>CM067363.1:63958856-64099961 GCA_034401795.1 Chaetoderma sp. LZ-2023a | reverse complement strand
AATTGTTGAAAAATGTACACCACTTTGTTTGCCATTGGCACAGTAAAATAGAATATTGACATCAGAGTGGCAATGGGTAATGGAAAAGCTGAACAAAACCGGCCTTTGCAGTGGTTTTGAAGTATCAATTTGTAGACTATATATATATATATATTTTTATTTTATTTTTTACCATGGAACGATTGGCTTTGATTTTTTTTTTTTTTAATATTTGTTTAGATTAACCTGAACATCGACATTCACTAAGCCAAGAGAGTTCAATTTTATAAAAAAAATTCCGACCCGTGAAAGGATTTAAAGAAATTACCTCGCTACACCTTCATGGTTCTCAATTTTGGCCATGATTGCAATACGTTTTCCTTTTTCACCTAAAATCTTCCGAATTTCTCGAACTCCTTCGGCACTTCGGATGAAAGACGCAAATACCATGTCAACCTGAAATGAAAGGCAAATAATATAACACGTTATTAACCCTTAAGCGGTCAAGATTGGTAAAGAAAATCCTAATTTTTTTCTCTGTGAATGTCCATTTCCTGGTCAAGAAAAAACTATTTTTGAAAACTTACCACCGGAATGACTGGCTCAATTATCAAGCCAGTCACTCCAGTGGTCAATTTTCCAAAATCATATTCTCTTAGCCTAGCTACAAATGGGCATTTTCCAAGAACACTGCCGAGGCCGGTTCTGGTTGTCATGAACATTAAAGGGTTAATTATTAACACATTAATCCTCGAAAATTCAAAACAACTGTACAAAAAAGATGTTGAATATTTTGAAACTAAATCGACTGGGAGTTGTTAATTGATGACATAGGAAGAATTCAGTTGCATATTTTGAAACAAATTTTATAAGATAAGGATGTTGCTGATGTCGTAGTAACAGAGTTTTCATTTTTGGTCTGTTAGTGTTTGAGGGTTAATGACAACAACCTTTTGGTACTCTGTGTTAACCCCTTAAATTTGTGTCCCTTTAAATATAAATACTTTTGCATGGGATGAGATGCCCGCTGCTTTCCATTCAATTTACCCAGCATGCAACGCTACCTAGCATGCAATTCCCTGACTCCATAATCATCGTAACTATTGGATGTCATATTCGTTTATTCTATTGTCTGTATAGACAAGGATTTCTCAAACAAAACCAACCCGCCTGCACGTGCAAATAGTCATTTGTTCTCCAGCTCTGGAAGCGTACGCATGCACGTAGGGCGTATTCACAGCAGTACATTCGACAGCCTGCTTTGTAATACTGTTCAGCGCAAGTGTGCCAATTTCGAGTAGAAATTGCATAAGGCTTTTATATATAATTGACAATAATTTGCGTGAGGGTTGTTGCCATCAATGACAGCAACAACATTCAGTCAAATTATTGTCAATATACTTATTAGGTAATGCGATTACTACCTGCCACAGATTTGATACTAATTTGAATGAAAATTGTTGCTACAACAGCTTTCAGTCTATATATTCTTAAATAATCAACATCATTTTCAGTCGACTCTTGCTACGGATTTGAATAGGAATTTGAGTGTAAGACAGCACCAACATTAACCCTTTAACAGTCATGTCGGCAAAAACCGGCTTCCGCAGTGGTCTTGAGAAATGTCATTTGCACAGAGATTATTTTTGAGAAATTTACTACTGGAATAACCGAGCCAGTCATTCCAAGGGTAAATTCTCAAAAATAGTCTTCTCTTGGTCTGCAAATGGAGATTTCCTGAGAAAATTGAAATTTTCTTGAACAAATTCGAGGGTTAAACGGTTAATGAACAGATTCTGATAAAACTTGAGGGATATTCTTTGCGGAACTTCTGACATCATTTGAGTTTTATTTTCAATTCACTGTCCTGCTGGGTTTCAGATGAGCGCACTCGCCCTTAAATTTGTTAATCTCTACTCCTCCGTAAATAATGAATGTAACTTGATAAAATTTGACATGGATGTTCCATGGGTAACTCCCGATATCATTACGGAACCCAATTTTCAATTCACTGCCCTATCATAACACTGTTATTAAGTAACATGCTGTGATAAAATTTGAGGGGATATTCTTTCAATGGGATGACTTTTTATTCGCCTCATGATGTGGGGTCTAAAGTGCATCCGCCCTTAAATTTTAACCCTTTACGGGTCAATCCATCCAGACCCGGCCTCTTACAGTTGTCTGGTTGGATGTCCATTTGCAGGCTAAGATAAATGTAAGACTATTTTTTGAAAATTTACCACTGAAATCACTGGCTCGATAATTGACCCAGTCAGTCATTCCAGTGGTAAATTTTCAAAGATGGACATTCACTGAGCAAATATTTAGATTTTTTGACAAAATTTGATCAGTAAAAAAAAATCTCTACAAGCTGCGGAAAGTTCTAGATCTTAAGCTTTTCTTCTAGTTTATTATAAATAGAATTTTCTTTGCTAAATCGGATCAAATATCTTAACCCGTTAACACTCATACCAGCCAAAGAACGGCTTCTGTAGTGGTCTTGAAAAATGTCCATTTGCAGACCAAGAGAAGGCTATTTGAAAATTTACCACTGGAATGACTGGGTCGATAACCGAGCCAGTCACTCCAGTGGTAAATTTTCAAAAATAGTCTTCTCTTGGTCTGCAAATGGACATTTCTTTTGAGAAAATTGAAATTTTCTAAAGAAGTTTCAGTGTTAAAGAGCTAAATAAAATTTTGCAAACAATACTATTCTCGCATAAGCAAGATCAGATCAAGAACACTCACGAACAAATAACATTCTAAGACAATCTCAAGTAATCTACAAGATTCTATATCTACAGGTTCTGTTCAAACTAAAAACTTACTCCCTGTTCAATGCCAAACATCAGATCTTCAATATCTTTTTCTGAGACAGCGGGTAAATCTACAGCCACTCCAGGAAGATTGCATCCTTTCTTACTGCCCAAGTCTCCACCGTTCTCGATTTCACAAATTAGAGACGTCTCGGCTATAAAGAGACACATTATAGATTTGAATTCAATAGCATGTAAAGTTGCAAATATATTACAAAGATGCCTGAAAAAAGGACACATGCGACACCTGGACTCAATCAACTAGTTTACCAAATACAAGCAGATAATAATTTGCCATCCAAGAAAAGGTCACCCTGGACTTATCAAAAGAATGGAATAATACAGTTTTAGCTTTGCTCCGCCCATCTTTAGCTAAGCTCCACCCACACCATGCCAGACTATCAATATTCCAGAAAATGATACAGGTAAGATGTTGAATATTTTGAAACTAATTACACTGGGTGCTGTTGCTGACTATCGCAGGCAACATCGGCCAGTCAAATTAGTTTTAAAATATTCAACAGCATGTTTATAAAATAGTAAAGACATACAATTTGCACACCAACGATTAGTCCGTCATAAATTACGCATTCGTGACGAACTTAACGTCATTCATAACGTAATTGATTATGACATCATCTTTCACACGTCCCACAGTTGACTATGACATCATATGATTGACTGAGAAATTGAAATCCTCCATTGACATCAAATCCTCTGCTCTGTGACGGCGGGGAAGCAAAATAAATGGCAGAATACATTGTACATGCCTGTCCTCATTTCACATTGGCAACGCAACAAACATCAAACAGTAATAGACCTTTGAAATCAAAACTGTACAAGTCTGTGGAGGACCTACAGTACTGCTGAGAAATAAGTTAACACACTTCCAAAACAAACATAGCAACATGTTAGTTAGAAATAGTCTGTTGTATATTTTGAGCATAATTGGACTGGAAGACATTGCTGCCTAAGTAAATAAAAGTCTTCCAATCCAATAATATTTAACCTTTTAATGGTAAAATTTGGGCAAGATTTTTCTTATTGAATGTCCATTTACAGGCCAGGAGAATAAAAATTTTGAAAATTTACCACTGGAATCACTGGCTCGATAATCTGATGTTTGTTGCGTCGCCAATGTGAAATGAGGACAGGCATGTACAATGTGTTCTGCCATTTATTTTGCTTCCCCGCCGTCACAGAGCAGAGGATTTGATGTCAATGGAGGATTTCAATTTCTCAGTCAATCATATGATGTCATAGTCAACTGTGGGACGTGTGAAAGATGATGTCATAATCAATTACGTTATGAATGACGTTAAGTTCGTCACGAATGCGTAATTTATGACGGACTAATCGTTGGTGTGCAAATTGTATGTCTTTACTATTTTATAAACATGCTGTTGAATATTTTAAAACTAATTTGACTGGCCGATGTTGCCTGCGATAGTCAGCAACAGCACCCAGTGAAATTAGTTTCAAAATATTCAACATCTTACCTGTATCATTTTCTGGAAATTGAGTCTGGCAAGGTGTGGGTGGAGCTTAGCTAAAGATGGGCGGAGCAAAGCTAAAACTGTATTATTCCATTCTTTTGATGAGTCCAGGGTGACCTTTTCTTGGATGGCAAATTGTTATCTGCTTGTATTTGGTAAACTAGCTGGAATCACTGGCTCGATAATCGAGCCAGTGAGTCGTGGTAAATTTTCAAAATTTGTATTCTCCTGGCCTGTAAATGGACATGCCACATAGCAGAGGCCTGTTTTGGCCGATATGACCGTTAAATGGTTAACCTTGGTACGTTATATCTGAGCTGGACTCGGGCCTAAATATACTTTTTATGACACAAACAGATCTACTAATTTAACACATCCTGCATCGAACACTGAAGAAGAAAAACAGACAGACTGAAACGTAAATGTATTACAATCATTCCCCGTCGTGAGTGCGATGACAGGTTTCTTTCTATTCTCTAGACCCATTGTCAACTTACATGACATGTCATATACATTTATCAGTAATCTATTTTCCAAAGATTATACTTTCCCAGGACTCGAAATAAAACAAGGTAAATAACTAACGCAATTGCCTTAGTTGCCCATGTGTTGTGCCTTAGTGCCCCTTAATTTTGCAAGATATGTAAGGCAACATCTGCCTTATTTGCCTTCCTCTATTGCCTTGGTGCCTACCATACACACCGCTAAACACAGTATCCAAAATAAATGTACAGCGGAATAAGAGGTTCTTGATCCTGATTGCTTGAGAAAGGCCAAAAGTTGCTTTTATGCACTTCCTCATGAGTCATAGTCTACTAGGGCTGCGCGAAATACCGATACCATATTTAACACCGATATCCCGCACTGACGGTTTCATAACCGATTATAAAAAACAAATATCGAAAAACCGAATATGAACATATTTTCGGTTTTTCGTATCAGGATTGTTAAAAATAAAAGATACTAACGAGCATGACAAGCGTAATGAATAATAATGGCCAGACTTTCCATTAAGCTACGTTCGGGGCAACTAATAATTGAACGTGGCCCCAATTGCGCATATTGTGTAACTCCATGTAACTCGCTGTACGCCGAGAGAAATCAAGCAGCGAATTAATTAAATAAATATCCACTCGTCTTTTCTCTGATAGTCTCAGATAAATTTGCAATATAAAACACAATACTAACGCGGGAATTTGTCATTGAAATTTGTATTGGGGAAAACATTTCTAAACAACGGCATCCATTTTATTTACGTCACCGGCTAATTAACATAATGCAGTCGTCCCAAAACTAAATTGCCCGAATGCATAAAAATCTCGCCAATAAATATAATGCTGAATACATTTTGCCGATTAGGACATAATTTTAAATAAAATTATTACTCAAACCATTCTTAAAACGTTATCTTCTATACACAATATCATATTAACTTATGAAATTCGCGTTCGCAATGTTACAGTTAATATTTTCTTCAAGGCATGATTTCGTCCTCAGGCCGAATTGGAAATGAAAGAAGAAAGGGAGATAATTACATCATAATTAATTACAATCACGTGATTTACGTCTTTTCGCAACCTGTTTTACTGATTTATGATTAATTTTGACAAAATAAACGATGTTTATTTAACTGTGCTTAATATTTATTGGTGGTCATAGGCGGTCTAATTAATAATTTCACTCCCGCGATGATGGATATTATAAGGTATATTAAGCTTTAAAGGCGTAAAACGTTACGACTGTATCAGGGCGTGAAAATACGTTCTGTTTTCGTGCTATTTTTTATCATTTAAATTTTTTGTTTCATGTCCATAAAACCGATATTCGGTTAAAACCGATATGAAGTCATATCGAAACCGATATTGCTGTATGCCAAACCGCGCAGCCCTATAGTCTACACCTTGATGTCCGTAGACATCGCCCTTAGTGCACCTACAATTATGAAGCCATCATTGCTTTGTCCTTTTTACTGCGCCGATTTCCAATTCGCTTAATGGACATTTCTAGCTTAATCATCTATCATATGATGTCATAATCAACTACGTCACATGTAGGATGACATCATAATCAATGATGTCATGACTGACGTAGATAAGTATGTCATGAATGCATAATTGAAGATGGATTAAGCGTTCGTGGATGAATTTTATGTCTTTACTATTTAATAAACATGCTGTTGAATATTTTGAAACCCATTTGATGGAGAACTGTTCGTTCCATAGGCAGCAACAGCACCCAGTCAAATTAATTTCAACATATTCAACAGCTTACCTGTATAGTTTTCAGAAAATTGAGTCAATGCATTCGGGGATCGATTGATCTCAACACCAGTGAAGTGTGGGTGGAGCTTAGCTATGGATAGGCGGGGGCATGGCTAAAACTGGAAAGGTACATTGCCCTTTATTAAATCGCTTTCATTGCTGCCTGCAAGCATTATATAAATCTTAATAACACATTGCTATAATTGTGATAAACACTAAGAACCTACTCTTTCCTTTAACGACAATGGAAATGAGGCCGTCGTCGATAAAGATACGTTTTCCGATATCCATCACTTTAATAATGTTAACATAGTCCACCCATAGGATCGTCTCATCACATGCGTCCATATATTTGTCGTCAATTGTAATTGTTATTTTCTTGCCCATCTCCAGAACAACCTCCGCAGATGGATCCTGAAACGAACAATAAATTCAGAATTCAAGGATTGTAGAATTATCGTTAACCGTTTAATGTCTAAATTTGCTCAAGAAACTCAAAATATTTGCTTATTGAATGTTCATTTGCAGGTCAAGAGGACTATTTTTGAAAATTTACCTCTGGAATGACTGGCTCGGTTAAGTGGTAAATCTTTAAAAATAGGCTTCTCTTGGCCGGAAAATGTACATTCATCAAGCTTACTGTAGAGGCCGGTTTGAGCGAGATTCATCGCGAAAGGGTTAATTTGTTATTTTTCTCTGAGAAAATGTCAGTTTTCAGACCAAGAGTATTTTTGAAAATTTAGTACTGAAATGACTAGCTCGATTATTGAGCCAGTTATTCAACAGGTAAATTGTCAAAAATAGTCTTCTCTTGCTTTGCAAATGGACATTTCTCACAAGCAGTGCAGAAGCGAGTGTAATTATCATTTATAATTCACCCTTTGATGCGCAAACTAGTTCACAGTTCTTTTAATTTTCTCATAGAAAATGTCCATTTGCAGACCACAATAAGACACCTTTATTAAAATTTATGACCGGAATGACTGGCCCAGCTTTCGAGCCATGCATTCCAGTGGTAAACTTTCAAAAAATCGTCTTCTCTTGGTCTGCAAATGGACTTTTCACAAGACCCCTGTAGGTGTTTTAACGAGATTGGGTCTTAAAGTACTAATTAAGTTGTTAATTATAAGCATTATTACGTTATTTTACGTTGTTGAGTCCAATATGGACTGTTATTGTACGAGTCCATGGATTGGACGAGACGACGTATGCGGCAAGACCAATATAGATTTTGCAACACAACGTGGATGAGTACAATAACAATCCAGATTGGACTCAACCACGTAACATGACCTATTTATTCTGCACCTATTACAATTATCAGCAAATAATAACAAAAAATCAGCAAATTTTCTTTTATCTCAGAAATACAAAACACTTTTTCATGAGAAGATGGATAAGGTAGATAGCCGTTCTTCTTGCGGTAAAGACGCTGACAACCAGCGTCTGAACAGACAAAGGTAATTTTTTGTTTAATTTTTTGTATTTTCTGGCACTTGCAGATCAAGAAAGTTATCTATATCTCCTTGCGAAAGCATCTTGCAACTATTAATATGTATGTATAGCAGATGAACGTCATTAATGTAATATAAGTTACCTCCCCCGCTAACACAACATGAAGAATTTAAAGCAGAAAGCTCCCCCCCCCCACCCTCCGCTAACAACACAAAGAAATTAATGCAGAAACACCCCCCCCCCCACCCCCGCTAACACAACACAAAGAAATTAATGCAGAAACACCCCCCCCCCCTAACACAACACGAAGAAATTAATGCAAAAGGCTCCCTCCGCTAACACAACACAATGAAATTAATGCAGAAACCTCCCCCGCTAACACAACATGAAGAATTTAATGCAGAAAGCTCCCCCCCCCCACACACCCCGCTAACACAACACAAAGAAATTAATGCAGAACCCCCCCCCCCCCCACCCCCGCTAACACAACACAAAGAAATTAATGCAGAAACACACCCCCCCCCCCCCTAACACAACACGAAGAAATTAATGCAAACGGCTCCCTCCGCTAACACAACACAAAGAAATTAATGCAGAAACCTCCCCCCCTAACACAACATGAAGAAATTAATGCAGAAAGCATTAGCATTCTTTAACATCCAAAACAGGTTTTAAGCAGCGTCCAATACAGCTTTTTCTGTCCAATATGAGTTTTGCATCATACAACATGGAAAAATTATTAGATGGTCACGTGGTACAATTGGAAGCGTTTCATTGGATAAACACACTTAGGTGTATAATAAATAGATATTATTGTACTCTGAATTAGTGCAAGCGTACTAAAAATGTATTCTAGTTATAAATGAAATGTACGTTAACCCTTTAACAGTCATATCAGCCGAAAATGGCCTCTACAGTGGTCTTGAGAAATGTCCATTTGCAGAACAAGAGAAGACTATTTTTGAAAATTTACCACTGGAATGACTAGCTCGATAAACGAGCCATGTCCAGCGGTAATATTTCAAAAAGAGTCTTCCCTTGGTCTGCAAACAGACATTTTCTATGAGAAAATTGCAATTTTCCAAACAAATTCGAGGGTTAGTGCTAAAAAGTTCAAAAAAAGATGTATATTATGCAATAATTGTTTCTGATTGGTGGTAATGATAATCAAGATTTTCTTACGCCCTTAATAAGTCCGGTCCTGATCTCAGGTCCCTTGGTATCTAGCGCTATAGCGACTGGTCTCGGGTGACTGAAATTTGCCACTGCAGTTCGGATGTTCTTGATGGTGCCGGCGTGATACTGAATCAATACGAAAACAAAAATTTATTATGTTAGTCTTTTCAATTCAATATACATAAGGTGACACATTTATGCTGATCAAAGGAATGTCCTGAATACTGTCAATTTCCTCTGACTGTAACCTGCTGCTGTACAATCAAGGTTTGATCAAATTATTTTCAAATGCATATCAACACTATACATGTACATATATACGCTTTGCTTGAAATTGACAAACGGGAATACTGAGGATGAACGAGTTCTACAGAAATACCATAATAGCTAGCTGTATTTAGTAAGCATTTTGTAATGATTTTTTATGTTTGCAAATTCAGTGCTACCTAGTACCATTTTAATTTTCAAAAGCATATTCTAGGGTTTTTCCAACAAAAATTAATATTTTTTTCAGGATATGCACTTCTGGAAAAATTCTTCTTAAGTTAACGCTTGAACTACCAGTATCTCAGTAGATGCCTCGAATCTATCACTCAAGTTTCTCATGTGATATTCAAACACATCACATGTTATCTGATGTCAAAATCAAAAGGCCTGTCACGAAAGTGTACAAATTGTATGTCTTTTATCAACATTCTGTTGAATATTTTCAACTAATTTGACTGGGAGCTGTTGCTGCCATAGGCAACACCCCTCACTTACCGCTCAACACCCATCCTTAGTCAAATTAGTTTCAACATACTCAACAGCTAACCAGTAGTTATTTTGATATTTTGATTCTGGGAATTCAGGTTTGAAATCGATTCGAGCACGTGCAATCCGTGGGTGAAGAATAGTTAGAAATAGGCGGGGAAATTTAACAAGGTCGATAGAATATCGGTAGCTGTGGGTGAAGCGTGAAATATAGGTCACTCTGAGGTCACACTGACATACTTTCGCTACGCTACAGCACATGGCTACATATCTAAAGCATACAATGCACGCTGTTTACTAAAGATTCTTGAAACACCAGCCCAAAATAAGCTTTTGTGACTGACTCACTGACTGATTGACTCACTGATTCACTAAGGGAGATGAAGATTTATTGAGCTGCTATATACAGTTGACAATGGAGCCCTCTATTTCAACACGACAATATATGCTTCATCCTTACAGGAAAACTTGAACTTTTTGAAACTATTTCAACTGAAACATGTTGCTGTCATAGACAACAACAGATTCCAGTCAAATTAGTTTCAAAATATCCAACTGTAATAAATGATCTACTTCATTATGACTGACTTGACCAACAATACATAAAACAAGGTTTGCATATTACCATGGATGAGCAGCTGATTATTAGGGCTGTGAGTGACCAGTTTCTGCTAGCTCAAGTATCCACCTATTACCACCTACACCAATGGAGGAATCCATTTTCTCAGTCAATCATATGACATCATAATCAACTACGTTACATGCAGGCTGACGTCTTAATCAAAAACATCATGAATAGTCTGTCAGAAACGTTTAATAGTCCAACAAGTTGTACAAATTGTATGTCTTTACTACTTAATAAACATTCTGTTGAATATTTTGAAACTAACTTGACTAGGCGCTGTTGCCAGTTAAATTAGTTTCAAAATATTCAACAGCTTACATGTACAGTTTTCTGGAAATTGAGATTCAAGGTACAATGATCGATTGATCCCGGCATGGACAAAGAGTGGGTGGAGTTAAACTAGAGATGGGCGGGGCTAAAACTGTATTCCTACATTAACTGTAACCCGTATACTACCGAATTATGAGCGTCTGTTATTTAATTAATTTTGATTGGTATACAATGCTATGCATGTAATGTTGAAACAAGAGCTCCATAAAAGGTACGTCATACCCTGCCCTGATGATTAAACAAGTAATATGCAATCAATAAGAGAACTAATTAAATCTGTGCTTATGTATGTATGTATGATTACTGTATTCTGCGGCTGTAGTAGAAACATCCTACAGCTGCAATCAGTCCTACTTCACTTTTGCCCACTGTGTCTTGTCCTCAGCCGAAATCCTTAGCTTCCTCAGGTCCATTCTTGACTTGAGTGTACCGAGTCCTCCTTTCTTGGTCACCTCGCAGCACGCTTAGCAGATTTATGCAATGACATCCTCTCCTGGCTTTGTATTTTCTGGCTCCGAGTAGGGTTGCACAATTATTAAATTTTCATAATCGCGATCATTTAATACAAATAATCGCGATCATACGATTAATCATGAACTATCGTATTTCGCTTAATTGTAACCCATGCGCTAAGCCCACCCCCTAACTTTGACATGAGCTCCAATGATTTCTTAGCAGTTTCAAAACGGCAAAACTCTGTAGCCCACCCCCTAACTCGGCAGATTGTATAGGAAAAATTTTTTTAAGAGCAAATTTGTAAGAATATCGTGTATAATAATAACAATCGTGTCACAGGGTGTGTCTACTTCAGACCGATCTCTGCCCTGATACATTTCCGGCCCCTCTAGAAGTCAATACAGGGCTCGGATTTGTAAATCTTGACCACCTATTAGATTAATACTAATAGTAGGCCACGTATGCTCAAGATATAATAAAGTTTATTCCACACTTTTGTAGTTAAAATGCACGTAAAACAGTCTTGGCGTGATTAAATACCTTCCTTATTATAAATATATTTTAAGACCAAATTTATGTACCAAACAAGCACGGGAGAAAATGCGCATCAATTTTGTAACGCCGATCAACATTAAATGATCCAAATTGAATTATTACGAATGACAATATAGCCGGCTTCTTAAGTTGGCGAGTCAGCGGCTCTTTCGCGATGGGAGGCAGCGTGTTCTCGCGAGATATTATACGCTAACGAGAGTTTATCAAATGGGTACCCGTTATTCAAATCAGTATAATACTCAGTTCCTATCGCGCAATGATAATATATAGAAATTCCCGAGTTCCGAGTCCCTGATTCCAGAATATTTATATCTGAGTACTTGCTCTAAAATAAACTCTTCAATTGGAGGCGAATCACGTGATTTGTAATTTTTCGCGACGCCATTTTATATCAAATTGTGGATTAATTTTGATTTAATAAACGACCTTTATTAAAGGATACACAATATTTAGGCGCTCAAATCAAATAATTTCACTTTCCCGGTGATGTTTTGAGGTATACATTAAACATAGGTGTAGGCGTTGGGAATTTTTACGGGAGAAAATGCGTTGAATTTCCGTGGTATCAGTTTTAGAAAACTTTTTTGGGAAAACTCTCTAATATAAGCCCACCCCCTTTCTCATAGATGTTGGGTTGGAAATTGAACACCTTGTCCTAATAGAAGCCTAGGCTTCAATTAAGCGAAATACTACGGAAATTCAACGCGTTTTCTCTGTAAGTATTGACTTAGTTAATATACAAACAAATCAGTTATTTATTTAGTTTATTTAATCATTCACACATTCGGCCGATCGCCGGATGTTTGTTTCCATGTTTGGTAACGCGAGCAGAGTTTCACAAGCATAAAAGTGTCTTGACAAAAATTTCAACATGGCGATTATACGATTATTTAATTTTATAATCGTCTACGATCATTTTGAATTATATAATCGCAATTAATCGAATAATCGAAAAATCGTGCAACACTAGCTCCAAGTAGGGCGAATTATAAGGCGCTCTGTGCTGGTGTCTCTTCTGGCATCCTTAGCACATGGTCAATCATGGACCATCTTTGCTGGGCGACTTTTACAGACAGCGGCAACGTATTACACATCTTGTATAGTGCATCATTGGAAATTATGTTGTCTGGCCATCGGTGCCCAGTGATGGTGCGTAGGTGTTTGGTGGCATCAAGGATACGCAGGTTGCATTGTATAAACGTAGCCTCTTTATCAAGGGCATCTTTGACCTACGAATCCATAGCTTCCAGAAGGACTGGAAAGCTATGTTCCCCATGACGCAGCATGCAGAAATGTCAGCAGTACTGCAAAGCAGTGAGCCCAGGATTTTACTTTTCCTCCATGGTTTGCCGCCACGAAGTGGGTCGTCATTTTATATAGTTTCATGCTTTGTCGATAGGTATATGTTGGTGCTCTGTTTTGGATTCATTCATAGAGATTCTCAATTTTTAGTTTGCTTGCAGCTTCGTCAAGGGGTTTCTTTTCTTCGTCTATGAAGTCCACATCGTCGGCATATTCCATCTCTAGCGGCATGCCCAGTATTGACACTGGGGGGGGGGTTTGGTCTTGTGGAACTTTCCTGCACTGATTTCAATGTGGCAGCAAGGTTGCAGGTGAAAAGCACCAGAGATAGACCAGCTCCCTTTGGGGAGCCGATTGATGTCTCAAACTCTACAGACTTCACTGACTTGACTCGTACTCTCAGCTTGGCGTCTGCAAGCAGTAGTCTCACTAGTCGTAGCTCATCTTCATTGCAACTGGCCTGGCGTAGTACATCTAGGATCTTTGAGCGTTTAATTGTGTCGATGCCTTGTGACATGGCAATGCCCATTTTGTGGAAGTCCCAGTGTTTAGACATGACTACCGACACGAGCATGCGTTGAGCCCATACAATGTTTGCGCAGCTGGGTCCACGTTTGAAGCCACTTTGACATGATCCGGTGAACTAATCGATCTTGTCTCGGATTCGGCATAGAGTAACATTGGATAGGATTTTCCGTTGAGGAGCCCAATGGGCCGCAGATTGGCTGGGGGCCCAGGTGGCTTCTTGGGTGTGGGTAGTGCGATAAGGGTGCCTTGGCCTACAGCGTCGATGGGAAGGTGGTGCATAAAAGCTGAATTGATTAGGTGCGTGATCGGTTTTGAGATAATGTCACTTGCATATTTGAATAGTTCATTGCTCATGCCATCAGGTCCAGATGTATGTCCATTTTTCACGGCTTTAAGTGCCTTCTCAACTTCTGCTGTTTTAATTGGTGTTAGTAATGGCCTAGGGTCTCCTGAGAATGGGTGCACAGGCTCATCATCGCTGTCAGTGAACTGTTCCTTGAACCATTCTCGGATCGCCTCAGCTTTCCTCTGGTCAGTCCCGATAGTGTCCTCAGAGTTGTGTTGTGTAGTTAGTAACTCTCAGGGCTCGGGCTGCCCGAAACATGTTGTGACAGTCATCCGTGGCAGCGATTTCATCTTCTAGGGAGTCTGCCTGTTGAATAGCAAGTTCTTTTAAGCATTCACTAATGTGGCGCAGAATAATATTGCGCTCTCGGCGTAGTTTGGTGCGGTCTTCACTTTGGCCACTTTGATAGATGCGCAGCCGTAACGCTTTCTGCTCTGCTGACAGTTTTACTACTAGAGGGTCGTCAGTATACCTAGTTTGGTTGTTTTTTAGAACACCTATGGTGTTGGTAGCGGATGATTCCATAGATATCAGTATGTTGGTTAGGGCTTCGTTTGGATCGGAGCTGACGTCGATGTTAGCTATCTGCTCCCCGAGGGCTTTTTTGTATGATATTTGAGTGTCAGTGTCGCTGATGAGCTTGGGTAGGTTGTAGGTGACTCTACCCTCTTGCCTGGTATGGTGTTTATATATTAGGTTATCTTAACCCTTTAATGGTCAAATTTAGTCAAGGAAATTTAAATATCTTCCTACTGAATGTCGATTTATAGGGTAAGAGAATGCAATTTTTGAAAATTTATCACTGGAATGGCTGGCTCGATTATCGAGCCAGTCATTCCAGTGGTACATTTTCAAAAATTGTATTTTGTTGGTCTGTAAATGGACATTCCAGACCATAATAGAGGCCGGTCTGGACCGTCATGGTCATTAAAGGGTTAATACCTAAGCTCAAAACCTCTTGTGTTTAACAGCCATATTGAATGTCTGATCTCAATTGATTCAGATAAGTTCCTTCAGCAGACATACTTCAATGCACTTATGACGTCTGAAACTGATTGGACAAATTTCTGTCTAGCTATTGTCTGGAAACCATTCAGCCAACTGCTTCGCATGCACATTTTTCTGAACATGGTATAAAGAATCACTCTAAGTTGAACTGCTGGATTCTTCAAGTAAAACTGACGTAAAAAATTTTACCTCCCAAGGCTAGCAGTTCCTTCAGGATATAATAAAATTTATGGCATCCAAAAAAAGTTGAAAATACAGTATAGCTGAGAAATAACTTAGTTCTCCAAGACAAAATAAAATGCACTGTTGAATATTTTGAACATAATTGGAATGGAAGCTATTGCTAGATAAAGCAGTAATGTCTTCCATCCAGCTACTGTATGTTCAAAATTTTCAACAGAACAATTCTGAACACGATGTAAGAAATGTTCTGTTGAAAATTTTGAACATACAGTAGCTGGATGGAAGACATTACTGCTTTATCTAGCAATAGCTTCCATTCCAATTATGTTCAAAATATTCAACAGTGCATTTTATTTTATTTCTTACATCGTGTTCAGAATTGTATTATTTAAGGGTGCATATTCACAGCAGAATGCTTGAAAATAAAATTGTCAAAATTGTATACTTTTACAGGCTTAAATTGTGGGCCTGGATGTAAGGAAATGAGGATGTAAGGAAATGAAATAAATCTTAACATATGATGATTTCACTATGCATAAATTGCTATAATTTTTGTTGTGAAATTGAATTAGAGACACGAGTCCATAATTAAATTTTGCGCTTTCAAAATTTTTAAACAATTTGTACGGAATGAAAAGATTTATCTCGCTTCATTACATCGAGGTACACAATTTAACCCTCGTTTTAACCAATTCCTGTTTTTGTTTTGGAAATATCCTAACTTATTTTTTAGGCCATCAATAAAAAGGATTTTGTTTCCTGCAAACCGGATGTGGAAAGAAGACTTCAGTAGGGAGTGAGGAAATTTATTTTTTTTTCAATAAATTTATTTTAACAAGGTCATAAATATTTTGGTTTTTTTTATATTTGACTAGATGTCCATTAAATATGGTTGTGATTGCAAATTTGTCGTTTTTCATGACACAATTAGCAAAAGGGCTTTCACATTGCATACAAATGGCATTAAAACATTGTAATTTGTATAGTTTTACAACAAATGTATGCATGTTTTAACATTTATGCTGGGTAGAAAAAAAATTATTTTATTCCCGGCCGGGTGAAAGAAAAGAAAAATTTCATCCGGGAGGTTTACAGGAAACGGAACGATTTTTTGTTTTGGCCTTAGCAGTACTGTAGAGAATTTGAATATTTAACCATTTGATGGTCAAGACGGCCAAAACCGGCCTCTGCAGTGGTCTTGTAGAATGTCCATTTACACGGTCAAGAGAATATTTTTTGGGAAAATTTACAACCGGAATGACTGGCGTAACCGAGCCAGTCATTCCAGGAATGACTGGCGTAACCGAGCCAGTCATTCCAGTGATAAATTTTCAAAAATTGTATTCTCTTTCGCCTGTAAATAAACATTCAATAAGTAGATTTTTTTTTTAAACCAAATTTGGCCATTAAAGGGTTTAAATTTAGCCCTTGAAATGACTGGCTCCATAACTGACTGGCTCCATAACTGACTGGCTCCCCCTCACACACAACACCCCCCCCCCCCCCCCCCGATTACGTATTATATAGACTAAGATGGCCACAATGAAGCGCTGTATGATGGACATAAGAACATTACCTCATGAGTTCCATGTGAGAAGTTTAGACGAGCCACGTTCAAACCCTCAATAATCATCTTCTCAAGTTGATGTACTTCTCTACATGCAGGGCCTGAAAAACAAGAAACATAACAGATTCAAAATTCACATGTCAAACAAATCTAAAACAACATAATTTACCCTTAGATTTGAATCTAATGTATTTAGTGATTGAAGCTTAACTCAATAATAAGGGCAAGAAAATCTAAATATTTGCTTATTGAATGTCCATTTGCAAGCTAACAGATAACTATTTTGCACATTTATCATAGAAATGTCAGGCTCGATAACTGAGCACGCCATTACTATAGTAAATATTCCAAAACTAGTCTACTCTTGACCTGCAAATGGACAGAAAAATGGAGATTTTTCATATGCTTGACCAGTTTTTCCCAGTACCAACCTTGTGTTCATTCCATACGATAGTTTCAAAAGGTTGCTCTGTTAATATCGGGTATTTTGAAACTAATTGATTCATCAAAGACATACGATTAGTGCACTTTCGTGTAGGCCCAGTGCCACTTTCGTCATGGACATACTTCATTTTGATTGTGATGTCAACAAACATGTGACATATTTGATCATGGCGTCAGATACTTGAGCAACAGATCAGATCCCTCCATTAATAATACTCACCAATAGTGCAAATGATTCCTGTCATTCGAACAACATGAGGTTCCGAGTCTATGTCCAAGGAACATATATGTTCAAGATGTGAGCGTGCCTCGGCAGTGTGTAACCGCTGAGACTGTCTGTAGTACGAGCCTTCATGCTCACGCTCCATCATCGCCTTCTGACCCTCCTGAGGAAAGAGAACACAAGAACACAATCAGATTAATTAATTAAGTTAATTTTCAAAAATATTCTTCTCTTAGCCTACAAATGGACATTCCTCAAGATCATTTCCGAGGCCAGTTTTCACCGGAATGGTCATTCAATGACTAAATTTCAAGAATACCAAAATATTTGCTTTTTGAATGGAAATTTGCATAACAAGAGCGCACTATTTTTGAAAATTTACCACTGGAATGACTGGCTCAGTTACCGAGCCAGTCATTCAAGTAGTAAATTAAAAAAAATATCTTCTCTTGTCCTGTAAATGGTCATTCTTCAATACCACTGCATAGGCCGATTTGGGCTGGCTTTGTCATGAAAGGGATAACGAGATAACATTTCAGATAATTTTTACCGTATTTGGGATGATGATCTAATTTTAGGCTGTTGGCTTGGAAGCTTGACAAGCTTTGAATCCGGGATGCAAGAGGTTCCTCCATAGATCAGACTGACATGAATGTATGTACATAGATGAGGCACAATTATAGTCTACGTCTGCTAAATGTCATTATCCAGCCAAATGACCCAGCCAAAATGACCCAGTCAAAATGACCCAGCCAAAATGACTCAGTCAAAATGACCCAGCCAAAATGACCCAGCCAAAATGAGTCAAAATTACCCAGTCAAAATGACGCAGCCAAAATGAGTCAAAATTACCCAGTCAAAATGACGCAGCCAAAATGACCCAGTCAAAATGACCCAGTCACAATTACCAAATCAAAATTACCGAAGCAAAAATGGCTTCTGCAGTTCTCATGAAATGTGCTCATTTGCGGACACAAAGAATATTTTAGAAAACTTACGCCTGGAATGACTGACTTGACTATGCGAGCCAATCATTCCAGTGATAAATTTTCAAAATATAGTCCTTTCTTGGTCTGCAAATGGACATTTTCTACGAGGAAATTAAAATTTTCTTGAACAAATTTGAGGGTTCTGTTACATAAATTACACACCCGCGAAAATTATGACTGATAATATTTCAATTTCCATACTTTTTCAAATCCAATTATACTAGGTGCAAACCCATAATGCATCGTTTTCAATCATTTTAATGTTCAATAATTTTAAACCCTCAAATTTTTATCAAATAAATTTAAATTTTCCTTATAGAACATATTTGTTTACATACAGAATAAATGTAATTTTTGAAAATTTACTACTGGAATAACTCTGGCTTCCTTAACTGTCTCACTTCTACAAGCCACAAGACAATAACATTAATGAGAAAAAACTCTTGACTTACTGAATTTTTTGAAAACAATTTGACTGAAAGTTGTTGGTGGCTTAGCCACCAACAACTTTCAGTCAAATTGTTTTCAAAATATTTAGCAGACCCAGAGATATAAGCCGTGAAATATGTCGTCTGTAAAAAACCCAGCAGTCAGACAGTTAACAAATCAGTTATTTCAGTGGTTAATTTTCAAAAGTAGTCTTTTATTGGTCTGTAAATAAACATTTCTCAAGACCACAACAGCAAAAGCTGTTTATGGCCAGCATGAGTGTTACAGTCCGGAGAACTGGGTTCCGTTTCAATTTCCATACTTTTCCACAACATTCACGACTTCATCCAAACGCTGACAAATCTTCAAATCTAACAAATATGTTCTTAAATATTTTGAAAATATTTTGACTGATAACGTCTTCCAGTTAAATCAATTTCAAAACATTCAACACCTTAACCCGCATTAGTGCAGTGTCTCAATTTCAAGACAGCTTTATAAGAAAGCGATTGAATATTTTGAAACTAACGTGACTGGAACCTGTTGTTGCAGCAACAGCTCCCAGGCAAATTAGTTTCAAAATATTCCACAGAATATAGCTTCTATCAAAATTTTAATTTAATTTGACATTTCTGTAATATATAACATGCTCACCTTTACTAACACTAGTTTCTCCATGGAACCGAAAACAAACACCTTGTACAATCTGTACAAATACACTGTAGCTTTAAATCTCGATAAGCCTTCAATTTTTTAAGAAAATTTCTCAAAGAAAATGTAAATTTGCAGACCAAGACTATTTTTGAAAATTTACGATTGGAATGACTGGCTCGGTTATCGAGCCAGTTATTCCAGTGGTAAAATCTAAAAAAAAAATAGTGTTCTCTTGATCTGCAAATTTACATTTCACAAGACCACTGTAGAAGCCGTTTTTAGCTAATATGAGAATTTTTTCCAAGAAACATTTATTTTAAAACAATGTAAACGGCTAAAATATCAAACCCCTGACTTCCTATTTCTTGACAACAGATCCATCCATTAAAGCCTGACAAATTTCATCGAGATTAACAGTCACGCTGGATATTCAATCAATACCGGATAATTAAGTCAACCGCTGACTGAATTTTAAGACAATCCGGCTCAAAATTATTAAAGCAATATGCAGAGCAAAGGCAAATAGTTAAATTATTTTTAAAACAATTTTGTGGGTTTAATATTGCACGACTTGAATTCAGGATTCCTGTACATTTAGAATAACTTTATAGTCATTAAAGCTTTAAAATGGCATAATTGGCTCCTGTCAGAGAACGGATAGCTTTTAGCATTGAGAAAATTCTCTACAAGGCTCATGCCTGTGGCGGTAAACTTAATACATTCTTTAACCCATCAATGGTCAGGCCGGCCAAAATTGGCCTTTGTTATGGTCTTATGGAATGTCCATTTACAGGCTGAGAATAAAACTTTTGAAAATTTATCACTGGAATGACTGGCTCGATAACCGAGCCAGTCATTTCAGTGATAAATTTTCAAAGATTTTATTCTCTCGGCCTGTAAATGGACATTCAATAGGCAGATATCAATTTTTTTGGGACTAAATTTGATGATTAACCGTTTACGCCTTGAATTTCTTCAAGAAAATTTCAGGTTTTTTTTAAAGAAAATGTAAATTTGCAGACCAAGAGAAGACTATTTTTGAAAGCTTAGCACTGGAATGACTGGCTCGGTTATCGAACCAATAGCAACCACCAACCTAAAATTTCCCAGAAAACCTCAGACTTGTTATGACTGGCAATCACGCATATACGTCAAAAATCTAAAAAAATGTTTAACAAATCGTGTAAAATTTCACCTTGTTATTTAGCCAATGAAAATCAATATTTAACATGGTTAACTATGACTATAAAATGTACTGCTACCTAAAAATGTATCTTTGGTTCCACCTACTGTAAATTTTCATTTGGCAGCCCCGCCCCACCCCACCCCTAGTTTCAAGTGATGCCCCTGTACAAAGACATTTAGTCATTTGACTTTGACATCAGCTATCAAGTGACATATTTTGACTATAGTATCAGATACTTAAGTGACAGATCAAATCCCTCGTTATGAATATAAAGATTGACATCATTTTCAAAACCAAAATACTTGTGATCATGAGAAACAAACTGCCCGAACATCAATTGATGCTGTCATTTGACATTCTGCTAAATTAAATTGAATTTAAACTCACGTTACTATGGTTTCCAATACCAATTGGATGATGTATTTGTCATTAGAGAATGACCGCGTCTTCCGAATTTAATTGTAATTATAAAACTTATGTAAGACTCCTGATAACATTAGAATGTTTTAAACTGCGTAACACGAATTTATAAAGTTGTGCTTGTCAGATCAAAAACATGTAACTATAGTCACAAATTTGCATACTGTTTTAAGTATGTCTACACAGACGCAATTGGTGCAAAGACACTATTTATTTAGCTCCGTTATACATCTAATTAACGAAATACTTATTCGAAAATCTAAATCTGAAACATACAGCTCAGCTCAAATGTTAACCCTCGAATTTGTTAAAAAAAAAATGTTTTAATTTTCTCAGAAAATGACCATTTGCAGACCAAGAAGACTACTTTTTAAAACTTACCACTGGAATGACTGGCTCAGTTATCGAGCCAGTCATTCCAGTGGTAACTTTTCAAAAGTAGTCTTCTCTTGGTCTGCAAATGGACATTTCTTAACGCCACCGCTGAAGCCGTTTTTGGCTGATCAGTGTTAAAGCATTAATAGGTTAACATGTTTCAGTAAAATTTTGAACACGATGTAAGAAATGTTCTGTTGAATATTTTGGACACAATTCCGTTGGAAGCCATTGCTTAACCAAATTAAGTCAAAAACATTCAACGGTACATTTTATTTTGTTCGGGAAACATGTTACGTTATTTCTGATCAGCAATGTAATCCAATGTGTATACAGAATAATGTGCTATCACGAAGTGCACAGGTGAATCCCTACATGTACTGCGTATACCATGTGATAATGCGCGGTGACGTAACGGCCAATTTCCAATCCCATCGCCCACGACGCGACCAACAAAAGGTTTGTATTGACGTACTCAGCCAAATCTAATGAAGCAAAATGTCACACGCCGTCCTTATTGCCATGGTCACACGATTAGGAGACACAGCGATGCAAGTTATTATTAATCATAAATGGTGATTATGCTTCAGACGCATCCCTATAATGCACCCAAGTGACAGGGAGATGGGGGGGGGGGGGGGGGGGGGGGGGGGAAAGGAAGATGTTTTACTCAATATTGTCGGAATGGCATAGATGGGTCATTTTGTCAATCAAGTATATTACATCTGACATAACCTTCCATAACTGATACATTAAAAATTTAATATACCATACATTCTGTTGAATATTTTGAAACTAATTTGACTGGGCACCAACAGCCCTCAGTCATATTAGTTTCAAAATATTCAACAGCTAAACCCCCCCCCCCCCCCACACAGACCCCCCCCCCCCTTGCGGGTTGGTCTGTAGTTTTATTAACCACTATAAAAACATACTTACTGCTCAATGACTACTTGCTAAATCAATTATCTGCATTTAGCTACCAGAATAAGATTTGTATACTTGCATACCCTCCTCCTCATGCCTATTCCTATTAATATGGACCTTCAACCAGGCTACTGGTTAAGTCCATCTCCAATTTATACCCTAATATAGACTGGCACAAGTCTGTACTCACTCCATAGTGACGCCTGTCACTATGCTCGCTTGCGCATGCGCACTGGAGCCTAAATAGGAAACAGATTCACTATTTTGAATTTATGTGCCAAATATTATAGGCAGATTCTCACATCATTCCCACGCGGGGTGGCTGAGACCGGGTCGTAGTGATTGAATGGTAAGTATGTCTTTATAGTGGTTAATAAAACTACAGACCAACCCACAAGGGGGGGGGGGGGGGGGTGTCTGTGGGGGGGTTGTTATTACACCACAAAAACATCCATTACTATTCAATCACTACTTGCTAAACCCGTAGATTTGGTCAGTGCCCCACTTAAAACATTAGGTGGGAGGAAATTTGAGAATCTACAAACAAGGATAAAAATCAAACCAATCTTATTCAAATGTTAATAAAATAACATAATAGTGCATTTTAATCAATCACACCGTGATTATCAAATAAGGAAAATTTGGAACTTAAAGAAATAAATAAAAACCAAATAAACTCTCACCATTTCTCACAGGCGCACAGTCTTAACGAAAATGGCGGGATGTGCTTGATAAATGGTCTTCGGCTTTTTTGGTTAAAATCGCAATATTACGAAAGAAGTAGGCTGCTGCACTCCGATCTTTTAGATAAAGTGGTAAAAGTGGATTCAGATTTCCATCCTGCGACCTGCATGACTTCGTCTAGAGAAGTATCAGCAAAAAGAGCAAAAGAGGTAGCCATTCCTCTAACATCATGAGCTTTAATATGAGAAAGATTAATTTGTTCCGGAGAAGCTATCTCGTAACAAAGTTTGATGGTCTCACAAATCCATCTGGCAATTGTAGACTTTGAGACCGGTTTGGCTAACTCTTCCGCATACGAAAACCATAAATGGGATGGACCAGATCTTTTAAACTCGGTTCGCCGTTTGTAAACTTTTAATGCCCTAACAGGACACCAGAATTTGTCGGATGGCGAAAAATACGATAATGATTTTAAAATGATCTGACTAGCAGGAAAGCGGTTAGACAGGGGTTTAGATAAAAAAAATCCCGTCTGGGATATAAAACTAAACCGTCTCCTGAAACTATAAATCTGTCCCTTTCAGCCGAAAGAGCACAAATTTCTGAATGTCTTCTCGCAGAAGCCGCAGCAACAATAAAAACAGCCTTAAGAGTTAAGAGTTTAATACCAATGGAGGGAAGAGGTTCAAAATGGTGGCCTGCCAACACCTGAAGGACCAATGCCAAATACCAGGAAGGCAAAGGCTTAGTTATCGGACAAATATTGCCTAAACCTCTGATAAAACTATTAAGAATTTTCATGTCCTTGACATCAGCATTCAGAAGACAAGGAAGAGAAGATGCCAAAGAAATCTATACCCTCTAACAGTATTAGCTGATAACTGCAAGGAATCAAAGCGATACGCTAAAAAATCTAAAACCTGGGGAATAGAAACAGAATCGGGCACGAGACCATGATCTGAACACCAGTCTCCAAAAATTTTAAGTCGACCCTTGTAAACTCTGCGGGTCGACTCTCTTCTGGCAGAATCGATAAATTTCCTGAGATCTTGAAGAAACTTTAATCTCAGAGACTTTACTTTCTATATTCTGCAAATACACAGACTGAAGATTTCTGGGTTTGGATGAAGACAAGAGCCTCTACCTTGAGACAGAAGATCCGAGGAGACTGGAAGAAGACGAGGGAAGTCTACCAGGAGATCTAGACGCTCTACAAACCAGATCCTCTTTGGCCAAAAGGGAGCTATTAGAACCTCGCAGATTTGGTCTTTGACCTTCTTCAACACTAAAGGGATCAAAAACGTTGGAGGGAACGCATAAGCGAACATTCCTGTCCAGGACTGAGACAGGGCGTCCACTGCCAGGGTCTGACTGACCGGAAAAGGGGACCTGAAAGAGAAGATCTGGGCATTCTAAGAGCTCGCAAACAGATCTACAAGAGGACGATCCATAAGACTGAAAATCGCTTTGACAACCGACCTCTTTAACTGCCACTCTGTGTGGGCAAATATGCTGAGACGTGACAGCTGGTCCGCAAGAAAATTCAGACTGCCTGAGACATGGGAAGACACTAGAAAATCTGATTCTTGCGGCACCACAAGAGGAGGTTCCAAACCTCCGTACAAAGGAGACTACCGTCGAATTGTCCGATTGGAATGAGATTTTGTATTCTATTAATCGATTCGACCAAGCCAGGAGAGCCTTCCTGATGGCCCACAACTCCTCCAGAGACCAAAGGCCTGAGACCAACAGGGAATCCCAGACTGCTCCCCATCCCTCCTGGGATGCGTCTGTAAAAATAATCACCTGAGGGGTGGGGGGAAAACTTGACCAGATGGACAACCCTCAGAGGCAAAAAAAAAATCCTAAAATTCTAGATGAGGGATTAAGTGATCTCTTATGGAAATCTGAAGATAAATGGAGTGGATTAACTGCTTCCAAAGGGACATTAAGTACATCTGAAAGTGTCTTCTCATCAGCGCCGCCCAAGGAATGACATTCTCTATGCTGACCATCAAGCCTATCACTCTCAGAAAGAATCTTGCGCTGACTGAGGGAACAGTTCCATTATGAACTTTGGGGTTAAAATAAGGAGGTTCAACTTCTTAAGATTTATGATAAGACGCCAAACTCCAGTCTTTTTGGGAACTACGAAATGGTTGTAGTTGTAGCCCGGGTCTACACTCCAAAGGGGAACCTCTTCTATGACCTTCTTGTCGATCATCGAATCCAACTTCTCCTCCAGGGCCGCCAACTTCTCCAGATTGGAAGGAACTGGAGTCCACTTGGGAATAAGAAAAAGCGGAGGAGGATGACAGATCCAAGAAGGTGCATAACCCCAGTGAATCTAATCTACTAGCCAGCCGTCTTGAAAGACGGACTGCCATGTCTCCCAGAACAGAGAGCGACGCCTTTCAACTGGCAAGCTGGGTATAAGCATACATGAGAGTGACTTCACCAAGCAGGGTAGGAAATTAAGTCATTAACCCTTGTTAAATTAAAATTAATGCAGATTTGAATGTTTCAGAGTGAATAGAGATCATTTCATTTTACTCAAATTTAATGACAGGGTAGGAATTCCTACCCTAGGCTGAATGTATAATAAGGCACTGGACCGACGGATCCAAAGACCCAAGAAGAGGAAGAGGAGAGATAAAATAGAAGAAATGGTTGGACCTACCCGGGCGGAGGCCACACCTTCACTCTCTTAGCTTGACAAACCTCTGTGTGATGACCTACCACTAGACCTTGAACTAGGTCTGTAAAAATAAGCCTGGCCCCCTCTCGCTCTAAGAGCGGTTGACTAACCTTAGAAAAATCTTTAACATGAGAGGAAAGAACTTCCACAAAGATCCAGAGAGAGAGAAGTGGCGACTCGTAAGTAATCATCTTTTGGGATCTGAAAAAGGAGCATCATATTTAGAGGTAATAGAAAATTCCTTAGAATTAACATCATTCACAAAGAAATCTAACATGTTAATGACCAAATTGTCAATTGGAAGGACCTGAGGAGACAAGGAAGAAGAAGTAGAAGAAAGAGCCGACACAAAAGAAGGAAGGTCTATAGAAAAATTGTCCTTAAAAGGAAGAGAGAGAGTCTAATCAATCCACCTGTGAGCCAGGGACCAGTCATCCGAAGAGACCTTAACTGGACAAAATCTCCTCAGCCTTGACCGACTTGGGAACTGAAGAATTAGAAGAAGGATTAGGAGATGGAGAAGAAAAATGATGAGAAGAGTCACCAGAGGCCATAGAATCAACAGTTCAAATGGAAAGAGGAGAGCAAGGCCTCCTGGAAGTTTGAAGAGAAGAAAACTGTAAAGAATCAGAAAAGGAATGATTGATCAGAAGGAATGTGATCAGATACAACATCCTGACCAGAGGACATGGAAAGTGATTCAGGCCACTAGCGGAAAACCTTGAAAGAATAGAGAAAAAAGCTGACATGAAAGAACGAACAAGGAAAGAATCCCTAAGCACAGAAAACAATGAGAAAACCAGACCGTAATCAACAATTTGAAACTCACGCTCAAGGGAGAGAACGACAGAAACAATCGGATCAAGATGATCAAAGGAGGAAGAAGAGGAAGGAGGAAGAGAATGATCAAAGGAGGAAGAGGAAGGAGGAAGAGAGGAATTAAGAAGAATGGAAGATGAAGAGGAAAGAACAGGACCAGAAGATCCCTGGAGAGGATTGACAGAAGATGAAATACAGGAAAACCCCAGGAGGGGAAAAGGAGGAAGACTGAAAGAGAGAGGAAGGAGACCATGACTAGAAGAAAACTTTCGCCGAAGGAGAAGGGGCAGAGGATGAAGGATAGACTTAGAACCAATATTATCATCTTTGTAAAGACGTATGTCATTGTGTTTGATATGCCAATAAAAGGAATGATTGATAGATTGATAATGAATCTCCGGGATCAGCTCGAATGTTAAATACACAAAACACTGATACTTGATTATGATGAAACACTACCAGATGAATCACGAAACAAAACGCTGAAAGACAGAGGCGATATAAGATCAAAGCGAAATGACTCACCGATACCATGACAATGCAGAAGAAAAAAACTGGCTTTTATTCCTTCTTCCTTCTCCCTTTTTGTCTTATTTCTCTATTCTCAGTGTCTTCTTGCTCTTGTAATCATTAATCTTAGAGCCATTCTCTTCCCTATGAATCCACTATTGAATCTTTTCCTTTCAGCGCCTGTCAGAATTAGACTAAGAATTACGCTAGAAACAGGGTTTTCCTTCAACAAATTAACTCTCTTTGGTTAAAATAAATATGTCAACCTGCCGACACAAGAGGAAAAAAGAGCGCAAAAAAAGGCTGAACGGCCCGAAGACAACTGGCCATCTAAAGTTGGATGAAATTAAAAATTATGTATATAGCGATAATGCGTAGAATACAGACTGACTTATCGGCTGCAACAAAAAACCCATCCGGCAACCAGTCGATAGTCTTTAATTACGTTGAATTGTTTCACTGATAAAAGAATAAATGCTGAATACCTACAATCCCAAGAGAGACTTCAAGACTGGCAATGTCTCGGAATTAATATTTTCAGCGATTAAACATTCCGATTTCAAAAGCACTTACTGAAATAAGACTAACTCTTAGGCAAGATGATGACTAGATCCTAGGAAAGACAAACCTGGAATCTCAGTAAGAGCAATCCCCAGAAATCCAAAAAAGGAAGACAGAACCGGAAGTTAATCCTAGAACACCATGAAAACCGGAAATGACCATATACCCGGATGTACGAAATCCGGAAGTGGAAAAATAGGAAACGGAAATGCGCAAACCGGAAGAAGACAACCGGAAACTGAACCCGGATGTACAGTAAAAAAACAGAATAAGCATAGGAAACGGAAATACACAAACCGGAAGTCAGACTGGAACTGATGAACACTAGCTACAAGCGATCTGTGGACATTTCTGACAACCGGAATGACCAAGACTTTGACATTGGCATATGTGTTTAGGACGGAGGCTTCCGCCGCCGCCACCACTGCTTGAGGGTCATGCCCTTTCTTCTTTTTTCAACCTCAAGACTCACGTGGGTTTGACCCGGTGACCTGCTCGAGTTCACCTTCGAGAGCTTATTTGCTAATTTTTTGCTCTGACATTGGCATATGAGTTTAGGACGGGGCTTCCGCCGCCGCCGCCGCCGCCGCCGCCGCCGCCACCACTGCTTGAGGGTCATGACCTTTCTTCTTTTTCAACCTCGACTCACGTGGGTTTGACCCGGTGACCTGCTCGAGTTCACCTTTGAGAGCTTATTTGCTCTAATTTTTTGCTTCGGAGACCTGATTTCCTGACGGAACGTAAGAGGAATATGTTTCCCCATTTCCGTCGGGCTAATGTCCGATTCGGATGAAACGTCTTGTTTCTTGGCCTCGCGGATGGCAGAAGAAATCCTCTCATCTAACGATTTCATCAGAACAGACGCAGATGACTCGAATCTTGCATATCCCGCACATCGTTGTGGGGGTACACGTAGTGCACTTTGAACAGACATGCCCTCCATACCCTGCAGAGTGAACTCGGTCACACATTGAGGACGTGCACTTGATTTTATCGGTCGTTTTAAAAACGAAAAAACATTACAAATAAGCATACAGCTTGGTATTTCGTTAAAGAGTCTAGAAACATGCAAACGCATTTCAAAGAAAGGCCGGAAAAGTTCAAATTCAAAAATCCCTAACGACAAGAAAACAATCTTTCATAGGGAATTAAACGTAATTCCTTATAATGCACTAAACTGAAAGTGAATAAGGGCTCATTGGAGTAATAGAGGGATTTTAGATGATGATGATGATGATGACGTAGGCATATTAAGGTTGTTACCTCGAAAACGAAACCCCACGAAAACTGGTAACATTTATATACATAGTTATAAAGTTCAATATAACCACAAAATACTTCCAAAAACATAATTTAGGGAGGATAGACTTCATAGTAGGCATATCTAGCGTGAGGATGTCCTTCAATAGTAAGCTGACACAGCCCAAAGCTATAAAAATTTTCTAATAATATTTAGGCAATGCTTGCAGAATAATTGAAAAGTGAATCTGTTTCCTATTTGGGCAACAGTGCGCATGCGCGCATAGTGACAGGCGTTACTAGGAAGTGAGTACAGACTGGTGCCAGTCCATATCAGGGTATAAACTGGAGATGGATTTAACCAGTAGCCTAGTTGAGGGTCCATATTAATAGGAATAGGCATGGGGAGGAGAGTATGAAAGCATAAAAATCTTATTCTGGTAGCTAAATGCAGATAATTGATTTAGCAAGTAGTGATTGAACGGTAATGGATGTTTTTGTGGTGTAATAACAACTGGATAGTTACCTTAAAATTGGGTTAAAAGCCGGAGTTTATCTAAAGATGGAGTGGGGGGGGGGGGTGTAGATAAAAATGGATCCTTCTCAGCAACATCTTCCAGCAAATTGTTGAAAAATGAACACTTGCTCATCTTTCAATTTAATTTGAAAATTTAAAATCTTGACATCAGAGTGGTTAAGTGTTAATTGTCAAAACTGGTAAAGAAAATACAAATTTTCCAATACTGGGAAGGGAATGTTCATTTGCAAGTCAAGCGAATTACTTTGGAAGTTTTATCACTTAAACTTTTCAACCACAAACACCCCCCCACCCCAAAAAAGTACATTTTAAGATAAAAGTTATTGAATATTTTGAAATTAATTTGACTGGGAAGAGCCATTGCTGCATTATGCAGCAGCGGCTTCCCGTTAAATTAATTTCAAAATACTCAATAGTTTTCCTGTAGGGGTGCCTTGAAAATGAGATGTAGGGAATTTATCGGTGAACGGGTTAAAAGGTTATATGACAGGCTCTTCAAAATGAAAGGTGATTGGGCCACAGAGGTAATGTGCTGAGCTGCTATTAAGCTCTCAAACCAAATCACATCTCACCACTGACTGTCAGCAAATGTGGGAAACACGCAATGAATTGCTCTGATCTGGCAATGAAGGGCTCTGATCTGTCACTCAAGTATCTGACATCATAATCAAATATGTCACATGTTAGCTGATGTCACAATCAAAATTATGTACATAGCACCGTCATGAAAATCGAAAAGTATGTTACAGAGTTTACGAATGGTATGTCTGTGATGGCTTAACCCTGTACAATTTATGATAATCTATGGCAGCAACAGCCTCCAGACAAATTAGTTTCAACACCTTAACAGAAGAATACTTACCTTGAAACTTAGATTCTGAGAATTCAAGTTTCAAATCGATTCCATCATGTGTTAAGTGTGAGGAACTTAACGAGACATCACTCCCTCCATCCCCTTCTCTCTCTCCCTCCCTCCCTCCCTCTCTCTCTCTCTAACCAGGAAGTGTAAAAAACTATGCTGATTTTCTAGGATTGCCAGATCTCAGATTCAAATCTCAAATTCTCAGATCACATGATCCAAACAATTCATCAGTCTTATCCGATGGTTCTGATCAATTGAAGAGCATCCTGTACATGATGGAGTGGGCAGGCTAATATTATTAGCTCCAGAAAAGACAAAGTCAAACAGAACATGTCTGTACAGCGTAATATCAATCGATTACAAAAACACAGCATCTTTCTTTTGCTTATCCACTGGAATGACTGGCTCCACTACCGAGACATTAACAAGGCCAATAACTCTTTTGTTTAATGTTTTATAACAAGGCATTGCAAGCAATACAAATCCCCTCAATTCCCACTTTTGCTGAAATGACATGTAAGGAATCTGCTCCGCATAACTGATATATGTTCTTACATTACAGTGTTTGTTGTAAGAGAACGCGTTGTATTTTTCAAGGGTGGTAACTCTGGCAAATGTTGACGGTAACGAACAAAACAGGAACTCAATCGCCGTCTTAATAGAATTAATCCTCCATTTAATTTAGAATTAATCTAAATTCTGCACTTGGTTCAAATCTAGCATGAGTTATTATCCGCAAAAAACAAAATTAATAAAGTTTGTATATTTCAAAGGGTGATAACTACGCTAAATATTGACAAAAAATAATGACCCGCAAAATTGACAACCGCCTCGATACAATTAAGTTATATTCTAAATTCAGTTCGAATATGTTTAGTCTAGCACAAGTTATTGCCAGGAAAGCAAGTTTGTATTTTTAAGGGTGATAACTCTGGGAAATATTGATGGAAACTAAGGAAACAGAAACTTGACCTCTGTTAAGTTAAGTTGAGTTAAGTTATACTCTGAATTTGGTTGAAAACTGTTAGGTCCAACTCAAGTTACCCCAGAGCAATGAAGAATTTTTATTTTATTTCAAGGCGGATGACTCAGTCTCTGGCAAATATGGACGAAAACTAAAGGAACATGAGCATGACATCCGTCTTATTACTATTTAGTAGCTATATTCTGAATTTGGATGTACTCTGATCAGTCCAATAAAAGTTACTGCACAGTAACCAATTCTTCACGTACATACATATGTACCAGTACATGCATACCTATGAATGGGAACATTCTTATATATCCACGATCTTCGTTTTCGAAGGGATAATTATCTTTTCCTGAGCTGCAATTTGACCTTTATTTACAAAACAAGAATTTCAAAATACTGGACAAATCTTGACTGGCAGTAAAGGCTTATCTTCAGAGTCAAAGACCTGACACGTCGCCGAGACATAATCTTTCTTACCTGCGTGTCCAGAATAACCTCTCCATTTTCTATTGGAACCATAATCCTCTCCCTCGTAACGACGACGTTCTTAATGCAAAAGATCGATTTGAAATCCCTTCACCAGAACAAGTTATTTTTCTCTATTTTAATACATTGGTCAGTATTGAACGCCTACCGAGTATTATAAAATACCACACATAGTTTTCCAAAGATAAATTAGGTCAAATACTTAAAGAGGACTAATGTAAAAGCACTCTATAATCACCTAATACGTTAAACAAATACGTAACCGCTTTCGTTGCCATACCAACCAATTTTTTATCGCATTATTATGGAATAACAATTGTCTTTAAGGCTCCACATATAAATGTAATGCATGTACAAGTCATATTAATAACAAAATGTGCACACCAATTGCAATAACGGCACTATTGGCAACATTCAAATACTGCTTATTTTATTTTTTATGTATTTTTAAATATAAATTCTGCTATCTTAATAGACATTTCCAGTTCATCCATCCATCATATGACGTCATAATCAACTACGTGACATGTAGGATGACGTCTTAATCAATAGTAGACATATATAAGCACATCACGGCCGCTTAATTGAAGACGGACTAAGCGTTGTTGTACGAATTGTATGTCTACTATTTAATAAACATTCTGTTGAATATTTGTGAAACTAATTCAACTGGGTGCTGTTGCAACAGCTCCCAGTGAAATTAGTTTCAAAATATTCAACAGCTTACTCGTATATTTTTCTGGAAATTGAGTCAGGAAGTTCAGGGATCAATCGATACCAACACAGCCGAAGCATGGGTGGAGTTTAGCTAGAAATGGGCAGGGCATAGCTAAAACTGGAAAGGGCCATTCAATTTCATGCTTAGTATCAATACAAATATACCTGCATAACACTTAATCCTTTAACCATTACCTCTCTGATGTTTCAATTTTAAATTTTCAAATTAAGTTCAAAGATGAACTGGTGTTCATTTTTCAACAAATTTTCTAGATGTTGTTGTCATAGTTACTTTGCTATTGACACAGTAACAGTTAGAATATTGACATCAGAGTCGTGAGGGTTAACCCTTTCATGACCATACCGGCCAAAACCGGCCTTTGTAGTGGTCTTGGGGAATGTCCATTTGCAGGCTAAAGAAGACTATTTTTTGAAAATTTACAACTGGAATGACTGCCTCGATGACTGATCCAGCCATTCCAGTGGTACATTTTCAAAAATAGTCTTCTCTTGGCCTGCAAATGGGCGTCCAATCAATAAATATTTTAACTTTTTGAACAGATTTAGTGATTAAAGGGTTAATGGTCAAGATTGGTCACGAAAATATCAAATTTCTTTGTGATTATTTGATCGATTATTTTCCGTTCACCCCTTTATAAGCCAGAGCTCTGGTCAAAAATCACTTCACAGTGGTCTTGAGAAATGTTCATTTGCGGACCAAGAAGAATAATTTTTTTAATTTTACCACTGGAACCCTAGAGTGGTATGCTTCAGAACTTCAAACTTCAATACAGAATTTTGATTGATCAATATTTTCGGCGCCCATCTTCAATTTATCGAGCCAGTCACTCCAGTGATAAAAAATTTCAAATATAATCTTTTCTTTGTCTGTAAGGAAACATATTTTATGAGAAAATTGAAAAAGACTTGATCAAATTTCACTGTAAAGGTGCATATTCACACTGAAAATACTTGAAAATAAAATTGTTCAGATTGTACACCTTAAAGGTTTAACTTGTGTAGCGCAATATAGTGAAACAAAATAACAAGAGAGGCCTAAGGGCCTGTGATGCTCACCTGGACCATTAGTATGTGAGTAGAAATGATGGATAATTTTCGGAAAATCTAAGATGGCCAGCAAAAAAATTGACCAATCAATATTCTCATTTGATATGCTGAAGCCAGTCATGATAGGATCATTCGACCCAAGTTCCGTTGAAAGAGGGCCATTGATTAAGGAGCACTGTTTTCAAATGGTTCCAGAAATTTCCCGAAAATCAAAGATGGCTGCCAAAACAGTGACCTATTAAAATTCTGAATAGAAGTACTAGAGGCTACCACCATAGGATCCTTCCAGTCAAATCTGGTTGAAATTGCCTACACGGTTAATGAGTAGCATTTTAAACGAATTCCTAATTTTCAGAAAATACAAGATGGCCACCGAACAAATTGACCAATCAAAATTCTGTATACAAGCTCTGAAGCACACCACTCTAGAGGCCTTCCAGGTCAGTTCCAGGTCAGTTTACTTTAAATCACTCAAGCGGTTAATGAGTAGCCTTTTACATGATTTCCACATATTTAAAAATCCAAGATGGCTGCCGATACAGCTTCTGAAAGCTACTAGCCTAGTATTCTTCCCGCCAAATCAGGTTCAAATTGTCCAAGCAGTTAATAAGGAGCAGCATTTTAAACGATTTCTCGCCATTTTTCGGAATATTCACTGAAGCATAGGACTCTAGGGTCCTCCCAAACGAGTTTGCTTGAAATTGGCTATGTGGTTAATGACGAGTAGGCATTTAACCGATTTCCCGACATTTTGGAGAAAATTGAAGATGGGCGCCGAAAATATTGATCAATCAAAATTCTGTATTGAAGTTCTGAAGCATACTAGGGTTCTCCCAGCCGACTTTGCTTGAAATCGGTCAAGCAGTTAATGCTTTTATCTCATTTCCCAAAACTTTCGGAAAATTCAAGGTGGCCACTGGAGAAATTAGCCAATCCAAATTCTGCACACTAGTTCATACAGCCAAAGTATGTTGAAATCCATCAAGCAGTTAATGAGTAGCATTTTAAAGCAAAAGTTGACGGACAGCCGGACCGACGGTATAAACTCACTTGCCGGACTAAAAATTTCCACATGATGATATCATTCCATATAAATAAATAAAAAAGTTTTAGTTGTGTAATTGAATTAGGGACTCGCGTCTCTATTTCAATTTCACAACTTAAAAATATATTAATTTATACATAATGAAATCATCGTATGTTAAGATTTATTTCATTTCATTAATATAGGTACACAAATTAAGCCTCTAAAAGTTTACAATTTGAACAATTTAATTTTCAAGCATTTGGTTATCGAGCCAGTCATTCCAGTGTTAAATTTTCTAAATTAGTCTTCTCTTGGTCCGCAAATGAACATTTCTCACGACTACTACAAAATCAATATTGACCAGCCTGCGTTTTCGAGGGTTAAGCGCAAAAATGGCAAAACCTCTCATTGAGTATTTAATAAATATATAAGTATTTTATTGCGTAAATCCAAACAAATGGAGAAAGCAATAATAACATTACACACCGGAATATTACCGCACTATTCACAATAAAACTATACAGTTACATAACCAGGACAAGATACATCTAAAAACATTGTAGTATTAAATATTATAAATTATTAACTTTTATAACTCATCAAAATGTGCCATTTACGCCATATATTGACTGTGCCATATAGTGTTAACCCAGTCATGGTCAAGCCACACAAAACAAAGATTCTGTAGTCGTCTTGAGAAATGTCCATTTGTAGCTCAAGAAGATTACTTTTCAACATTTACCACTGGAATGACAGGTTGGGTTATAACCGAGTCATTCCAGTAGTAAATTTCCAAAGAAATTGTCTTCTCTTGGCCTGTAAATTGATATAATCAATAAGCAATAATTTAGATTTTCTTGACCAATTGTTATCAGTGTTTAAATAAATACCTATTTAGCTTGAATTTAGATTATCGAGCGACACTTTAGTCCAATTAAACATAGACATGTACTTAAACCTTTAGCACTCATATCAGCCAAAAACAGCTTCTGCAGTGGTCTTGAGAAATGTCCATTTGCAGACCATAGGGAGCATTTTTGAAAATTTTCCGCTGGAATGACTGGCTTGATAACCGAAGCAGTCATTCCAGCGGTAAATTTTCACAAACAGTCTTCTCTTGGTCTGCAAATGGACATTTTCTATGAGAAAATTGAAATTTTCTCGAACAAATTTGTGGGTTAAACCTGGAACTGAACAATAAATGCCAAGTTGACTCAATGATAACAAGTCATGAGATTTCAAAATTCTTATGTTTCTCCGGCAACAGAGTGGAATAACGATGTACTCGCATCACATGAATCTTTAACACTGTCATTGTCGTGACTAGTGAACAAAATTAAAGTTGTCCAATTGCCGACAAGACTTTTTTATTACCAAGCCAGTCATTCCAGTGGTAAATTTTCAAAAGTCTTATCTTGGCCTACAATATGGATACTTTTCATGACTACTGGAGAGACAGGGACCATTTTTGCTAGACAACCCTTACCACTCTGATGTCCAAATTTAAAATTTCCAAATTAAATTTAAGATGAACTGGTGTTAATTTTTCAACAAATTTGGTGGACGCTGTTGCTGTCGTAGACAGCAACATTGTCCACCAAAATTGTTGAAAAATGTTCACCAGACACGCCGCGGTACAAACATGCTGCGAACCCCACGCCCCACAGCAAGTTTCATGAGAGTGGATGAACAAGTTTTGAAACTACAGCCAAGTAAAACAATGGACCTGTCCAGTTTATTCATCCATCAAATGACATCATAATCAACTATGTGAGGTATACGATGATGCCATAATCAACAATGTCATGAATGACGTAGATTAAAGTTCGTCCCAAACGCATAATTGGTGATGGGCTAAGCGTTATTGCACGAATTGTATGTTTTTACTATTTAATAAACATGTTGTTGAATATTTTGAAACCTATTTGAATGAATGCTGTTGGTGCCATAGGCAGCAACAGCACCCAGTCAAATTAGTTCCAAAATATTCAACAGCTTACCTGTATAGTTACCTTTAAAATGAAGTTCTGGGATGTCAGGTTTCAATGTATATAAATCATTCTGGAAATTGAGTCAGGGAGTTCAGGGATCGATCGATCGATCGATCTCAACACGAGCGAGGTGTTGGTGGAGCTTAGCTAGAGATGGGCGGTGCATAGCTAAAACTGGAACGGTCAATTTCTTATGATTAGTGAACCACAATAAAGGTCACATATATTTCTACTAATAATTGTGGGTGTGGTTAGTACAAAATCAAAACATACAGAGTACTGAATGACATGGAGAAAAATCTTAACCCCTGTATAAAGGATACCTGTCAGGGCCTGATCCAGTGTTTTAGTTTGGACACCCTTAGCCGTGTTAGACGTTGAAAAAGAGGAGCTTCAGGTGCTGCTATTTCACACAAATTTGTGGAAAAAATGTATCAGAAGATACCATACAGCTCCCCTAGGAGCTTTGTATTCAGCTTTTCATAATTTGAGCACCAAAACTGATGGCGCACAAACTCTTTATAATGGGTTCAAAATCAGTCTGGATCCGGCCCTGCCCGGGATGAGGGCACAAGACTGCGCTTCTTTAAGATCGGTGGTCGCAAAATTATTGACTGTATTAAGCAATCCCCTGTGTTTTAAGATGCCTGTTTAACCCTTTAATGGTCAGATTTTCTCAAGAAAATTGAAATATTTGCTTATTAACGAGTTTTCGTAAAAATAAAACTCCCAAACACATAATCAAGAAGTTTATAATAACTTTATGTATTGATCTAATGCGTGGCCTATTGGGCATCATCGTCAATCTCTCCCCCTACCAGTCTTTTTCCGTATGGCATGGACAATAGAAAGGGGAGAACTATTTGCAGGAGTATTTTTGAAAATGTACCACTGGAATGACTGGCGCGGTTATCGATCCAGGCATTCAAGTAATAAATTTTCAAAAATGTTCTCTTGGCCTGCCAATGGACATGGACTCAAAACAGAGGCTGGTTCTGGCTGGCTTGCCATTAAAGGTTTAACGGTCCTTAGAAAGGAGTCCATTATAGACAGGTGTTTATGAAATCTAACTTCTAAACTTAAGCTTGTGCTCACCAGGGCTTAACAGCCTTACTACTCAGATACATGTAGGTCTATATATGTCAATATTGACCACTTGAGATTAAAATGTCATACTGTAATGTCAAGTGGACCGTTTTAAACACTTTACTGGTCAGTTTGGCCAAAACCCTCCCCTGCAGTGGTCTTACTATCTTTGAAGATTTATGACTGCAATAACCACACTTAACTGAGCAAGTCATTTCAATGCTAAATTTTCAATGGAATCTTCTCTTGGCCTGTAAAAGAAATTTACATTTCCATGACCAATCTTGAGCATGAAACGTTAACCTTTCAACCCTCAAATTTGTTATAAACAAGAGGCCCAAGGGGCCTGTATCGCTCACCTGGACCATAGGCATTTAACTAAAAAGTGACTGGCTATAAGTAGAGGTTCTGGAGTTGGTTTTGGCGAAAACTACGTCATCCAAGATGGCTATTAAACAAATTTGGACTCTTGCCCTAGATGATGTTTCACAAGTCTTGAATTGATTCGGCAAGCGGTTTCGGACATTTTTTCAGCTGTTTTAAAAAATCGGGCAAAATCCCAGATGGCCACCGGCCAAATTGGCCGATCAGCTCCGTTTGAACAAACTCCAATCTCTACACCCTAAGGATGCTTCCTGTCAAATATAATTGAAATCGGTCCTGTAGTTCTCGAGAAGACATCTTAAATTTCCCATTGCTTTAGTATGGGAGCTTTTGGCGGGAAGATGGCTACCAAAGCGTTTATCCGACAGTTTTGAAAATTGCAAATTTGAAATCAGAATAACCAAAACATATATAAAACCAATTTCAGCCTCAAAATACGTCAAGTAAAAAAATCCAATATGGCCGCCAAACACTATATTTTGATTGGCCCACGGCAGCCATGTTTTTTGATGGATCACCTTCCCTTGAACAAACTTTAATGGCCCTTAGTCCCTAATCATATCTGCCATATTTCGGCCCGATCCCTTCAGCGGTTCTGGAGAATAAGTCATTTTCACTACAACTAGGTCAACCAAGATGGCCGCCAAACCATTTGACCAATCAAGTTCCCTTGCCATAAATCATATTTCATGAGGTTTGCATCAATCCCCGAAGCCGTTTCGGAGATTTTTAAAGACGTTTCCTAAAATCGTCCTAAATCCAAGATGGCCGCCGGACAAATTGGCTGATTGGATTCATTTGAACAAACTTAGATCTCTATGACCTATGAATGCTTCCTCCAAAATATAATTGAAGTCGGCCCAGTGGTTCTTGAGAAGAAGTCGTTTAAAGAATTCCCCATTGCTTTACTATGGGCCCATTGCTTTACTATGGGAGCCTCAGGCAGGGAAAACAAACCAAGATGGCAGCCAAACCGTTTATCTGAAAGTCTCGAAAGCGGCATATTTGAACTCGTCACACTGATAAGCATATAAAAAGCAATTTTCGCCATCAAAATACATCAAATACAAAAAAAGCCAATATGACCAACAAACGCTAAATTTTGATTGGTTGATGGCGGCCATGTTTTTTAACGTACGAACTTCCCTTGAACAAACTTGAATGGGCCTTGGTCCCTAAGCATATTTACCAAATTTCAGACCCATCCCTTCAGCGGTTTGGGAGAAGTCATTTTCGCGAAAACTAGGTCATCCACGATGGCCGCCAGGCAAATAGGCCAATCAGTGTATTTATTATACTACTTTCAGGTAGAGATTGTCACCAATCAGCGTGATTAATTTCAATTGGGTCCACGCTATGTAGCTGGTGGATCCAGAATTTCTCGCGTTCCTTACGGATAGACGTTGCTTCCGTGGATTCAGGATCGCGATGGAACACCTCAATGATTCTGTAGTTGACTGAAGAGATGTTATGATTGGGGAGATTGAAGTGAATGGCTACTGGTGTGTCTTTTTTGTTTTTAATGTCCCTAAGATGTTCTTTAACACGTATTTGAAATTCTCGTTTAGTTTCACCAATGTATTGTTTAGAACATGTATTACACGTTATTAAATAAACCACATTCATTGTGTTACAGAATGTTTTTGTTTTGGTATGATAGTTGATACACCAATACACAATCAAAACAAACACTCGGGTACACCAAAACTCGGGTACACAAAGAAGATTGTTACCAAATCAGGTACAACTACACATCAAGTCGGGTACAAATCCGACAACAACAATGGGATGTATCTACCAAATCCGGGTACATACACATAGGATCGGGTACAATCGGGTACAAGATTACTATAAAAGAAGCGTGCAAACAGTGCATCGGCATCCAGACTCAACGGACACTAAACGTTAGCGTCAGGACAACATAGCATCTTACAAGCTTTTCACAAAAATATCAAATAGGCCAATCAGGTTGCCTTGAACAAACTTGGGTCTACCATTGCAATAGATGATGTGTTATGAGTTTTGAATCAATTCCTCCAGCGGGTTCGGTGAATAAGATTTTTTAATGTGTTTCTAAAAATCGGCTATTTTGGCCGGCGGCCATCTTGGATTTTGGCCAATCGGCTTCATTTGAACAAACGTGAATCTCCATGCCGTAGGGATGCGCTCTGCCAAATATAATTGAAATCGGCCCATTGGTTCTTGAGAAGAAGTCGTTTTAAAGGAAAAGTTGACGGACGGACGGATGGACGCCGGACAGACACCCGACGGACGGTCGCCATGACATAAGCTCACTCGGCCTTTCAGGCCAGGTGAGCTAATAATTTCAATTTTCTCATTGAAAATGTCCATTTACAGACCATGCGAACATTATTTTTGAAAATTTACAACTGAAATGACTGGCTCGGTTATCGAGCATGTTATTCCAGTGGTAAATTTCCTAAAATAGTCTTCTCTTGGTCTGCAAATGGACATTTCTCAAGACCACTGCAGATGCCCCTGGACATTTCTCAAGACCACTGCAGATGCCCCTGGACATTTCTCAAGACCACTGCAGATGCCGTTTTTGGCACAGAAGTGTAAAAGAGTTAATACAATTGCATATATATACCATGCTGGTATTTTTAAGAAAACGTATAAATACAAATATTGGAGTTTATTACATAAACACTTCTAAATTCTAATGCCTTAACTCATGTTTGTAGGAGTGTCCGCCTATACAAGTTATTCGTTTATCAAATATTTGCCAAAGATCTATTTCAATCCTCAGAGCTCCAATTAACATTAAACTCCAACTGTAACACAAGGTCTACATCATTCTGCATTCATGTTCAGGGAGAGGGAAAGCGATGGTCGATAAGCTCTGAATTTTCAATTCAGGTAAACTCAGTTTTATTTCTTTTAATGCCTGTGCTAGGTAGTCATGCTCAGCCTATCCCCAGACTAACCCGCCTGGTGTCAACAGAGTGCATCTCTCCTATAACCCAGACAGCTAACCAATCCCTCAGCATACCAAAAGTGTTAGGTCACAGTGGCCCAGCTTTATAGAGAAGTATGGAACTACAAGTGGCTGTGTTCAGTTTTAATATCAATGACTGGCTGTCTGAAGCACTGACAACAGCAATACATTAAATTAACCCTTTCACTAATCAATTCTCAATATCTCATAATTCAAGGCACCCATACAGGGAGGAATTTGTTGAATATTTTGAAATTAATTTGACTGGAAGATGTTGCTGCCTAAGGCAGCAACAGCTTCCAGTCAAATTAGTTTCAAAATATTCAACAGAATATGTTTTATAATGTAAAGAATATACTTATTCCGCGACTTGTGGGTGAAAGGGTTAAAACATATCTATGAGGAACACTTATAGGGCATCAAGAAGCGGTCACTAAAGACATGTGGTCCCTTAAAACAACACATTTGCTATGGTTAATAATTTTTGTAATGAAATAATGCCAGATGTGCGTCATAAGATAGGCGTCCAATACCAATATTCATATTAAACCGATACTAAGTATATAACCAATAGTAAGGACCCGTTACCCTGTGCTACCATGAGCAGGTGGCCTTTACAGACAGGCTTAACTCTATCTGTCACATAGGGTTGAAGGAAGAAATCATGTCTGGATAACCAGAAATCATGATTCATCAATCCGGTTAAGATAGATTTTATGATGTATGAACTGATCCAGTTGGATATTTCGCAAGTAATTTCACTGGAAGTTGTTGTCTGAGACAGCAACAGCTCCCAGTCAAATTACTTTTAAATTATTCATCATCTTGCTTACATGAAATTGCTTTCAAAAATTGAAACTTAGAGTTTTTGAAATGTGAGTGTTAAATATTCCCAGGCAAGGCAGCCCCTGATAACCTTAAACCTGAACCACTCAAGACAGCAAAAACAGCTTCTGCAGTGATCTTGAGACATATCATTTTTGCAGACCAAGAAGACTGTTTTTAAGAATTTACCAGTAGAATGACTGGCTCGATAACTGAGCCAGTTATTCCAGTTGTAAATTTTCAAAAATAATCTTCTCTTGGTTTGCAAATGGACATTTTGCATGATAAAAATTAAATTTTCTTGAACAAATTTGAGAGTTAAAAGGACAAACAGACTATTTTATAGTATTCATATATATATATATATATATATATATATATATATATATATATATATATATATATATATATATATATATATATATATATATAATATATATATATATATACACCTGTGCAAAAGTTAAGCACCACCCTATTTTTACGCACATGCGAGGGTATATTCATGTGCTATGAAGAAAGCAATAGCATAAACATTTATGTACCCATCCATCTTAGTGCAAGAGGTAATAATGCAACTAGAGGAATGCTGATTATGATGGTGGGGAAACACTGTATGTTTTTGTTTGAACTTGAAAACGAGGCCTGAATATGGTTACGTTGACACAACTGACAACTATTGCCCTACAGTTGTATGGTGGGGCAGGTGAGCTTGGAGAAACAATTTGCTTGAAATTTGTTGCTGTTTTAGACAGCAACAAATTTCTTCAAATGGTTTCAACAACACTCCAAAAATAAGTTATTAAAGTTTTGTGGGGACACCTACTGGATCTACCTCAAACAGTAAAAGTTGTTTTTGCAATAAACAACAACAAAGCTGGCTTCAAAACAGCCCTTGAGTAATACTTGTCATGTACATATAGCCATGTAATGTTAATAGGGAATATTTGGCAAATTTTAATGTATTTTCTTAACCATTTGATTATTGAACCTTTCGAACAAAAACACTATGTAAAGAAATCACCTCCAGTCATGCATGTTATTTTGGGCAGTTTGAATGAAAGCATTTACTGCAGAAATATCTTTCATAAAAATTGCTTCAAACTTCTAGGCAGATTGTTATAAGAAGTGTCAGAAAGGATTAAGTATAGAAACGGTTCACTAATGATATCCATTGTAATAGCTCAAAGCTATAGAAATAAGTAGCTCTTGATATATATACCTGCCAGCCATTTTATGTGTTATTTTGAAATATATTAATTGTAAATATATATAATGTACCTTATGCAGCATTTTGATACATGAAGTAATTTTATTGTATACCCATGCTTCATGAAATATTTGGTATGTGATGTAAGCTGCTGATTTTATTTTAATTCTTTGTATTAATGAAGTTACAGATTTTTGGTTAAAATAAATAAATAAATAAATAAATAAATAATGGACGAATGAATGAACGAATGAATGAATGAATTATTGAATGAAGGAAGGAATGCATGAACGAATGAAATGTTAGTAGGAATAAGTCCTGACAGGTCTTTGTTGACATTAAGTGGAGAAAGTTTCTATAAATGAACCACTTAGTTCTGAATGTCCAAAGAAATAGCTATGAGATTAAATATAGAAATTACAAGAACTGAATGTTTACGGTGCTGGTAATTTGAAGATAGTTGAACTGTGAGTTATTGCTGTCATCCACAACAATGGCCCTCAGAATAAAGATTTTCAAAATAGGCAGCTCTAGTTAATTACAGCTCACTAATAAAGCCTTCAAAATCATATAGGGGGACAAGTGTCAGATGTCAGAACCATAGCTGGAGCTCTTGCATTAGTAGCAATTAATGCCTACCATTAGTAGCAATTAATGCCTACTATTGTTTAGTGTCAGCTATAGGGCTGGGCATAATCAGCTTGCCATATGGGTGAGTTTAACACCTCTTTCAAACAAAGCTAAATCCCAGACATCACAGTTTGCCAACATAATGACTTACTTACCTGTCAAAACATGAAAATGTAGAGATATTACCAAAATTAACTGTTTAGAGAGTATGGAAAGGCTATCCAACCAAAACCCATTTTGAAATCAGTGCTGGACTTGATCATGAATGCATTAGCCAATGAAAATGAGAATTTGAAATGGAAGCGGTGGTCAGTTAGCTCGAACAAAACCGGATGACATTCTCAGAAATGCATCACTGTTTTGATTCAAGTTAACTTTCTGCCATTGCAACTTCTATATGTTTAAAATAAATTTCCAGTAATATATTCCTGCTTTCATTATTCAATCCAAAGGTACCATCACGACCCAAATGCATATCCATCCACCATCTTGAGTCAAGCGAGTAGCCAATCCATCTACCATCCTAGCCAAGCGGGGCATTACTGAGCAATCCCCCACCCGCTAATCACGAAAGTTGACACACGTGGCTAGATTGTCATTAATGGTGTCTGAAAACGAAGTTTAACATCTGTGCACGAGTTTGAGACTGTCATTATTAATACCGGGTATATCCACCTTGTGCCTGGATGACGGCCTGGACACGACGTCTCATGCTGGTCACCAACCGACTGATACGCCATTGTGGTATTCGTTGCCATTCAAGATGGAGTGCGTCTGTTAATTCCTGTAGGTTCTGCACAGGAGGATCCCTCCTTCTCACCATGTTTCCCAGAATGTCCCAGATATGCTCAATAGGGTTCATGTCAGGGCTCCTTGCTGGCCATGGTAGGGTTTCGATGGGATTCTGGCGGAGGTATTCATGCACAGCTCTAGCACGATGTGGTCGGGCGTTGTCATCCATGAATATAGGGTGGGTTCCAGGTGCATGATTTACAAAATGAGGGACCACAACTCTATCCAGTATGGAATCTTGATATCTTTGTCCATTTAGTGTTCCAGGTACAGTCAACAGATACAGCTTACAATCAAATGAGATGCACCCCCATATCATAACGGAACCTCCACCAAATGGAACTTCTTCCATGATGTTACGTTGGTCGTACGCCGTGCGTCTGGACCTCCATACACGAGTTCGACCATCTGTGGCATGAAGCAGGAACCGACTTTCATCGGACCAGTGTACCCGTCTCCAGTATCTCATGTTCCAGTGTCTTCTTTCGTTGCACCACCTCAGACGCTCCTCTTTGTGGTGTGCAGTGAGGAGAGGACGTCTGACAGGTCTCCTAGCTTTCATGCCAGCAGCATACAGTCTCCTTTTGACGGTAGACATTGACACTCTATTGCGCGTTTCCCATTGCTGGCTGAGCACTCTGCTGTTGGTGAATGGAGATCTCCTAACAAGGCGTACTAGGGCTCGATCATCACGGGCAGTAGTCTTCTTCGGTCTTTCAGATCTAGGCCTGTCATTCACCTCGTTAGTTTGCCCATGTTTTGCAATCAAACGACTGATTACAGTATGGTTAATGTTCAGCTGTCTGCCAATCTCTCTGCATGACATACCAGTGGTATGCATGCCTATGATTTGCCATTTCACACGATCACTTAACCTTCGTCTTGCCATAGCGGTTCACAATCAAGAGCTAATTCTCTCTGTACAAATAAACCACGGTCATGAACACAAAATTCCTAAGCTTGTAGCCTAAATCTGTATGTAATGTTCTACACCTCAAACTGGACTTTTACATAACTGAACACGTGTGCTGTTTCCCGCCACGCACGGACATCAAGCGGCGTGAAGTCATGCATGCATGTGCATTTCGTACTTGGAATTATGTCAGCTAACGCGGGGACAAAAAGTATGGCAGCCTAGGTGTACCATCATGTTTCTACGTTCTATTGTTTTTGCTGGTGCTTAACTTTTGCACAGATGTATATATATATAGATCATAGATAAAAGTAGTGAGCAAAACATTGGTTAAATCCTGATTATGTAAATTATTTCAATAGGGGTTTCTGCATCAATCAGCATCCATTTTCAGATAAATAGATTTCAAACTATTCAGCAGGTTTACTAGTTGACTCAACAGAGGGTTCTGGTCTGTTACTCAAGTTATTCCAGTGCTAAATTTTCAAAAATACTCTCATAGGCAGTCATAGCCTGCAAATGGGCGTTCAATAAGCAGATATTTTGTTTTTCTTGATCAAACTTGACTATTAATGGGTACTAAATACTCTAGCATTCCCCATTCATAAACCCCCACATGATGCTGACAGGTGATTTAAACATATGGTTATTCAATAAGATATAAATACATTGTACATTCTCATCTATACTGTGTCTCTGTAATAAATACCTGTCTACACTAAGGTAGATCTCATCTATACTGTGTCTCTGTAATAAACACATGTCTACACTAAGGTAGATCTCATCTATACTGTGTCTCTGTAATAAATACCTGTCTACACTAAGGTAGATCTCATCTATACTGTGTCTCTGTAATAAACACATGTCTACACTAAGGTAGATCTCATCTATACTGTGTCTCTGTAATAAATACCTGTCTACACTAAGGTAGATCTCATCTATACTGTGTCTCTGTAATAAATACCTGTCTACACTAAGGTAGATCTCATCTATACTGTCTCTCTGTAATAAATACCTGTCTACACTAAGGTAGATCTCATCTATACTGTGTCTCTGTAATAAATACCTGTCTACACTAAGGTAGATCTCATCTATACCGTGTCTCTGTAATAAATACATGTCTACACTAAGGTAGATCTCATCTATACTATGTCTCTGTAATAAATACATGTCTACACTAAGGTAGATCTCATCTATACTGTGTCTCTATAATAAATACCTGTCTACACTAAGGTAGATCTCATCTATACTGTGTCTCTGTAATAAATACCTGTCTACACTAAGGTAGATCTCATCTATACTGTGTCTCTGTAATAAACACATGTCTACACTAAGGTAGATCTCATCTATACTGTGTCTCTGTAATAAATACATGTCTACACTAAGGTAGATCTCATCTATACTGTGTCTCTATAATAAATACCTGTCTACACTAAGGTAGATCTCATCTATACTGTGTCTCTGTAATAAATACCTGTCTACACTAAGGTAGATCTCATCTATACTGTGTCTCTGTAATAAATACATGTCTACACTAAGGTAGATCTCATCTATACTGTGTCTCTGTAATAAATACCTGTCTACACTAAGGTAGATCTCATCTATACTGTGTCTCTGTAATAAATACCTGTCTACGCTAAGGTAGATCTCATCTATACTGTGTCTCTGTAATAAATACCTGTCTACACTAAGGTAGATCTCATCTATACTGTGTTTGTAATAAATACCTGTCTATAATTACCTGTCTACACTAAGGTAGATCTCATCTATACTGTGTCTCTGTAATAAATACCTGTCTACACTAAGGTAGATCTCATCTATACTGTGTCGCTGTAATAAATACATGTCTACACTAAGGTAGATCTCATCTATACTGTGTCTCTGTAATAAATACCTGTCTACGCTAAGGTAGACCTCATCTATACTGTGTCTCTGTAATAAATACCTGTCTACACTAAGGTAGATCTCATCTATACCGTTTCACTGTAATAAATACCTGTCCACACTAAGGTAGATCTCATCTATACTGTGTCTCTCTCTGTAATAAATACCTGTCTACACTAAGGTAGATCTCATCTATACTGTGTCTCTGTAATAAATACCTGTCTACACTAAGGTAGATCTCATCTATACTGTGTCTCTGTAATAAATACCTGTCTACACTAAGGTAGATCTCATCTATACCGTTTCACTGTAATAAATACCTGTCTACACTAAGGTAGATCTCATCTATACTGTGTCTCTCTCTGTAATAAATACCTGTCTACACTAAGGTAGATCTCATCTATACTGTGTCTCTGTAATAAATACCTGTCTACACTAAGGTAGATCTCATCTATACTGTGTCTCTGTAATAAATACCTGTCTACGCTAAGGTAGATCTCATCTATACCGTGTCTCTGTAATAAATACCTGTCTACACTAAGGTAGATCTCATCTATATCGTGTCTCTGTAATAAATACATGTCTACACTAAGGTAGATCTCATCTATACTGTGTCTCTGTAATAAATACCTGTCTACGCTAAGGTAGATCTCATCCTTACTGTGTCTCTTTAATAAATACATGTCTACACTAAGGTAGATCTCATCTATACTGTGTCTCTGTAATAAAGACATGTCTACACTAAGGTAGATCTCATCTATACTGTGTCTCTGTAATAAATACATGTCTACACTAAGGTAGATCTCATCTATACTGTGTCTCTGTAATAAATACCTGTCTACACTAAGGTAGATCTCATCTATACTGTGTCTGTAATAAAGACATGTCTACACTAAGGTAGCTCTCATCTATACTGTGTCTCTGTAATAAATACATGTCTACACTAAGGTAGATCTCATCTATACTGTGTCTGTAATAAATACCTGTCTACACTAAGGTAGATCTCATCTATACTGTGTCTCTGTAATAAATACCTGTCTACACTAAGGTAGATCTCATCTATACTGTGTCTCTGTAATAAAGACATGTCTACACTAAGGTAGATCTCATCTATACTGTGTCTCTGTAATAAATACCTGTCTATACTAAGGTAGATCTCATCTATACTGTATCTCTGTAATAAAGACATGTCTACACTAAGGTAGCTCTCATCTATACTGTGTCTCTGTAATAAATACCTGTCTACACTAAGGTAGATCTCATCTATACTGTGTCTCTGTAATAAATACCTGTCTACGCTAAGGTAGATCTCATTTACCCATCCCTTATTAATTAACCCTCAAATTTTTTAAAGAAAATTTCAATTTTCTCCAAGAAAATGTCCATTTGCAGACCAAAGGAAGACTAATAAAAAATTTTTACCACTGGAATGACTGGCTCGGTTAATGAGCCAGTCATTCCAGTGATAAAACTTTCAAAAATAGTCATTTGTTCTGCAAATGGACATTTTCCAAGAACACTGCAGAAACCATTTTTGGCAACCTAAGTCTTAAAGGGTTAAGTACCATAAGGGCATAACTTTAACACAGAGAAGCATTTGATACAGGATGCTAATAGATAATAAGTGTGTGGGTTGTGAAGGCATTCATTTACTCTGTATGATCTAAATATGTACATGTATCTATCATACAGCCGGAAAACATTAATACGGGTATCACTGTTCTGATATTATCAAAAGAATAATTCAGATTTCCTGTTTTTTGTAAGCAGATAAGGTGGTCACGTGATTAGAACTAGAGATCTGATTGGTTACTTAGGTATTTATACACCTTTATACAATATTGGAAACATTATAAAGGACTTAGTTGGGCATTCATTATACAATGCGTCCCCTTTTATGGACGAAGTGGGTTTCTGTAATTATCTTGAGAAATGTGAATAATTTATAGGCAAACAATTTTTTTACAATTTATTACAAGAATTACTGGCTCGGTTTCCAGAAAATTGACATTTGACACAGAAATCTATATTTTCGTGACAAAATATAATAATATTTTATCAAATAACTACCATCCTGTAGCATCAAACGGCATGTCAGACAACTGGAAATTGAGTGATCCGATCGGACGCATATGATGTAATCATCATAGTGAAGTATCTAGCTCCATCATGAACAGCTAGCAACAGGGACCCACCCCCCATCATATTAGTTTCAAAATAGCCTGTATAATTATCATGAAATTTAGATTCTGTGAATTCAGGTTTCAAAGTCTTAGATCGATACCAACAAGTGTAAAAAGTGTATGGCGTATAGCTATAAATGGGCAGGGAATGGCTATAAATGGGCAGGGAATGGCTATAAATGGGCGGGGCATAGCCAGAAATGGGTGGGGCATAGCTAGAAATGGGCGGGGCAGAGCTAGAAATGGGCGGGGCATCTACTGACTAACCCAACGACAAATCTCTGAAAAAGTAAATTCTTTACGATGCATAGCATATTGTTGAATATTTTCAAAATAATATGATTGCACTGCCATGCAATGACTTTCAGTCATATTAATTTCAAAATATTCAACAGATTTCCAGTTTGAAACAGAATTAGTCATTAAGAATAAGATCCTGAACACATTTTAGCAGTCAATATATAAGATTTTATGAAATTCACGTAGTGGATTTCGAGAGGCAGCGAGCGAGCGAGCGAGCACACCCCGTCCTGAGTCATTGAATGATGTCGCAATAATCGTCACAGTTTCATCAGCCTTATATGGCAACAGTATTATTCTTTCAGTCATATTAATTTCAAAATGTTCAACAGATTTCCGGTTTGAAATAATTTCAAGCAGTTCAGGAATTTATACGCTATTACAGTATTAATCCTTTCATGATGTTAATTGTCAAGATTGATCAAGAAAATCCAAAATGGTTTCTCAGTGAGTGTCCATTTACAGGCTAAGAGTAGAAATTTACCACTGCCGTTAATGCCCCAGTTATTCCTGTGTTAATTTTCAAAAATAGTCTTCTCTTGACCAGACTTTTCTCATGATCGTTGCAAAGCCATTTTGAGCGGCTTGACCATTAAAGGGTTAACAAAGCTACAGAGAACAAAAAGTCACAGAAAATTCTGAGGAATTACGAGGGATAAGCTGGATTTGGCTGCCAAAAATTGCTTGATGAAAAGAATTTTGAAAATAATGCTTTAAAATTCCATCAAGTATATTTTTTACTAGCTATGGAAAAAATTACGTTAATAAATATTCTGTTGAATATTTTGAAACTAATTTGACTGGGCGCTTTTGCTGCCTACACCCAGTCAAACTAGTTACAAAATATTCAACAGCTTCCCTGTATAGTTTTCAGGAAATTAATAGCTAGGTCATTCAGGGATCGCTCAATCCCAACACGATGAGGTGTGGGCGGGGCATAGCTAAACATGGAAAAGTCCATTGTGTATTAAATGAGAATGTAAAATTTGGGGGGGGTTGATAATGATCATTTAAATAGTAATCGCTTACCGCTAAATGTAATTTCCATTGTACCATTGCGAAAAATTATATCCCCTTCTAAGAATACGTGGATAGGAATAATATCGACAGAAATAGTCACTAAGAATAAGATCCTGAACACATTTTAGCAGTCAATATATAAGATTTTGTGAAATTCACGTAGTGGATTTCGAGAGGCAGCGAGCGAGCACACCCGGTCCCGAGTCATTGAATGATGTCGCAATAATCGTCAGTTTCATCAGCCTTATATGGCAACAGTATTATTCTTTCAGTCATATTAATTTCAAAATGTTCAACAGATTTCCGGTTTGAAATAATTTCAAGCAGTTCAGGAATTTATAAGCTATTACAGTATTAATCCTTTCATGATGTTAATTGTCAAGATTGATCAAGAAAATACAAAATGGTTTCTCAGTGAGTGTCCATTTACAGGCTAAGAGTAGAAATTTACCACTGCCGTTAATGACCCAGTTATTCCTGTGTTAATTTTCAAAAATAGTCTTCTCTTGACCAGACTTTTCTCATGATCGTTGCAAAGCCATTTTGAGCGGCTTGACCATTAAATGGTTAACAAATCTACAGAGAACAAAAAGAGTCACAGAAAATTCTGAGGAGTTCCGAGTGATCCGCTGGATTTGGCTGCCAAAAATTGCTTGATGGAAAGAATTTTGAAATAATGCTTTAAAATTCCATCAAGTATATTTTTTTACTAGCTATGGAAAAAATTACGTTAATAAATATTCTGTTGAATATTTTGAAACTAATTTGACTGGGCGCTGTTGCTGCCTACACCCAGTCAAACTAGTTACAAAATATTCAACAGCTTCCCTGTATAGTTTTCAGGAAATTAATAGCTATGTCATTCAGGGATCGATCAATCCCAACACGATGAGGTGTGGGCGGGGCATAGCTAAACATGGAAAAGTCCATTGTGTATTAAATGAGAATGTAAAATTTGGGGGGGGGGGTTGATAATGATCATTTAAATAGTAATCGCTTACCGCTAAATGTAATTTCCATTGTACCATTGCGAAAAATTATATCCCCTTCTAAGAATACGTGGATAGGAATAATATCGACAGAAATAGTCACTAAGAATAAGATCCTGAACACATTTTAGCAGTCAATATATAAGATTTTATGAAATTCACGTAGTGGATTTCGAGAGGCAGCGAGTGAGCACACCCCGTCCTGAGTCATTGAATGATGTCGCAATAATCGTCACAGTGTCATCAGTCTTATATGGCAACAGTATTATTCCACGACAAGACCAATCCTTTTTTATTTAAACATATATTAGTGGACGAAAATGTACAATATGGGATCGTGTACAAGATCTTCCAACTTAGATTAACCTCTCCTAGAATCATATTTTATTTATTTGCCTATGTCATAATTTTACGGGTAGGAGTTTGTGGATATTAATAATTAATCCATTACTCAGGTCATACCGGACAAAACCGGCTGCTGAAGTGGTCTTGCGGAATGGATATTTTCAGGGAAAGAGAAAACTTATTTTTTTAAATTTACCACTGGAATGACTGGCTCGATAACCGAGCATCCAATAGCCAAATATCTCAATATTCTTGACCAATACTGACCATTACAGGGTCAAGACGGATTTAAATATAAATTATCATTGAATTCTGTCGGCACCACATTTCTCAGTAAAATAAAAAAATGTATTCTAAATAAAATTCTCAATTGATATGTATTCCTTTTAACCCTTCAATCTTCTCATACAAAATGTCCTTTTGCAGACCAAGAGAAGACTACATATTTTTGAAAATTTACCACTAGAATGACTGGCTCAGTTATCAAGCCAGTCATTCCAGTGGTAAATTTTCAAAAATAATCTCTTGGTCTGCAAATGAACATTTCTCGAGATCACTGCAGAAGCTGTTTTTTGGCTGACATGAGTGTTAAAGGGTTAATATGTATACGAGTAGATATTTAAAATATAAACATTGTAAAAATCTAAAGATTAAATTGTCAAAGCGTTAAAATGCTCCACTGATCAAAATGCTCGCAAACGGCGAGAATTCTGAACAGAACAAAACATTACAAGAGGCCCAAGGGGCCTGTGTCGCTCATCTGGAGCACCATCAATTTTTGTCAAAATTGTTGGTGGGTGGTTTAGCAGTCTTTTAAATGAGTTTGTTGACATTTTTGCAAGTGCAATATGGCCGCCAAACACACTACATTTTGTTTGCCCCACGGCGCCCATGTTTTTTTGATGGATCAACTTCCTTTGAACAAATTTTAATGCCTCAAATTTCGGCCCGATCCCTTCAGCGGTTCTGGAGTCATTTTCGTGAAAAACAGGTCATCCAAGATGGTCGCCGACCCATTTGGTCAATCAAGTCGTCTTGAACAAACTTGGCTTACCTCTTGGCCTAGATGAAAAATTCCTCAAAGTGGTTTCGGAGATTTTTAAAGACATTTCCTGAAAATGGCCGAAATCCAAAATGGCCGCTGGGCAAATTGGCCGATCGGGTTCATTTGAACAAACTTGGATCCTTATGCCCTAAGTATGCTTCCTGCCAAATATAGTTGAAATCGGCCTGGTAGTTCTCAAGATATTTTTAATTTCCCATTGCTTTAGCATGGGAGCTTTTGACAAGAAAATTATCCAAGATGGCCACCAAACCGTTTATCCGACAGTTTCGAAAATTGCAAATTTGAGCTCAGAATACCCAAAAACAGATATAGAACCAATTTTGGCCTCAAAATCCATCAAATAAAAAAATCCAATATGTCCGCCAAACACGCTACATTTTGATTGGGCAATGGCGGCCATGTTTTTTGACGGAGCAACTTCCCTTGAACAAACTTTAATGACCCTTAGTCCCTAATCATATCTCCCAAATTTCGGCCTGATCCATTCAGCGGTTCTGGAGAAGTCGTTTTCGGGAAAACTAGGTCATCCAAGATGCCTGCTGAACCATTCTGTCAATCAAGTCGTCTTAAACAAGCTTGGCTTACCTCTTTGCATAGATGAATGAGGTTTCATAAGCTTTGAATCAATTTCACAAGCCGTTTCGGAGAACGAGATTTTTAGACATTTCTAAAAATCGGCCGAAATCCAAGATGGCCACATGCCAAATTGACCGATCGGCTTCGTTTGAACAAAATGAAATCTCTATGCCATAAGGATGCTTCCTGCCAAATATAATTCAAATCAGCCCAGAAGTTCTCAAGAAGACATTTTAAATTTCCCATTGCTTTAGTATGGGAGCTTTTGGCGGGAAAATGATCCAAGATGGCTGCCAAATTCGAAAATTGCAAATTTGAGATCAGAATACCCAAAAACCTATATAAAACAAATTTCGGCCTCAAAATCCTTCAAATAAAAAGATCCAATATGGCTGCCAAACACACTATATTCTGATTGGTCCACCGCGGCCATGTTTTTGGACGAATCAACTTCTCTTGAACAAACATTAATCGCCCTTAGTTCCTAATTATATATCACAAATTTCGGCCTGATCGCTTCAGCGGTTCTGGAGAAGCCGTTTTTGTGAAAACTAGGTCATCCAAGATGGCCGCTGAACCATTTGGTCAATCAAGTTCCCTTGAACAAACTTGATTCAGCGCTTACCCTAGATCATATTTTGTGAGTTTTGAATTCGATCCCTCAAATGTTTGGGGAGGAGATTTTTCAAAACATTTCTAAAAATCGGCCGAAATCCAAGATGGTCGCCAGCAAAATTGGCCGATCGGGTTCGTTTGAACAAACTTGAATCTCTTTGCCTTACGGATGCTTCATGTCAAATATAATTGAAATCGGCCCAGTAGTTCTCGAGAAGATATTTTTAATTTCCCATTGCTTTAGTATGGGAGCTTTTGAGGGGAAAATGATCCAAGATGGCCGCCAAACCGTTTATCCGACAGTTTCGAAAATTGAAAATTTGAGATCAGAATACCCAAAAACCTATATAAAACCAATTTTGGCCCCAAAATCCATCAAATAAAAAAATCCAATATGGCCACCAAACACACTATATTTTGATTGGCCCACGGCGGTCAGGCCAGGTGAGCTAATAATAATGACGAAAAAATTGAATATTTATACCAAGATACAAATAAGCAGAAAATGCGTGCGTGCGTGCGTGCGTGCGTGCGTGCGTGCGTGCGTGCGTGCGTGCGTGCGTGCGTGCGTGCGTGCGTGCGTGCGTGCGTGCGTGTATGATAATATGCATGTGTATGTCTGGAAAGCTCTGTAGAACACAAGTGGCCTAAGGGTCTGTATCACTCACCTTAATAGATTTCTTTAGATAACATTTGAAGTCTATCATGTCTAAGGGTCAGACTATTTGGTTTGAAATCATCCTGCCATTTAATGAGTTGCCTTTTAAGTGGTTTTTCTCCAGGCATTTTTGGAAAACCAAAGATAGCTGCTAGAAACTTTGACCAATCAAATGTGTAGATGCCTAGTACTCTAGGGTCCTTCAAAACAAGAGTGCTTAAAACTCAGCCAATTTTAACCCTCGAATTCATTCAAGAACAATTTTCTCATAGAAAATGTCGATTTGCAGACCAAGAAGATTATCGAGCCAGTCATTCCAGTGGTAAATTTCAAAAATAGTCTTCTCTTGTTCTGCAAATCAACATTTCTCAAGACCACTACAGAAGCTGTCTTTGGCTGATACGAATGTGAAAGGGTTGAAAAAAACACCATTTTGAATTTGGGCACATTTTTGGGAAATTAAAGAGGGCCACAGACAAAAATTTTGCAATCAAATTTGTGTAGAATTTCTGACACTTATCACAAGTTTAATAAAAATTTGTGAAAGCGGTTAAAAATGTGTATTTTTTTAAAGAAAAGTTGACAGATGGACAGAAAGATGACCAACACAAGATGAGCTAATAAATAATCAAATACAAATAATTATACCCGATTATTACCGTCAAATCAGTGACTCTGATAACTTTGTTCACTTGAATATAATATACATAAATGAATGTATAGCGGCTATCATAGCAGCATCCACTCCAACAATGACCAGACAATCGAGCATGGAGCACGATGACATGACTGGTAACAAGGCTTGTTCTCCGCGGATAATCGCTACAGTATACAAGAATCATGCTCCAATTGCAATCAGGCACGGATCAATATCAGCGAATCGATTCCATCCATGTATAGACTTGGACAATATAGATACGACATTTCTTCACAATCGTAAGTAATATTTTAATGAATATCTTGTAACACTAACTCTTACCACTCTGATGTCAAACCCTTAAATTTTCAAATTAAATTAAAAGATGAACTGGTGTTCATATTTCAACAAATTTGGTGATGATGGTGCTATCGTAGAGAGCAACATTGTCCACTAAATTTGTCGATAAATGTACACCTGAAATTCTTCGCTGTTAAACCAATAAAAAATATAATTTTGACATCAGAGTGGTAGACAGCAACATCTGCAAGCAAAATTGTTTAAAGATGTACACCAGTACGGATATTGACACGGTAAAAGATAGAATATTGACATCAGAGTGGTATGGGTTAATAATAGTCAAGCCGGCCAAAACCTGCTTCTACAGTGGTCTTGGGGAAATGTTCATTTGCAGACCAAGAGAAGATTATTTTTTTTAATTTTCAAAAATCGTCATCTCTTGGTCTGCAAATGGACATTTCCCAAGACCACTGCGGAGGCATTTTTGGCTGATATGAGCACTACAGGGTTAAGCTTATCACAGACAAAGGATAACATAATTTACTGATTTATTAACAGCCTTATATACATACATATATATATATATATATATATCACACCACAGAACATATTGTTATAAATCAGTAACATACTACACTGTTATATAATTATAGAATCGGTTTTTTTATTTACATATAAATATTTATTTAATTGCATACCAAAGCTTTCAAATTATTTATTAATTCATTTATACCTGTTAATGGTCAAGCCGGCCAAAACCGGTCTCTGCAGTGGTCTTGAGGAATGCACATTTGGAGGCCAAGAGACTATTTTTGGAAATTTACCACTGGAATGACTGGCTCGGTTAACGACTGATATGAGTGTTAAAGGGTTAATTGAATAAATAAGCTTAGAAAATTATTTATATATATATATATATATATTTCAATATTTATCATGTATATATCTGGAGACGTAGGCTATACCGGTAGGGATTTAGACAATAAATCCCAGAAATTGATGATATAAACTGCAACATATAATTAATCGGATCATTATTTATTCAGATTTTCATCACTTATCACAATACAGACAGAAATTACACAGATTTTTCTGACAAAAACTACAATTATACTAACAAGGGCTGACAGGCTAAGTACATGTGTACTTCTTCCTGGCCTTTTCATGGACATCAACATATAATAAATCAATAATTGGCAATACAGAGATGAACCACATTAATCCGGTCAAAATCAGAAATAAGCTTGGCAAGACACTATGCTAATTGACTTAATTAGTCTAATTAATATGCAAGCAATGCAAGTCAATTTATACATGTTTCGTGACGCTTATAATTAAGTTAGCATGTTTCCAAAACAAAAACAGAAGCATGTTACTTAGTACAATTTTGAAAAAGATGTAAGAAATGTTCTGTTCAATATTTTGGATTTAACCCTTTAATGGTCAAGATCAGTCAAGAACATTGAGATCTGTGCTTAAGTGAATATCCATTTACATGTTAAGAGAAGAGTATTTTTGAAAACCTAACACTGGAATGACTGGTTCGTTTACCGAGCCAGTCATTCCAGTGGTATATTTTCACAAATAGAGGCCGGTTTTGGCCGGCTTGACCAGTAAAGACTTAATTTGACTTCCAATCAAATTTAAGTCCAAAATATTCAACAACTGTTTCATTTTGTTTTGGAAACAGTATAAATTATTTCTGAGCCGGACTGTTGGTGCCACACAATTTGTTATTTAATCGACTTTAACTCTACTGGACAAGACTGGTCAAGAAAATGTAAATATTTGCCTATCAAATGTCCATTTGCAAGCCAAAAAGCCTATTTTTCTTTAATTTACGTCACTGGAATGCCAATAACTGAGTCAGTTATTTCAATGGTAAATCTTCCTCTTGCTGTACAAATGGAATTCATTAAAAGCAAATATTTAAATTTACTTGACAAAATCTGACAGGGGTTGAGTGACCATATGACATTTAACCCTGTAGCCCTCATATCAGCCAAAAATGGCTTCTGCAGTGGTCTTGAGAAATGTCCATTTGCAGACCATGAGAAGACTAGTTTTGAAAATTTACCCCTGGAATGACTGGCTCGATAACCGAGCCAGTCATTCCAGTGGTAAATTTTCAAAAATAGTCTTCACTTGGTGAGCAAATGGACATTTTCTATGAGAAATTGAAATTTTTCTTAAACAAATTCGAGGGTTAACACTCAACAATGACTTCTGCAGTGGTCTTGAGATATATCGATATATTAATTTATACGTAATGAAGTTATCATATGTTAAGATTTGTTTCATTTCATTACATCTACTAAGGCCCACAATTTAAGCCTCTAAAAGTATACTATTTTAACAATTTTATTTTCAAGCATTCTTGCTGTGAACATGTACCTTTAAGGGGTCAAATATAATTACATAACAAATATGTTTCGGCTAAGTAAATATCATATACATTCATGATTTATGATTATGTGTGTCTATTATTAACACAAATATCAATAAATACACATATATCAATCAAACAACCTATCATCAATTGTCACCCAAGCGAACGTCATCACCATGGCACTACTGCTCCTTTACATACTCAAAACCAGCAACATTAATGGCACATCCATTTCGAAAACGGAAGCTCTAGAACCGCCGTGACCCAAGATGGTATCGCCAACAGCGGGTTTTAGCTGCTGTACAAGACATGAGATGTAATATAAAATCAAAATGTAGTGGGAAAATATTGATTTTTTTCCATCAGCTCACGAGCCTGACATTCCATCTGATCAATCTGACAAAAGTGCGAGCGGACGCACAAACAGACTTCGCAGAATACGTCACCCGCTTATCGGGGACTTGCGTTGTCTAAACCAGCACGCAGGTAATGTGACATTATTGCCTCAGACAAGATTACATAATACAATTCTGTAGAACGTTAACCATTTACTGGTCAAATTTGGTCACGAAAATCAAAAGATTTCCTTGGTGAATGTCCATCTGCAGCTAGATAGAAGAGTATTTTTGAAAATTTACCACTGGAATGACCGGTTTGATTATCGAGCCAGCCATTCCAGCGCTAAATTTTCAAAAATACTCTTCACTTTACCTGCCGATGGACGTTCCTCAAGACTACTGCAGACTGGTTTTGGCCAGCTTGACCATTAATAAGTTATAGCCACCTCTCGGCACTGGTGCTGCGCTGCCACTATGACACCTCTCGGCACTGGTGCTGCGCTGCCACTATGACACCTCTCGGCACTGGTGCTGCGCTGCCACTATGACACCTCTCGGCACTGGTGCTGCGCTGCCACTATGACACCTCTCGGCACTGGTGCTGCGCTGCCACTATGACACCTCTCGGCACTGGTGCTGCGCTGCCACTATGACATGCCCAGGCAGAATTGGCAAAGCTTACTCTATTTATAACACCCATACTATCACAATGGTGGGATCTGATCTGACGCTGAAACATATCTGACATCATGATCAAATACGTCAGCTAACAAGCTGATGTCACAATCAAAATAACGTAGCACTGTCATGAACATCTAGTATGTCACAAAAGCGTATCTTTGATGAATTTACAATTTTTAAAAACCAGTCTGTTGAATATTTTGAAACCAATTTGATTGGGAGCTATTGCTGCTATTGGCATGCAGTCAAACAGGAGAAATGTCAGACTGACATACCACAAAGTGAGTGTTTCCCAATATCATTCGCACCGTAAAAATGAAAGCATCCCATTCTCTCTCAAACTGTAGGCACCACAGCGACAAGATTTTGTACACATACACACCAAAAATTCCAGGTTTTTTGGGGCCCTCCCCCCTACAACCGACACCCCCCCCCCCCCACTCAGTCAAGCATGATTGATGCAGAAACTTAATTATCCAATCCCTTTGGGTGGTGTACAACCATCCTGTCAAGTTTCATCCAATTCTTTATCAAACTGTAGGGGTTGCAATGACAAGATATTCGGGACGTAAGTACGGCCGGAGTGATGTACTTATGTGAGTAAAATATAATATCCCAGCAACGCAGAACTTTGCTATAATTAGAAAACGAAAACGATAAAAAGAATTTTATAATTTATGGCATTTAACCATGTAACATGTCACAGCCATATCAGCCAAAACTGGCTTCTACAGTGGTCTTGGGAAATGTCCATTTGCAGATCAAGAAGACTATTTTTTTACAATTTTCCACTCAAACGACTGGCTCGATAACCGAGCCAGTCATTCCAGTGGTAAATTTTCAAAAATAGTCTTCTCTTGGTCTGCAAATGAACATTTTCTATGAGAAAATTGAAATTTTCATGAACAAATTTGAAAATTAAATGATTACGGGTTAAATGATTAACTTTGTATGCTAGCCGCTATTCAGCGATTACATCATGGGATACAGGAAGCCATTTTGGTTCACAGCCAATAATGCTATATATGGATTACTGTTTTCTTGATAAACAAGACACAAGTAACTAGGTAATACGGAAAACTAATGATCCGAGCAAGGTAGATAATCGCTACTGATCTGGAAACATTTAATAATCTCAGAGTTAATGGTCAGGTTTACGGCCAAGAACTTCAGATGCATCTGGTTTGCTTCATCAAGCCTGTACTTATAGAACAGTTTGGGTAGTTTCTGCATCAGGTTGATTTGTTGCGACCTGGTCATACTTCAGAGTCCCAAGAAAAATGCAAACATATTCCAGCGGTTTTAACCTTTTAACACTCATATCAGCCGCAGTGGCCTTAGAAATGTCCATTTGCAGACCATGATAACACTATTTTTGAAAATTTACCACTGGAATGACTGGCTTGATATCCGAGCCAATCATTTCAATGCTAAATTTTCGAAGATAGTCTTCATGGTCAGGAAAGTTTTCTTGATCAAATTTGAGTGTTAAAGGGTTAATGGTCAAATTTTTTTGAGAAAATCTAAATATTTTCATTTTGAATGTCCATTTGCAATTCAAGAAAGCTACTCTGTATTTTTTTAAATATTTAACGCTGCAGAGCCAGTCACTGCACTGGTAAATTTTCAAAAATAGTCTTCTCTTGCCCTGCAAATATCCATTTCGCAAGCCCACTTAAGCAGCCATTTTTGGCTGTTTTGGCTAAGCCACCAAGACCTTTCAGTCAAATTGTTTTCAAAATATTCAGCTGGTTCAGAGCTACTGCCCATTAAAATTGTCTGGTGCCTTGCAGCGGCGAAACAGTTAACCCTTTCACCAATGAATTCTCCATATCTCATTTTCAAGACATTAACCATACAGGAAAACCATTGCATTTAAAAAAATTAATTTTGACTGGAAGCCATTGCTGGAACGGCTTTCAGTCAAATTAATTTCAAAATATGGAACAAAATGACTTATGTTGTAAAGAATTTACTTTTTCAGAGATTTGTCAGTGAAAGGGTTAAAGGAGATTCAACCAGCCTCTGCAGTGGTCTTGAGGAATGTTCATTTGCAGGTCAAGAGAAGACTATTTTTGAAATTTTACCACTGGAATGACTGGATCGATGACGGAAAAAATGGTCTTTTCTTAGCCTGCAACTAAACATTCAGTAAGATTTTTTTTTAGATTTTCTTCACAAAATTTTACCATTAAAGGGTTAATGGTCAAGAAAATCCCAACATTTTGGCCACAAGAGTCAGAGACCGAGAGTCAGAGACCGAGAGTCAACGACCGAGAGTCAACAACCAAGAGTCAACAACCAAGAGTCAACGACCGAGAGTCAGAGACCAAGAGTCAGAGACCAAGAGTCAGAGACCGAGAGTCAACGACCGAGAGTCAACGACCGAGAGTCAGAGACCAAGAGTCAACAACCAAGAGTCAACGACCGAGAGTCAACGACCGAGAGTCAACGACCGAGAGTCAACGACCGAGAGTCAACGACCGAGAGTCAACGACCGAGAGTCAACGACCGAGAGTCAACGACCGAGAGTCAACGACCAAGAGTCAGAGACCAAGAGTCAACGACCAAGAGTCAGAGACCAAGAGTCAGAGACCGAGAGTCAGAGACCGAGAGTCAACGACCGAGAGTCAACGACCGAGAGTCAACGACCGAGAGTCAACGACCGAGAGTCAGAGACCGAGAGTCAACGACCGAGAGTCAACGACCGAGAGTCAACGACCGAGAGTCAACGACCGAGAGTCAACAACCAAGAGTCAGAGACCAAGAGTCAACGACCGAGAGTCAACGACCGAGAGTCAGAGACCAAGAGTCAACGACCAAGAGTCAACGACCAAGAGTCAGAGAACGAGAGTCAACGACCGAGAGTCAACGACCGAGAGTCAGAGACCGAGAGTCAGAGACCAAGAGTCAGAGACCAAGAGTCAGAGACCAAGAGTCAGAGACCAAGAGTCAACAACCGAGACTCAGAGACCGAGAGTCAGAGACCAAGAGTCAACGACCGAGAGTCAGAGACCGAGAGTCAACGACCGAGAGTCAACGACCGAGAGTCAGAGACCGAGAGTCAACGACCGAGAGTCAACGACCGAGAGTCAACGACCGAGAGTCAACGACCGAGAGTCAACGACCGAGAGTCAACGACCGAGAGTCAACGACCGAGAGTCAGAGAGTCAACGACCGAGAGTCAGAGACCGAGAGTCAGAGACCGAGAGTCAGAGACCGAGAGTCAACGACCGAGAGTCAACGACCGAGAGTCAACGACCGAGAGTCAGAGACAGAGTCAGAGACCGAGAGTCAACGACCGAGAGTCAGAGACCGAGAGTCAGAGACCGAGAGTCAACGACCGAGAGTCAACGACCGAGAGTCAGAGACCGAGAGTCAGAGACCGAGAGTCAACGACCGAGAGTCAACAACCAAGAGTCAACGACCGAGAGTCAACGACCGAGAGTCAACGACCGAGAGTCAGAGACCAAGAGTCAGAGACCAAGAGTCAACGACCGAGAGTCAACGACCGAGAGTCAACGACCGAGAGTCAGAGACCGAGAGTCAGAGACCGAGAGTCAGAGACCGAGAGTCAGAGACCAAGAGTCAGAGACCGAGAGTCAGAGACCGAGAGTCAGAGACCGAGAGTCAACGACCGAGAGTCAACGACCGAGAGTCAACGACCGAGAGTCAACGACCGAGAGTCAACGACCGAGAGTCAACGACCGAGAGTCAACGACCGAGAGTCAACGACCGAGAGTCAACGACCGAGAGTCAACGACCGAGAGTCAACGACCGAGAGTCAACGACCGAGAGTCAGAGACCGAGAGTCAGAGACCGAGAGTCAGAGACCGAGAGTCAGAGACCGAGAGTCAGAGACCGAGAGTCAACGACCGAGAGTCAACGACCGAGCGTCAACGACCGAGCGTCAACGACCGAGAGTCAACGACCGAGAGTCAGAGACCGAGAGTCAGAGACCGAGAGTCAGAGACCGAGAGTCAGAGACCGAGAGTCAGAGACCGAGAGTCAGAGACCGAGAGTCAACGACCGAGAGTCAACGACCGAGAGTCAACGACCGAGAGTCAACGACCGAGAGTCAACGACCGAGAGTCAACGACCGAGAGTCAACGACCGAGAGTCAACGACCGAGAGTCAACGACCGAGAGTCAACGACCGAGAGTCAACGACCGAGAGTCAACGACCGAGAGTCAACGACCGAGAGTCAACGACCGAGAGTCAACGACCGAGTCAGCGAGAGTCAACGACCGAGAGTCAACGACCGAGAGTCAACGACCGAGAGTCAGAGACCGAGAGTCAGAGACCGAGAGTCAGAGACCGAGAGTCAGAGACCGAGAGTCAACGACCGAGAGTCAACGACCGAGAGTCAACGACCGAGAGTCAACGACCGAGAGTCAGAGACCGAGAGTCAGAGACCGAGAGTCAACGACCAAGAGTCAACGACCAAGAGTCAACGACCAAGAGTCAACGACCAAGAGTCAGAGACCAAGAGTCAACGACCAATAGTCAACGACCAAGAGTCAACGACCAAGAGTCAACGACCAAGAGTCAATGACCAAGAGTCAACGACGCTCAACCAAGAGTCAACAACCAAGAGTCAACAATGCTCAACCAAGAGTCAACAACCAAGAGTCAACAACCCAGAGTCAACAACCAAGAGTCAACAATGCTCAACCAAGAGTCACCAACGCTCAACCAAGAGTCACCAACGCTCAACCAAGAGTCACCAACGCTCAACCAAGAGTCAACAATGCTCAACCAAGAGTCACCAACGCTCAACCAAGAGTCACCAACGCTCAACCAAGAGTCAACAATGCTCAACCAAGAGTCAACAATGCTCAACCAAGAGTCAACAACGCTCAACCAAAGAGTCAACAACGCTCAACCAAAGAGTCAACAATGCTCAACCAACAGTCAACAACGCTCAACCAAAGAGTCAACAACGCTCAACCAAGAGTCAACAATGCTCAACCAAGAGTTAAAGTTAACATCACACAAGACGGCTTTTGACCATTTATTGGCATTAAATACATAGTCTAAGACATAGAGTAATACATCAAGTCTGCTCAGGTCTCAATTCAGGTGTGTGTTGGCAAAATGAATACGGATTGAAATAACTTACCATACGCTGCTGAATATTTCATACAAATTCGACACCCGTGTCTAGGAACTTGGATTAGGTTTATAAAAATAATAGAAACTCGAAATATTACAAGTCAGCTTTGAAGCTTTCAAAGTATCGATATTGTGCATATTTAGGTCAACATGAGGTAGGATCTAACCCATTAATGGTCAGTAGGGTCAAAACTGGCTTCTACAGTGGTTTTGAGGAATGTGCATTTGCAGGCCAAGACTACTTTTGAAAATTTACCACTGGAATGACTCAGTACCCGAACCAGGCTTGCGCGATTTTTCGATTTAATCATGAAGTTCGATTTATTTTTTAAATCGCGATTTTTATGATGTAATTGAAGAAAAATTGAAAAATCGTAAAAAATGTCATGTTTTTTTAAAATCTGAAGTGTGTACTTTCCCGTCGCATTTTATCAGTACATGAGTGCAATTATAATCGATTCACGCCTGTGTTCATTGTGTTTGTATTCCACTGTGCCGAATACTTACTAATCACAACACAAAGCGCTACAATAAACAAGCTAACAATAGCGAGGTAACACCTTTCTCATTGAGAAAACCAGATAGTTACTCGAATCGCCATATAATTTTCTTTCTTTCGCTGCAGACCCCGAGTCTGTCGTGAAATGCCAAGTATATACTTTGTTGCAGTGTTAGGCAATCAGTGAACATAATTATTTTTAATTCTAGGGTTAGCAATTTCAGGCGGTGTAATAATTTTTCCTTTTTGATTCGGTTGTCATGTCAAATTAAAGAAAATAAAGCAACAGCATTCCAGATTGTTCGATTTTGAACTGTGCGTTCTGTTGATTACTCTTAAATGTAAATCGTACATTCTGAAAGCAACTATAAACTGCAATATAGGACAAGTGTACGCCGTTACACTCGTACTTACTCAAAGCTCCCGTCCTGTGTATGTCGATTGCCCAGTATCTACCCTGGTACTAATATTAACGTCTTTGCGTTACTCCGATAATGACCTAAACTCGTTCTACAAAGGGAGGCTATAAGCGGAAGCTGATACATCATGTAATTTATATTTTTTTCCCGGTGACATTTTATCTCAAATTTTGATGAAATAAATAATGTTTATTAAACTATACACAATATTTAGGCGGTCCCAATTAATAATTTCATGGTAAGAATTCGGCGCATGAAAATGTTTTCTAATTTCGTGCCATTTTTGTATCATTTATTTCAACTTTTTCTAGAAACAAGTTACGTTACCCCGGTTTATACTTTTGGGAATTTGGACCTATGATTTAATCGAAAATCGTGATTTTTTTTTTATAAAATCGATCGCGATGTTTCAAAGCAAAAATCGCGCAAGCCTAACCCAAACCAGTAAATTTTCAAAAATAATCTCTTGGCCTGCAAATGAATACTTCCAAAGACCGCGCCAGATGCCGTTTTTGCTGGCTTGGGTGTTAAAGGGTTAACTGAGAATAGCTCTAGTTTAGTGTTTGATAGCGGAATTTGTCTAATTTCTTGGTTTTTAAAATTTGATATCTTGACTGCTAATTGTGTTCAGACAATCTTTGTAACCGCAAATGCCTGATCAGTGTCAATGGATAGAATTTCAATGCCAGTATATTATCGGACTCAAACTGACAATTATGACAATTATAGTTTCCGGTCACATTAAAAGACCTGGTAACCAGATCAAACATGTTGTACAATTTTATGACTGTAGTGAGAAGTTCAGTGGAGAAGACACCATTCAAAATCTCTGAATTGGATATACTGCATTTATTCTAATTTTCCCGCCCCTCCCAATTATACCACCCCCTGGTTTTTGAGAACGGTGAGAAAAAAGTAAATTACCAATAGTAAAAAATAATAAATCTTCCGCTGTCATCTAGTCTTCAAAGAAGAAAAACATCCAGAAAAAATAAAACATGCAGCAACATCGTGATCATTTTCATGAATACATACGCAAAAAGATCTTTTTTTGTCAGTTTATCCCGTCGTTCAATGACAGAGCATCTAACGCTGTTGCTGAATTGGCATTAAGATACGGCTATACATTTTCTAATGTATCGCTGAACGCATCACAAACGCGCCTCCAGTCAATTCGACCAACGCCTAAATTGTTTCTGATCACTATCTTGCCGTTCAGTGATAGAGCTGCTAATGTGAATTATGTGTTGAGATACGGCTATGGCATATTTTTTCGATATATCAGTGAACGCATCACAGGCGCGCCTCCATCCAATTTAACAACGGATAAATCGTTTGTTCCTAACTACGCTAAATGTCACCTTTATGTCCGAAATAAAGCCTCCGAATAAATCTAATGTGAAACGAGTAGTTTTTATGAATATTTGAGCAAATTTAGCAGAAATTGCATGGAATACTAGAATTAGATACTGATTCAAGCTGACTGAGAAAACCGTTCTAATTTTGTGGTATTTTTTTCAAACTTTTTACACCCTAATTAACCCGCGCCCCTTTGGTGACCGCTACCCGCCTGGCGGTATAATTAGAAATACGGTATATATTTTTTGTGACATTTTTTACTTCTAGGTCTGAGACAAGTTGTTGCTCTTCCTGATTGAATTCTAACTGGAACTCATTATTTGATTTAAACTGTGAGATCGACACTATAGGAGTGCCAAAAATTCTACAGATTTCATTCGCACTCCTGGCAAGAACAAATTCTCCGAGGAAAATGTGACTAAACTTCTAACGAAATTTGTCTGCCATTTTACTGATCTTAGTAATTAATTCGGCTATAATTAGATGAAAAGTTTCACCCCCGTTCTTAAATTCTATATCATTTAATTACCCTTCTCATAACTCAAGAAATCATCATCTATTCATTTTCCCGAATCAGAAATAACTTACCATTCACTGCTGTATATTTAGAACATAACTGGAGTAGAAGCCATTACTGCCCGCAGTGTCTTCCACACCATATATGTTCTAAATAATCGACAAAATATATCTTACATCATCTTCAAAATTGTACTAAAATGTTTCTGTTTTTGGAAACATATTTTAAACTTAATTTATGAGCTGTTCTGTATTAAAGCCCAATATTTTGTATTGAAGAATGGATACCAGTACCCTATTACTATTGTTCCCCAGACAGACAGAGGCCCAATAGGGTATTCATCAAATTATTTCTGCCAAAAAACAGCTTTTTCACTGATGTGGCTCTGTACTGAATGAGTTAATAGTACCAATATCAGATCAGAGACGGACGGATGGACGGACGGACAGACGGACAGACAGACAGACAGACAATACCATCTCTCGCGTACAAGTGTTACGGTGTCAAATAAATGCTATCATTTATTTCTTTATTTTGAAACCGGATCTGCTGATTTCAAAACTTTAAATGTCATTAATTAAAAAAAAATTTGAAAGAATGATTGTTGTTTTCAAATTTCAGTATTTTAATTTAATGACATTTCAAATTAAATTACTGAATTACTGAAATTTGAAAACAACAATCATGCTTTCATTTAAAAAAAATTCTAATTAATGACATTTGAAATTTTGAAATGAGCAGATCTGGTTTCAAAATTTTAAAATAAATGATGGCATTTATTGGACACCGTGACACAAGCATAAGGGTTATTATTCATGTTAATTATTATATTACCCATTGGTTCAGATGTTGATGAATCCACCGTTTCACATACATAACTTTCCAAGTAATAAAATTACTAAGTGTATGTTGTATAAGCTCCACACTTGTTAGAAACATAAATGTTTGCAACTCGATAAATACATACAGGTGCTAATAGAGTGTTAACCCTTTCATTGATGAATTCCCCATATCTCGATTTTAACCCTTTAATGTTCAAATTTGGTCAAGAAAATCAAACTATTTGCTCATTGAATGTCTATTTGAAGGACAACAGAGGAATAGTTTTGAAAATTTACCGCTGGAATGACTGGCTCGGTTATCGAGCCAGGCATTCCAGTGGTAAATTTTCAAAAATACTCTTCTCTTGACCTGCAAATGGACATTCTCCATGACCACTGCAGAGGCCGGTTTTGGCAGGCTTGACCATTAACTGGTTAAGTCAATAAAACAGGAAAGCTGTTGAATATTGAAGTTAATATGACTGGAAGCTGTTCCTGTAAAAGCTTCCAGTCATCTTAACTTCATAACTATTCAACAGAGTTAGATAGATTCCTATCTATAGGAAAGAATGTACCTTTTCAGGTATTTGTTGGTGAAAGGGTTAATTACTCTTTCACCAGATACCTAAATAGAGGGAACTTTCGACCTCTATATATACCTTGTATTCATATTGATTTGCCAAATTTAATAATAAATAGAATTATATCAATACAATTAGAAACACCAGATTATTGCAAAGCAAGGATCAACTATAATGTAACCTGGATTACATTAAATACTTACGATATAAGCACATATATGCAAATGCTCAATTATACTAAGAAGGATTACCCGATCCTAAACGAGTACACACAATAGAGGGACGTGATCTGTCACACAAATATCTCGCGTCATAATTAAATACGTCATATGTTAGCTGACAGCCTAACATCACAACCTAAATTACTTAAGATGCATAAATTGTGTCTCGGACTAATGTAGAATTTAACACCTCTTCTGGCAACTTATCCCTTTAATGGCGAAACTCACCAAAAAACAACTTTGCAGTGGTTTTCAGACATGGCTATTTGAAAGGCCTAGAGTATTTTTAAATATTTACCACTAGAATGACTAGGCTCGGTAACCGAGCCAGTCATTCTAGTGGTGGATTTTCAAAAATACTCTTCTCCCGGCCTGCAGATAGACACCGGCTAAGTGAAAAATGAAATTTTCTTTACCATTAGCCCTTTAATGGTCAAGCCGGCGAAAAAAATTCATTGGTAAATTTACGAAGTCTTCTAAAATTAAAATATCTTTTGACCATAAAAATGTTTAACTGACATATCAAGTAGTATTTTGAGCGCTTTGAGGCGCTGTTGGCACAAGAGGGGTTAACAAACATTCTTTTCAATATTTTGAAACTAATTTGAATGGGAGCTGCCATGGCATGAACAGCTCCGAAGTCAACTTAGTTCCAAAATATTCTACAGCTTAACTCTTTAGTTACCTTGTATCTTAGATTCCGCGAATTCATGTTTTAAATTGATTCCAATACGCCAAATTTAAAAATTCATGGGAAATGTGTAAATAAACAAACATTTGCTAAGCCTTTGAACGCAGTCCAAAAGCTGGAAAAGCTGGAATTTGGGCCCTGCACACAGACCTGTGTGTGTAGGCTGGAATTTGGGCCCTGCACATACATAGACCTGTGTGTGTAGGCTGGAATTTGGGCCCTGCACACATAGACCTGTGTGTGTAGGCTGGAATTTGGGCCCTGCACACATAGACCTGTGTGTGTAGGCTGGAATTTGGGCCCTGCACATACATAGACCTGTGTGTGTAGGCTGGAATTTGGGCCCTGCACACATAGACCTGTGTGTGTAGGCTGGAATTTGGGCCCTGCACATATAGACCTGTGTGTGTAGGCTGGAATTTGGGCCCTGCACACATAGACCTGTGTGTGTAGGCTGGAATTTGGGCCCTGCACACATAGACCTGTGTGTGTAGGCTGGAATTTGGGCCCTGCACATACATAGACCTGTGTATATAGGCTGGAATTTGGGCCCTGCACATACATAGACCTGTGTGTATAGGCTGACATTACATACAGTACAGCTCCTCATGTATAAGCTAACGCACTTCCAAAACAATTACACAAACATGTTAGTTACGCCAGACCAATTGAATGTTTTGTTTTACAAAAATTCCCACCCAAAACACAAGACAGATGTGGGGGGGGGGGGGGGGAAATAATGCAAAATTTCAAGCTCAGAAGTTTTAAGCTATTACAGTATTAATTCCTTCATCGTCTTAATTGTCAAGATTGATCAAGAAAATCCAAAAACGTCTTCTCAGTGAATTTCCAGTTGCAAGGTCAAGAAAAATGGGTTTTTTTTTTAATTTACCACTGGAAATCTGGCTACGAGCCAGCCATTCCAGTGGTAAATTTTCAAAAATAGTCCTTTCTAGACCAGCAAATGGAGTTTTCTCTGAACTGTTGCAAAGCCATTTTGAGCGTCTTGACCATTAAACAGTCAACAAAGCTACAGAGAACAAAAAGAGCTACAGAAAACTCTGCGGAGTTAAAACATGTTCCAGTGATAAGGATTTGGTTACGAGAAATTCACCTTTCCAGAGTATGCACCCATCATATGACGTCATAATCACCTACGTGATGCATAGAATAACATCATAATGAATGACGTCATGAATGACGTCGATAAGTACGTCGTGAACACATATTTGAAGACGGTCTATGCGTTGTTGTACAAATTGTATGCCTTTACTATTTAATAAATAGTCTGTTGAATATTTTGTGACTAATTTGACTGGGCGCTGTTGCTGCCATAGGCAGCAACAGCACCCAGTCAAATTAGTTACAAAATATTCGACAGCTTCTTTTTTTCTAGATCTGGAAAAATTAATTTAGGAGGGATCGTAAAACGGACGAAAAATTGGTATAGCCTAATTATTCAATTTTCATACATCCTCCAAACAGAGAGAGAGAGAGAGAGAGAGACAGAGAGAAGAAAGCACGACCTTCAAATTTCTCGTTTTCTGACCTGGAAAACAGTTTTTATACTTGTCCCAGACAAGTGTACAACACCCTAATAACAACTTTAGTGTACTTACCTCACCCTTAAGAGCGCCAGAATCGGTACGAGGCAATTGTGAGGTTGTTGGGGTCCGGGTCATACCCTTCCCCTCTGGAAACAAGAGCTGAGACATTGTGCTTGCGAAATGTTACAGCAACAAACTGAAAGAACAAAATAACTTTGGCTTTAATTCAAATATGGTCACATAGGGACAGACCTACCCGCACACCAATAGCTCGGAATCCAATCTATAAATCAAGTATTGTGTCATAATCAATTAAGTCACATATAGGTCGATGTCACAATTATAATTGACACTACTCCGTCAGGAACCTGGGAATAATCTGTCAGTTGTACGAATTGTATGTCTTTACCAGTTGATAAACATTCTGTTGAAACTAATTGGACAGGCTTGTACGGTGGGGGAATGGGATGGTACTGCCATGATCAGGCCTGGGGTCAGTTACATTTAAATGTAACTAGTTACAGTTACAGTTACAGTTACATTGCACTATGTCAGTTACATTTACAGTTACATTTGTTGAGCAATGTAACTAGTTACATTTCAGTTACTTTGCATAATGTAACTAAAGTTACATTTCAGTTACATTAGTTACTTTGACTGATAATTATTATTACAATATCATCATAAAAGGTGTAATGTAGTCAACCAAATTGAGATACATAGTAGAAACAAACTACCACTATAACCACTGATATAATATACTGACAGAACGTAATCAATTCCAGATATCAAATATAAAATCTGCTCAAAATTCTTTGACAAATTTGACTGAATTTTGTTGCTGTCATATGCAATAACAGATTTCAATCAATTTGTTTCCAAAATAATAAGACACTAGTTTAATTCCACAGCCTTCAAAGATGCACATATAGTTTTTCATCTAACCCTTTCAACCCAACATTTTGAGGTGAATGCTATCAGGGCATGCTAATTAGGCTTGTGCGATTATTGCATTAAGTGATCGCGATCGATTATTAAAAAATAATTGTGAGTACTCGAGTAATCAGCTTGGATACAATTTACCATGACATAACAACAAAAGAATAACGATGACGAAAATTGCAATTGTGTTTAGAAAATTCCATTTACAGGGCAAGAGAAGACTATTTTTGAAAATGTATTGTTGGACTGTCTGACTCGAGAATGGATATATACATTCACTAAGCAAAATGTAATTTTTCATGAGCGATCGCATTAAAAAGTAATTAAGAGTAAGGTTTTGAAATATTTTATGCAATAGAAAATATTCACGATTATTCAATTATTTAATTTTTAATCATATAAATTCACGATTTAAAACATAATCGAGATTTTAGATTTAATCACATAATGAAATCGCACAAGCCTAATGCTAATAATTAAAACTAAGTGCCCTCATTGAAATTAGGATGGCCACATTATTCTGCTATTTTGCAGACATAGAGGACATGTGACTGACAGGATCTGCATGCCCTGGGCAATTTTCACATGTATTTGCATGAGGGCATATGCTAAGTTCGATGTGATCGAGAAAATCTCGTTTTGAAATTTGCTGTTAAATTATTCCCATAAAGATAAAATTTATTAACAGTTTTACACGCATGGCCTATTTATGGTTATTTATATATTCAACACCTATGCTTCCTCAGGTATATCCGGGAGTCTCAGTAGAGAGAGCAAGATAACTGAAAGAAATGTAGGTGTTGAGGGATGGGGTGTGTGGAGGAGGGCAATGAGATTTTTTTCAAAATCCTTAGACATCCAGCTTCCAGTAACAAGTTCTTATTGCACACAAACTAGTTTCTTTCGACATATCTTCACTTTTCACCAGCATCCCAGTGGACAAGGCTCTTCCAGTCATCCAGAGAGTTCTGGACCTAGACCCTACATTGAAAGACCAGATCAGCCTCTCACCAACCCAGATTAGCAGTGTCTTGAAGATCGTGTTAGACACCACCTATTTCGTCCATAATGGCTACTTCTACCACCAAATTAATGGAGTAGCTATGGGCTCATCAGTGTCGCCAGTGATATGGAACCTTTCAAGCAACAAGCACTTCGCACAGCCACAGACCCCCTGCCCCCCCCCCCATCTCAAATTTCTGGTAGCGGTATGTGAATGACACGTTCAAATGTCTCCACAACTACAACATCCAACCTTTGACTGATCACCTCAACAGTATCCACCAATGCATCCAATTCATCAGCGATGTCGAAGAAGATGGCAAGATTGCCCTTCTGAATGTCTTGGTACATGTCAGTGATTCTGGAACTACCAAACTTAGAGTGTACAGAAAACCCACACACACAGATCAATATCTAAATTTTCACTCTAATCACCATTTGGAACACAAAAGGTCAGTTGTCAGAACTCTATTTCACCCTGCAGACTCCATCATCACAGAAACATCAGACAAAAAAGATCATCATCACATCATGATCTATCAGTCTCTCCTCGCCAATGGTTACACTTCATGGATGAGGAAACCACCTCCCCCACCTCGTAATAAACAATCAGATGTCGAAAAACTTCCACTGGTCAGACTTCCGTACATCCAAGGCCTATCAGAACACCTTGGCAGACCTCAGACAACACCACATCAAAATTTACCACAAGCCCGTCAATACCTTAAGATCACAATTAGTAAGACCCCAAAATAAACTGACCACAGATGAACGCTCTGGAGTCATCTACAAGATCGAATGTGACCAATGTGAGGGGACATATATAGGCGAAACAAAAAGCCCTCTCGGCACCAAAGTCAAAGAACATCTTAAAATCAATTCCAGCTCAGCTGTGGTAGAACACGCAGTATCCACTGGCCACGTCATCCCCGCCAGCAGGGCCTCGGTCATCAACATCGAGACCAACTTATTTATACGGAAAGTTAGAGGCCATAGAAATCTACAAGCATCAACCAACCATGAACTGAGATGAGGGCTACCGTATACCAGCAGTCTACCAGTCCATGCTGTCACGTGACTCCACAAGAACTGATCAGAGTGACGTTGCCAGCGCCCGTCAGTTAGTGCTGAAGAAGTGGCTGAGATGGTCACGAAAGCTACACTCAAAAAACTTCTACATCCCGGAGAGGTAACTAATTTTTATATGGCCACGCAAAGCGGGGTCGTATTATGTGATGGCGCTCGTCGGTTTTTTTCAGCAGATATATTACCTATAGACGAAGTGTCATGATTTCGATTCGGCAAAATCCTCCTATATTCGCTAGGGTTATCTCCCTTGAAAGCTTACAATTTGTCAAAATTTTCTTGTCCGGGACAGATTTCGAAGAGTTTTGAACCTACAGTCACAATTTGTTTTCAGCAGATATATTACCTATAGACGAAGTGTCATGATTTCGATTCAGCAAAATCCTCCCATAATCGCTAGTGTTATCTCCCTTGAAAGCTTAAAATTTGTCAAAATTTTCTTGTCCGAGACAGACCTCGAAGAGTTTTGAACCTACACTCACAATTTTTTTCCAGAAGATGTGTTATGTATAGGCGAAGTGTCATGATTTCGGTTCGGCAAGATCTGCTCATATTCGCCAGAGTTATCTCCCTTGAAAGATTCAAATTCATAAAAAAGTGTCTTGTCCAGGCCAGATCTCGAAGAGTTTTGAACCCACACTCACAAATTTTTTCCCAAAAGATGTGGTACGTATAGCCGAAGTGTCATGATTTTGTTTTGGCATGATCCGCCCATATTCACGGGAGTCATGATTTCATTTCGGCAAAATCCTCATATATTCGCAGGAGTTATCTCCCTTGAATGATTAAAATTCGTCCAGATTTTCCTTTCCTGGCCAGATCTCGAAGAGTTTTGAACCTACACGCAATTTTTTTTTCATGTTAAAATAACAATTTTATTCAAGGCTTCTTTACAGTATATGGCATGTAATACACATAAACTGGAAATCTTATTTTCCATGTTGTAGAGCTTTGCTGAGTTTTTGCTTTGTTTATAGATCAGACGCTACCAGAGATTTGTCTGTTCACATATAAGCTCATGGCCGAATGCACACAGACATCTAGATGCCATGGAAGCAAACAAGTGTACAATTATATTTATACGTCCGCGCTAAGGGTGGACATCATATGATAGCACTCCCCATCTGACCATTTCTGGTTCGCTAATGATATCTCCTTTGAAAAAAATAAAATTCATTAGAAATATTGTTTTCGCTGGAAAATTTGGTATAAAGATAAACATGTTTCAAGATGTGATCAGTTGTAGTGGTGTTTCAGTGAGATGTATTCGCATACACCAACTCGTGTTATCTCCTCTACAAATATTAAGATTCGAACTGACTAATTATTTACATTTATCATTCCTCAAACAAGTATGTTTGCGGGCGTATGTTGAGTTTCACTAAAACTTGTTCCATAATAAAAAAGTTTTTATTAGTTTAGACATTGTTGAATTTCTTATGTAAACTTCAGAAACAGTGTCTCGAACAAATAAACATACACAGCTAGGTCTTGAAATGTCTCACACAGGCACGCATGCACAGGCGTCACTCTGTCCCCGATACCCCACCCCTCTCAATCACTGACTCTCTTCCTCCCCCTCCCTTACTCTCCCTCCACCTCCTCTCCCTCAACCCCCATCTCCCTCCCTCTCGGTTCTTCCCCCCCCCCAGCGACTTCCCCTCCATATCCCTCCCTCACCCGTTCCTGTTACTCAATCCCTCCCCTCTATTCCATGTCTCGCTCTTCCTCTCATATCCTCCCTATTCTCTTCCTCATTGCATCCTCCCTGCCTCCCTTTTCCTGATGTCTCTCCACATTTCCTTCTTTCTTCTCTCCTTCCATCTCCATATCTTGTGTAATACGCACAATTTTCTCTCTGCTACTTTGCCAAAATTAGGTATAATATACCTCTAAATATTGCATGCTACTTATTGACAAAAATATTGTGCCTTATTGGAACGAAATATCGGAAAATAGTGTGTTGTAGCAGGTGTAAACATTGCATTTGTAACCGAGTACTGTCAAGCGCGACGAGTTACGCACATCACCAGAAATCAACAGCTAGGTGGCGAACAAATCAACGCGAATTCGTAAATTGCCTTCAGACTAAGCCACTCATGCGAGACCCAGCTTACACTAGCTGGCGGGACAAAGCAGCAAGTCCTTTAACATAGTCGCCCATCAACGTCTGCTGACAAAACTTGATCACTATGGAATCAGTGGGAAGACGAACAAATGGATAAATGCTTTTCTATTAGGTCATTCACAGAAATCTCAGTCGGTGGAACCCATTCTGAACAAGTGACTGTCACATCAGGACTTCCCCAGGGATCTGTTCTAGGAGCCTTGCTCTTTAGAAACAACATCTCTGAAGGAAGCCACAGTCACATCTGCCGCTTTGCAGATGACAGCATCCTGTACAGAGAAATTAAGGATGACAAAGACCCGGATATCTTGCAAGAAGATTTAAATCATGTTGAGTAGTAGAATATTTAGGGATTTGACCCATGGTTTTTGTCTTGCCCCGTAGGGAAAGCAAGACAATGGGGTTACCTTAGGTGGCGTCGTCGTCCGCGGCAGTGTGTCATTTGTGTTAAAGTTTTTGAATGTACATTTAATTCATCAAAGACTTATCCGATCTTGACAAAATTATACAGATATGATCTATACCATCATGGCATCTAGTCTACATCATCAGCAAAATGATTTTCAAATTTTTTCTAGATTTTTTCGGGGTTTGAACGTAGCCTATTTTTCAACAAAAATCAGGTAAATGTTAAAGTTTTTGAATGTACATTTAATTCATCAAATACTTATGCGATCTTGATGAAACTTTACAGATATGATCTATATCATCATGGCATCTAGTCTCCAACATCAGCAAAATGATTTTCAAATTTTTTCCAAATTTGAACTTGGTCTATTTTCCAATAAAAATCAGCTAACTGTTAAAGTTTTAGTCTCGCCCCGTAGGGAAAGCGAGACAATGGGGCTACCTTTGGTGTCATCGTCCGCAGTGGCGTGTCATTTGAGTTAATGTTTTTCATCAGCCTTATTATTAAAAAATGGGTCATCAGATTTCAATTAAACTTCACAGACTTATTCTATGCAAGGTAGAGATGCAATGTTTTTCATTTCTCAATCTGAGCTTATGCTATGCTGCACATCCATCATTTCTCCACCTGAGCTTATGCTATGGTGCACATCCGTCAATTCTCCACCTGAGCTTATGCTTTGGTGCACATCCGTCATTTCTCAATCTGAGCTTATGCTATGGTGCACAGCAGTCATTTCTCATCTGAGCTTATGCTATGGTGCACATCTGTCATTTCTCAATCTGAGCTTATGCTATGGTGCACATCCGTCAAAGCTTATGCTATGGTGCACATCCATCGATTTTCCATTACTCTAATCTTTATGTATTCTAGCAAAAGTGTTCCGCTAGAAATATTTGCATAACCTTTGCGCGAATAAAAAAATGGGTTACGCAGGCCTAAAATATAATCATGAAATTCCCTTTTACTTTTCCAAATAGAGTCAACAATGTCAGAGAATATTAAACTGTGTGAGCAGATCGGAAAGAACATTTCTGAAATTAAGGCTACAGAATGTGGGATATTAGGAACTTTGTATAAAATTAGAAACACTTGTACTGAGGAAGCATGAAAGGAGTTGGAAAGCACGGCAATGAAAATTACGGCAAATGCTTTATCAGCGAATTATAAGTGCACAGAGCTAAAAAAAAAATTTGTGCAAATGTATCACAAACAAGTGAGTTAAAACTTAAAATTAAGGAACTGGAATCAAAAGTTGAAAGACTAATGAAGGAGAATTCACATCTTTTGTCCCAGAATTTATTACTCAATATAGAGTTAGATCAACACGAGGAAGAAAATCACAAAAGCGGGTTAAAAAGAAAAACAAACAATTAATGTATTTCCAAGGAACATTTACATTTTAACATTATTTTATATCCTGAATAAGGTTAGTATTCCATTTAGATGGTTTCACTGGCAGTAAAAAGTGGAATTGGATGCATTCATATATGCGGTACCGTCGGTACGTCAATGGTGATGGTTATAACATAAAAGAAACTACTGGGGTGAGATATATCACATAATCACTATATTAGTTAACAAAAGCTCTTCAGATTTTGAAACCATACCAACTTTTTCTATCTCATGTAGGGAGGCAATATTTATCCTTAAAAAGTTGATTTTGTGTAGTGTCATCAGATATTTTTCAATTATTAGTCAATAGGAACTGAAAGGGTTAAAAGGATTAAAAATAGCAAATGTTGAATTGTAAAGAAAGTTAAAATCTGCCACAGTATGTGTTAACAGCATGTCCTGTTCTTTTCTTTATGTACTATTGATTAGGCCAGCTTAGGACATCATTGCTCAGCAATTATACTCTAGCGAAATTCAATTCTCACAAGTGTGCTGATAAAGATCAAGGGACAGTGCCATTGATAAAAGTCAAGGCATTTACCATTTTGCTACAGCAGACAAAATTTATAAAGGCTGTGGAATTAAACTAGTGTACTGGAAAGCTGTTGAACATTTTGAAACTAATTTGACCTAGAAAAACTGTTGCTGCCATATGAAGCAACAGCTTTCAAAAGTGAAATTACAAATGTCGTAAGTATAAAGTACTCAGCAGATTATCTGATCAGAATGAATTTGCCATTACAACTAATGAGTGTAATAAATTATTTTCAATATATTTAAATTCTTATTTGAAATTAAGCAAACATCAAAGCTGATGGACATTTGGAAGCTAATTTCACTGGAAACTGTTATATTGCCCCATGGTAGATGGCGGATTATCTTATCATAGAAAGTCAATGCTTTAAGGAAATCTGTTGAACACTGAAACGGCTATGGTAGCAAAGCTTTCAGTCAAGTTAATTTCAAAACATTCAACAAATTATTTCTTACAATAAGATTAATGTTTGTTTGTAATTAAAAAATATTTATTCTCTTTTTTATTTCCCATGTTACATATATGAAGATAAATGAGCCCTAAAATAATAAGCTGTGTTAAGATATCGGCTATTTAGTAAATAATCACGGAATAATTAATGCAAATGTAGACTAATGTCTAATGAGCGCCATATTACATAATACAGAGATCCGAACCGGAAGACAACAGTGATCAAATTATGTCATACAGAGTTGTCTCCCTTACATCAAAGCGAACAAGTGAATGTTGATGGTTTGCAAGGATCTGGGGTGCATCTAGGTCTTTGAAGATGTGACTAGCAATATGTTCAATGACCATGCAAACCATATCATCGGATAATGGGTTTTCGAGGGTGTAAGCACATTTTCGCCGTATTTGTCAATTTCGTAACTAGCAACCATTTACTGAAATAAAACATGCATACAAATTTAAATAAATCTTAAAATAAACTTACTGCTTATAAATATCCACAATCTGGTTTATAGATGCAATCTCAATATTTCGTTAAATGTGTTTTCGAGGGTGATGTAATCGCGTAATTTCAACTCTAGTGAGGCGGTGAATTGATGTCATTGTTATGATTTGAGCAAAGGAGAAACTGTCACCGACAACAAGAAGCCCAAGGGCCTGTGGCGATCACCTGGACCATTGGCATTTAAACTATTTGCATTTAAATAGACATGATGGACGATTTTCGGAAAATCCAAGATGACCACCAAGAAATTGTCCAATCAAGACTCTCATTTAATATGTAGAAGCTTACCATCATAGGATCGTTTGTTGAAATCGGGTTATTTACTGAAGGAAAGAATACCGTTTTTAAATGGTTCCGGAAAACTTTCAGAAAATCAGAGATTTCTGCCAAAACAGTGACCTATCGAAATTCCAAATAGAATTCTAGAGGCTACGACAATAGGATCCTTCCAGCCAAAATTGGTTGAAATTGCCCAAGCGATTAATGAGGAGTAGCATTTCATATGAATTCCCACTTATCGGAAAACCCAAGATGGCCACCATCAAAATCAAGCCGTCAAAATTATGTATACAAGTTCTGAAGCGTATGGGCCTAGGGTTCTTCCAGTTGAGTTTGGTTGAAATCGGCCAAGCGGTTAACCCGTAGCACACTGATATCAATATTCTATCTTTTACAGTGTCAATACAGCTAAACGATAAAAAAACTGAAATACTGCTTATCTCGTCACGGCAACTTCGACCAAAACTTCACATAGAGCATCTTCAAATTGGTGACGAAAACATTTCTTTTAACTCTAGTGCAAGGAACATTGGTGTCATATTCGATGACTCGATGTCCATGAACAAACATGTTACGTCCCTCTGTCAATCGCTATTTTTCACATTCAGAAACATTAACAAAATTAGAAAATTACTGACAGCAGATGCCACTAAGACCCTCATTCACGCCTCTATAACATCCAAATTAGACTATGGAAATGCATTGCTAGCAGGAATTACATCAGAGCAGATACAACGTCTCCAGAGGGTGCAGAAAACGGCAGCACGGATAATAACACGAACCAAGCGAACAGACCACATAACACCAGTACTCAAACAACTCCATTGGCTTCCTGTGAGAGAGCGCATACAGTATAAAATCGTGCTTCTCGTTTACAAATGTTTACATGGACTAGCCCCACAGTATCTATCTACTTTAATTACAAAGAGAATTGCACCTCGGTCCCTAAGATCAAGTGATCAGACATTATGTGTGGTCCCGTCTACTAATTTAGTTGTTGGACAGCGTGCATTTTCGAATTCCGGTCCAAGACTTTGGAATAATCTACCTGCCCATATCCGAAACTGTCACAAAATTGAGCCTTTTAAATCTAGCCTAAAAACGTATCTTTTTCATCTTTAAAATTTGTAAAGCGCCTTTGAGCGATTAATTTCGGAATTGGCGCTCTAGAAATATTTACATACATTTACATACAATAGCAAAGAAACTAGTGTACATTTTTCAACAATTTTGGTGGAATATGTTGCTGTCTACGACAGCATCATCTTCCACCAAATTTGTTGAAAAATAAACACCAGTTCATCTTTTACTTTAATTGGAAAATTATAAATTTTGACATTAGAGTGGTAAGGATTAATGAGGAGTAGCCTTTTAACAGATTTCACAAAAAATTCAGAAAATCCAAAATGGCTGCCAGAAAAGATGACCAATCAAAATTCTATATGCAACTTCTAAAGCCTACCGCCATAGGCTCATTCCAGCCAGTCTGGTTGAAATCGCCCAAGTAGTTAATGAGTAGACGATTTTCAGCCATTTCCCCCCGGAAAATTCAAGATGCCCACCGAATAAATTGACCAATCAAAATTCTATATACAAGCTCTGAAGCATAGCATTTTAGTGGCCTTCCAGCCGAGTTTGCTTGAACTCATTCAAGCGGTTAATTTAGTAGCCTTTTAAGTGATTTCCCAAAATTTTCAGAAAATCCAAGATGGCCGCCGGAACAATGGACCAATCAAAATTCTGTATACAAGTTCGGAAATCTACCAGGCTAGTAGCCTTCCGGCCAAGTCGGTTTGAAATTGCTCAAGCAGTTAATGAGGAGTAGCGTTTTAACCAATTTCCCGCCATTTTTCAGAAAATCCAAGTTCTGAAGCATACTAGGCTAGGGTTCTTCCATCCAAGTTTGATTGAAATTGACACAGTTATCAAGTAGGCTTTTAAGTGATTTCCTGAAATTTTCAGAAAATCCAAGATGGCCACCCGAATAATTGACCAATCAAAATTCTGTATACAGGCTTTAAAACCTATCAGCCTGTGTATCCTACCAGCCAAGTCTGGTTGAAATTGCTCAAGCAGTTAATGAGGAATAGGCTTTTAAGTGATTTCCAGAAATTTTCAGAAAATCCATGATGGTGGGCGAAAGAATTGACCAATAGAAATTCTGTATAGAAGTTCTGAAACATACCATACCATTCAAGTCTGGTTGAAATTGTTCAAGTAGTTAATGACGAGTAACGTTTTAAACGATTTTCCGCAATTTTTCTGGGAAATCCCAGATGGGCACCGAAAAAATTGACCAATCAAAATTCTGTATACAAGTTCTGAAGCCTACCCCCCATAGGGTACTTCCAGGCAAATTAGGTTGAAATCCGCCATGTGGTTAATGAAGAGTAGCGTTTTTAAGCAAAAGTTGACGGCTGGACGATGGATGGCCGGACGGTCACCATGCCTTAAGCTCACTTGGCCATTCAGGCCAGGTGAGCTAATAATGGCATAAACTGGGCTGATGCAAACAGAGAACTTAATTTATAGTTGTAAATCCAGATCAGGTTATACTCCGCTTTTCGTGATAACCGGGTAGCAGCAAATTTCAACCAAAACATTAAAAAGGTTAAAATCTTTCAGTTTTTCTTTTGGAAATTGCTAAAGGTGGTATTGAAAATGAACCTATGTGTTTTGCCTACCGGGAAATTATTCAAATTTATATAGTATGCGCTAACTACTAGGGCCTGTTTGAATTGCCACTGCGGGTAGAGAAAAATCAATCTAGATCTGAAACTACATAAGCAGCCCATGACAGTTCCATGCTTCGGGAGAAATAAATTATTGCTATGGCAACGGATCTGCTTTGCTACTCAGTGGCCCGTTTTCACGGCTGACAGGGTCAGTCTTCTTATTCTTTTCGATCGCTGGTATCACACTTGGAGAGCCGTTCTCAAGATGAAATCTGTGGTTTTCTGCAGTTCTTCCACAGGCCCATACAGCTTTTCAAGAAAAGAGGTTGACACAGGCCAGATCTCTTCTCTCAGCAGCTGATACGTACTACAACATTGAAGTATGTTCTCTGTGGTCTGTTCTGCTTCTCCACAAGGACAAGCGGGCGATGTCGTAAGGTGGAACCGCCTGTACATGTGTTGGTTTAGTCTGTTGTGTCCTGTTCTGAGACGAAAAATGGTCACTTGCTCTGGCCTCGTGAGATGATGGTAGGCATATTCTGATTGAGGTGTTCTATAGAGTGACTTGCTGATAGTCTTCATCTCTGTATGGGTAACCATGTTTGCTGTCTGATTCTCTTCTGCACCCACCTTTGCCGTCTTGTCTGCTTCCTCATTTCCTTGGACTCCACAGTGTGAGGGGATCCACTGCAGTGCTATCCGAAAGCATTTGATGGTTTGTAGTGCTTCTTCAAGTTGTGGCAGCTTACCTTTGGTGATAGCCTCAAGGACGGAGCGGGCATCAGATAAAAAGACAATCTGCGCAATAGGGTCTGCTGTTCTGCTGATGGTATTAGCTGCATGAACCAGTGCTTCGACTTCAGCTCTGTAGTTTGTGCAGTGTTTGCCTGTCAGTATTGCAACTGACTCATGTTGTCCGTTAGGATACTGTATGTGCAGTCCGGCACCTCCGCTCCTAATTGCATCTTTGGCTGATCCATCTGTGTAGATCCTTATCCATGTCTCCTGAGGGTACATTTCTTCCAGCATGGCTAGGGTCAGGGCCTTCTTGCTCACATCACTGTGTTCATCTTTGGTTGTGAGATGAGGTACTGTGGTGCGAATAGCTATGCTCTCAAGTTGGTTTTCCCAGGGTGGAGGATCAAGGGTGTGGTTTGGGTCTATTTGTGCTGGCAACATTTCTTGGTGTTTCCTTTGAAGTGCTTTTGGCTCTTTCACAAAACTTGATCTTTTAAGTCTTCCTGATGACAGCTGTGCTTACCTGATCTTCATCGGGTGGGTGTTGAACGATTTGAACTTTGCAGCTTGGATCAGTGCTTTGCATTCCCTTCCCTTGCTAAGTGGGGGGATGCCTGCTGTCTGCTCCCTTTTTTCTATTGGTATTGATCTCATTCCACCAGTGATGATGCGCAGTGCCTGGTTTTGTACTCGGGCGAGGTTCTGTTGATGAGATTTAGCTGCTGTCGGTGCACCAGAGTACGAGGTCATCTGCATAGAGAGCTGCTTGGATCCCATTGGGCAGCTCTGCTACAATGTCATTAATGAAGAGTATGAACAGAGTTGGTGATAATACTCCGCCTTGTGGGTCAGTGGCTCCATGGACCAGTTCATGTCTGGTACCCTGCCATATATAAGCCAGAGAAAGGGTACAGGCCACTGCAACAGGCACGAACATGGTTCGTGAAATTCACTGACCTGGTCAGTCGCCAAAACGGACCCCAGGCCAGCAACTGGCAGATGTCGTTAGATAAACTGGATTGATTTGTATCATTTCCTTACGAGTTATCAGTATTTTCATCATGGGTAAAAAAAGTAAAAGTAAATATACATGTTTTTCACTAGACTGAGATCAAAATGCATAAAATAATAAATTACAAGTTCCACACGCATCATTTGAAAATTTATACTTCTGGTGTAAAAATAGTGTATCTATTTAAAGACACATGAGTTGTTGACAATGACATCACCTAAGCAACGTACCCTCGAACTCACATGACCATGGATCGAAAACACCTTACCAAGTTACTGGATGATACAAGTGACGGCGATTTGGGTGATAGTTTGCAGGATTGTTTGTTAGCCTTTCTTGTGCAGTGACTAGGGATACTTTTCAATCTAGTGGGAGTGGCCACTCTTGTATGACTGCTGGAAGTGGAATAGATGTGTAATCTCAGGCGCCAAGAATGCTGCATATATTATATGATATTCATGTATGATCATGATGTAGAAATCTGGCAGGAATTTCGTCCGGGCCTGTTAGCCTTCCTAGTGTTAAATCAATCAATCATACTATAATAAGGTATCTTATCTAGGGTTAGGGTAGCCTATAGGTTGTACATAATCTCTACAAAAGCAGGAATGTCACAGCCAAACATTGAAATAACAATTGAAATGTCAAGAAATCTAGCCCCGTAACAATTAACAGACATCCGATTCTGGTCATAAAAGTGATAATCGGTCAACTTCGTCATTACATCTTATTAATCAGTTATCAAATTCACATATATCTTAATCAATTACCTGGTTATTTATTTTAGTGTCTCTATACTTTCTTCGAATTTCAGCTACACCTCTCACGAATCGATTTTACACATCCAAATGAGGTGTAAGCGGATGCCGTTGCTGCGTTTGTTTGCCTATCCACATTCAGGGCCGTGCGTGGTGAAAGTTCCGCTAAAAGCACAGCCGCCAATCCCCGAAAACGGAAATGAATTCTTTGTGAGAAGCGAGATAAAAATTTTACATCGATTGAAGGGAGTGGCTGACGGGAAGTTGGTTAAAAGGGAATGTTATGTTTTATTTCATCAAGTTTTTAATTGGTAGATTGCGATATTTGAAATTGAAAATTGTTTGATAGCATCCGGAAATATTTCCGGAAAATGCCTTCGAACGTCCTTGAACGTCCTTGACTGAAATCCGTATACGGCCTTGACCTTCAACATAACTGTCGTAATCTATAGTTTGTTTCAGAAAGTGAAGCAGGCTAACAAAAGTTCGTTACACATAAATCTAATCTAAAAATAGGGGCGTGGTTGGTTGGTTGCTCGTAGATTACACCTTTATTAGAAGCACCGTCGAAGACGTCAGGTTTAATGTTATATATATATATATATATATATATATATATATATATATATATATATATATATACAACCTTATTGATAAGCCACCACATTCTAGAGTATTCCCCCACAGAAAAAGACATTGGGGTCGTAATTGATGAAAAGTTAAGTTTCAACCAACGCATAACTGAAAAAATAAACAAAGCCAATCAAATCATGGGACTAATTAGACGCACGTTTAGCTACATAGGTAAAGACAACTTTAAGCATCTCTTTAAATCCCTTGTCAGGCCTCATATCGAATATGCAAATGTAGTCTGGGCGCATTTCCTAAAAAAAACCATGTAAATGCGATTGAAAATGTGCAAAGGCATGCCACAAAACTTATGCCAGGCATGCGTAACCTACCATACAACCAAAGACTAAAAGAACTCAGCTTACCAACTCTCACATTCAGAAGACTGCGAGGTGATATGATTGAAATATATAAAATACTTCACAACAAATATGACCAACCTCCATCAAACCATATCAATCTTTTTGACAATAACAGTATTACAAGAGGTCATAGCCTAAAAATTCAGAAAATCAAATCTAGGTTAAATATCAGAAAGTTTTCATTTCCATTGCGCTGCACAGACCAATGGAACAAACTACCCGAACACATTACCAATGCACCTTCTATTAACTCTTTTAAACCCAGGTTAGACTAACTATGGAGTAAACACCCACTGCTATTCAACATTGAATCTGATCCAATCTTTCATCCCACGTTCTTTAAAGAATTACTAACAAATTATGAATGTGATGACAACCTACAATGAATCAGCCATCCAGTATATGCAGCCCAGAACTGACGCCAGAGGCGATTTGATTCCTTCTGTTAGAAGAGTATTCATGTGAGTTCATGTGAGTTCATAAAGTTAAAAACATCTCATATGACACACAGACCCTAGTGTCATCCTTGCTTGGAAGATACACACGAAAACGACAAAGTTTACCAATTCAATGTAATGCTTTATTCCTTGGCAACCCACTTAAATATCATGTACATTGAGAACACATACTTGTTCACTAGAGAAACCGGAGCGACAAAACACGAAGTGTATCGAGATTACATCCATCCCAACTATCATGGACTCTGTTTGCTCTCAGACAACTTCACAATAGTAACCTATATTCTACACTGCACCAAGGTCAGGACTTTTAGCAAGACCCGGTACCAGGAATGCGAGGGGTATAACATGCATAGCGTTTCCAAATCAGTTACTTTGTTAAGCCAGAGACATACCAAATCAAAACCGTTTTATGCTCCTTAAGGATGAATTAAATGAATCCAAAGACATAGAAAACCATTTCTTAATGGAACCTTCCATTACCTCAAATAGCGATAAAGATTAAAACCAATCTATACATAGTCAGAAAAAGCCACTAAGAAACATTGGTCATTTGATCAACCAAATAAATTGTATAGACAAGGAAAATACAGAGTTCCCTGGCAGTAGTTCCAAACTAACAAATCCTAAGCTAAAATGTATCCACGTCAACTGCCGAAGTTTAATGAACAAACTGAATGGACTAGAATTATACACACATACAGGTTAGAGCCTGATGTGATTGGGCTCACAGAAATCTGGGCAAATGCACGCCACTTAGACTCTGAATTGGCACTGGATGGGTTTACATGTTTTAGAAAAGACAGGGCAAATCGCCAAGGTGGTGGAATAATGCTTTATGTAAAGGGCAAACACAGACCATTAGTACGGCTGGATTCTGAATTAAATTTCAATGAGATAGAATGCATATGGTGTGATTTGATGCTTGGGCCTACAGAAAAAATACTACTTTGTGTATGCTACAGAAGCTCAGATGCTACTCAAGACTACAACAACAAGCTAAATAAAATTATAGAGTAAAATAGTAGGAGAGGCCTCTCGGTTTGATCATGGGTGACTTCAATTACCGCAATATTGATTGGGCAAACTGCAATTTCGAGTTCTTCCATGGGTGCCAAATTTTTAGAGACTGTGAACTCCAACTATCTACACCAACATGTTCACTCCTCTACAAGAGAATCCGCAATTCTAGACTTAGTGTTAACAACAGAAGAAAACATGGTTGAAAACCTAGACGTGTGTGAGCACTTTGGAGAGAGTGACCATAACATTATAGTGTGGGACTTGGTGACAAAGGCTACAATCGAGGAAAAGATCAAGCCTATTATAGATTATAACAAAGCGGACCACCAAACACTGAAAAACAAACTAATCCTCATCTCATGGGATGATTTATTCCAGAATAAAGATTCCGAGGAATGTTGGGAAATTTTTACAAATAATTACCATAGACTAGTTACTAAATATATACCTACAAAAACTCCGAAAAAATCAATCAAACCTCAATGGATTGCCCGCCTGGCACTGAAAAAGGTACATACAAAATACAAAAAGTGGAAACAATTTTAGTGTACCGAGCTGGTACTCTGTAATTCTTATTGATTGTCTGTTCCCGTTAAATCTGGCATTAATCAAGACCAGAATTCGACGGGTTTTCTGAATCTGTAAACCATTTCAAAATCGGTTGAGAAATGGCTGAGTTATCTAGGAAAAACTCTTCTTGATTACCTTCAAAATATTGCCCTGACGTCATAACCACGTGGACACAAAGCTTCTAAAATGTTCTAGAACGTTCGACGACGCAATTATTAGCGACGCTCTGATTGGCTGTTGATCGAGCGGTGATTTGACGAAGCCTGCGCCTGTGACGTCACAGAGAGCATAAAAGGAGAAGCGATCCAGAGATCGAGAGCATCCTCGGCCAGGGGCTGAACAGGTTGGAGCTGTACCAACTATTATCAAGCGCAACACGCATCTTTCTTCGCTATGAGTCAGGTTTTTATCCCGTAGTGTACAGTTTCCAACCCACCGCACTAAAACAATTTTGTAACTCCCCTTTTACGGGAGTAGTTTGGAAACTTTTGATAAGAACGTTCACGAATACAACATCTACATTCGGAACACAAACTTGCGGTGAGGCCTTTGCGGCCTGATAATGTGAATCTACAGATGTAGAGGCAGGATGTTCTTTGGTGGATGACCCGCCGGATCTGCCGGCCACACCTAAAAGTGGTATTTCAAATGCCGCCGCACTAATCGTGTGGGTTCTTTCGACTTTCGACCGTAGCAAGTGAACTCTGCTCGGTGCTTCTTCAGAGCTGGTTGACGTACCCAGCACCGTGACGCTTTGTTTTGTATCTTCATCCGCATCTGACAACCCCTGCTAGTGATCGGGTTGTTTACACTTTCCATCCATACCATCGGTGTACGGGAACTTTCTTCACTACATAGTACTATCGTATCTTTTGCTGACTGCTCGTTAGACATTCTGAATAAGCTTACAGTACTGTGCGATGACACCCCATCCCCCCTACCCCACCCCCACACCACCACCCACACACACACAGCCCACCTCCACCCCCACCCCTGCCATGGACGTTCTTGCAGGTATCTTGTTTGCGGCCAACAGCTTGCGGGAACCAGCCTGCGGGAACCAGCCTGCGGGACCTTTCCAGCTTCCGGAGAGTGCATCATCTCACGTCGACTACAGATCTACATGTCAATTTCAGTGACACAGTATCCTAACTTGGGAATGACTACCAAGTATTCAAGTAACTATACTTCACCGTTTGATTATTTCTCTATATAGGTTTTGTTAATTATCTCGTATCCGTACTAACGGTTCCGATGACTAAAAGGAACCGTACCGGTCTTAGGACCGATGGTTATAATTTGTGTATTTGTTAAATAGTTATTTTCATTTCCTCAATGTGTTGCTAACCGCACTATAGTAGGTTCATCAACCTGTATTACCATATATATATATCTTAATCATTGACACCGTATTGTTTGTTCTGGTTAGATTACGTATGTATATGGCCAGTGGCCATACGTTAAACTGTTTTGCTTAAGTTATAGAAAATATAGGAATGCAGTGCACGTAGGAAACACTATACAGCAACATTTATATATGCAGCATTTTCTCCCGCCACCAACTATTTTTCACTGAGGTCGCTGTCTGTGCTATAACTCTGGTTAGCCCGGCATGCTACCGACTAAAACCTTTTCTATTCAGCTCGATAGGATAGGTTTAGAATGATTAGAGACACTTTCTTCATTACATACTGTAATATATTCTTCTCTTCCGGCAGTGCGATAATTTAGCCCCACACTCCGGTAAGACTCATAACTCCAAGATTTTGTCTCTCTTCATATTCCTCTTAGCCTTGTGGCTTCTTAAATTGTTTGGACGTCCCTATCCGCACCATGGACTGATCCGACTCTGGGAAACTATTGGGGTTTCCGAGCGGTGATGGCTATGGTGCGGTATCACATACACATTCCCGTGTATCTTCGGATACCTAGTAGATAGTACTTTAAGCCAATGTAGGAAAGCACTACGAAAACATATGTATTAATTATTATTATATTTACTGATAATCCTCCCGCACCGCAGTGCAAAACTGGCAACGTGTGTATAAACCTAACGTCAGGTTAAACGGTTAGTTCCATAGGACCCAGTGACGAGCGAGATACGTATGCTCACCAAATTCTGTTTAAATGTCTGGGAATGATATTTAGATCTGCCACGCCCTTACGGGAAGGACATTTACAATGTGCATCCGTCTCTCTTACCCCCACCACAACGATAGGAGATATGGCCTAACAATGCTTCCGTGAAATGTAAACCATGTCCTGCAATGTTTCATGTGGTTGCAAGGCGGAATGTCCGGATACTCACCCAGTTCGGAGATCCCGCTAAGTAACATGTATGAGCGCTGTATGCAGTATTGATGTCCTCGGGCATCTGTTCTCCGTGACAGCCATGTCTAATATCTAGGTAGTTATCGGCCAGTTGTGGCCTAAAATAATTCTTGTTCTGAAAACAACTAAACAGTGGATTAAGCAGAGCAGAAGGCCCGCAGAAATAAAGCAGCAACTACTCACTCAGCATATTAGGAATTACATAAGACGGTGACAAAGGAATCCATCAGGAATCTTCCGTCCCGTCTTCACGTAAAACAGTATGCACCCCCATAGTCATAATCTCACTAGGTATGGTCTTTTCTTACTACCGCATATATGCTATGGAATATTAGAGTGGGCCCAATTTTGCCTGCTACTCTTCTCCCGCTTTACGCCGTGGCAGCACCTTCCCGAGACAGAGGCCCGTGCGAGGCACTTGCCTCTCGCAAGGATTCAGCGACGACGGTCCATGCCAGGATAATACTCCTACCCTAACTTGCACTAGGATTAGTACCCACGTGAGACACATCACTTTTCGTCTGAGATATTCTTCTTCCTTTCAGCTTAGAGGTATAATAACTTATATTAAGTTAAAAGGCTATGTCTCCCTTGCGGGGATACCTCTGCAGACCTACGAGTATGTGTGGTACCTCCGGGAGCCCCATGTTTAAAAGTTCATCTATCTGCCTCTATGTCTTGTATTTTCGTATGCTCTTATTGTAGTTTTATCTAGCATATTTTAGGTAAACACATTGCATAGACTTATATTTTTAGGTCAGCAAATCAAATCTTGTAAGTCCATAGATCACGAAATTGCTATGGCATACTGGTGACACAAACTCTTAAGATGAGACTGTTGTGTTTAATGTTCGCGACAACGGTTGCATGGCCCCACCGGAACGATTGAGTTCCACCGGCCTTAGGAGCCAGTTATTGTTTCCCGCAGGGAAGTCTCATTCAGGGTCTGTCGCCCCGAGACCGGATGCTAACCAGCGTTGTCACTCGTCGTGCACTTACGGTGCGGCGAGTCGACATGAGACATCGGAACGGCCCGACACCGCCCGGCGAGCTAGACACTTAAACTTTAGAAACAACCCTGTCGACTTGATCTACGCAAGTATTTCTTCACAAATAGAGTTGTTAATGTATGGAATTCTCTACCAACAGAAGCAATTAACGCTCCAACATTAAACACATTAAGAAACAACCTAGACTCATTCTTCAAGTCACAGGGTTATATATAGACCTAAGGTCGTCTAACTCCCAAAAATTGCAGTCACTTCTTCTATATATATATATATACACCTGTGCAAAAGTTAAGCACCAGCAAAAACAATAGAACGTAGAAACATGATGGTACAACTAGGCTGCCATACTTTTTGTCCCCGCGTTAGCTGACATAATTCCAAGTACGAAATGCACATGCATGCATGACTTCACGCCGCTTGATGTCCGTGCGTGGCGGGAAACAGCACACGTGTTCAGTTATGTAAAAGTCCGGTTTGAGGTGTAGAACATTACATACAGATTTAGGCGACAAGATTAGGAATTTTGTGTTCATGACCGTGGTTTATTTGTACAGAGAGAATTAGCTCTTGATTGTGAACCGCTATGGCAAGACGAAGGTTAAGTGATCGTGTGAAATGGCAAATCATAGGCATGCATACCACTGGTATGTCATGCAGAGAGATTGGCAGACAGCTGAACATTAACCATACTGTAATCAGTCGTTTGATTGCAAAACATGGGCAAACTAACGAGGTGAAGGACAGGCCTAGATCTGGAAGACCGAAGAAGACTACTGCCCGTGATGATCGAGCCCTAGTACGCCTTGTTAGGAGATCTCCATTCACCAACAGCAGAGTGCTCAGCCAGCAATGGGAAACGCGCAATAGAGTGTCAATGTCTACCGTCAAAATGAGACTGTATGCTGCTGGCATGAAAGCTAGGAGACCTGTCAGACGTCCTCTCCTCACTGCACACCACAGAGGAGCGTCTGAGGTGGTGCAACGAAAGAAGACACTGGAACATGAGATCCTGGAGACGGGTACACTGGTCCGATGAAAGTCGGTTCCTGCTTCATGCCACAGATGGTCGAACTCGTGTATGGAGGTCCAGACGCACGGCATACGACCAACGTAACATCATGGAAGAAGTTCCATTTGGTGGAGGTTCCGTTATGATATGGGGGTGCATCTCATTTGATTGTAAGCTGGATCTGTTGACTGTACCTGGAACACTAAATGGACAAAGATATCAAGATTCCATACTGGATAGAGTTGTGGTCCCTCATTTTGTAAATCATGCACCTGGAACCCACCCTATATTCATGGATGACAACGCCCGACCACATCGTGCTAGAGCTGTGCATGAATACCTCCGCCAGAATGCCATCGAAACCCTACCCTGGCCAGCAAGGAGCCCTGACATGAACCCTATTGAGCATATATGGGACATTCTGGCAAACATGGTGAGAAGGAGGGATCCTCCTGTGCAGAACCTACAGGAATTAACAGACGCACTCCATCTTGAATGGCAACGAATACCACAATGGCGTATCAGTCGGTTGGTGACCAGCATGAGACGTCGTGTCCAGGCCGTCATCCAGGCACAAGGTGGATATACCCGGTATTAATAATGACAGTCTCAAACTCGTGCACAGATGTTAAACTTCGTTTTCAGACACCATTAATGACAATCTAGCCACGTGTGTCAACTGTAGGGCAATAGTTGTCAGTTGTGTCAACGTAACCATATTCAGGCCTCGTTTTCAAGTTCAAACAAAAACATACAGTGTTTCCCCACCATCATAATCAGCATTCCTCTAGTTGCATTATTACCTCTTGCACTAAGATGGATGGGTACATAAATGTTTATGCTATTGCTTTCTTCATAGCACATGAATATACCCTCGCATGTGCGTAAAAATAGGGTGGTGCTTAACTTTTGCACAGGTGTATATATATATATATATACCAGTGATTTACCAGTGGTTTCAGTCAATACTTCAGTGTAGAAGAAGTAACTGCAATTTTTGGGAGTTAGGAAGTGCACTGTTCACAAACGAGCGCGTTTGGGTCCAGTGCAGAACATGCGTTTAAAAGAAAATCAAACATGCTGGTGTGATGATCAGTGATTACGCTGCTGTTAAATCCGGTAAAAACTGGCAGGATTTAATTATTTATTAACATAGGTAATCGCCATTGTATGCAAGTATATATCATGTATATCTGTTTCGTGTACTTCTCAATCAGTTACCGAATAAACTTGAAATTGAAACTCTCCATAGTTGGTGTTAGCGTTGAGGCTTCGATCGATGCCTCTTCATGTAAGGCTCAACTAGATAAAACAAATAATTAGAACTATGTTAGCAAATTTAAATTACATAAATTTAAAAGCCCTTTGATATACATATAGGCGGCAATGCCTCCCCGTCAAATCAGGTTTTTTTGCTATTATGTTAACCCTTTAACAACCAAGCCAAACCGACTTCTGCAGTGGGCTTGGGAGATGGCAATATGCAGACCAGGAGAAGATTACCTTAGAAAATTTACTGAATTAATAATCTCGCTATCTAAGTGAACCTTTTGATTCTACTAATTAGTGTTACAAAAACACGACCATTTCACACTAGCCCTCCCCACCCCCTAACAGACCTTTCCAGTTTATCCATCCATAATATGACGTCATAATCAACTACGTGACATGTAGGGTGAATCCGAAGTACTTGAATACGAAAAAAAGTTTACAATTTGATATATATTTTGTTGCATATTTCGCATTTAATTTGACTAGAAGTTGTTGAACAGTGACAGATACTCTTGAATTAGATACCCTCTTGTCAGTCCTGAACGTCCTAAGCGAAGATACATATGAAGCAACTTCTGCTTCTGGGCTGATGAAACAGAAATCGATAGTCAACACAGATTCAGAATCAGTAGTCCATACCGACGATGGCAAATTGATGAGAGACTACATATGAGTCATATGGCTCCTTACGAGCCCGCTCACTGCGAAAAGTCAAATTTGTGATATGCCTGTACTATCTGGAGAAATAGTATCACTGAGTAGGTCCTACATAGTCTGCGAACCTACCGCATTGAACCCATGATTGAATCACTATGATAGTCCGAACTAAAAGTAGAAAACCAGAACTCCTTCCCTCAAATAATGATGGACCACCGCCTAGGTATCGCCAAACACTTACTGGTAGCATAAAACCCATCTCCAGGGTCCATACACTGTCTCTCATGGAGTACAGGGGCTCGTCATATTGACAGCGCTCATACCCCCCAAGACCGCTCACAAGAAAGAGCCTGTTGCCAAGCGTGTGACCAGCTACAAGCCACGACAGCCTGACACTCAGCATAGCATGTCCCCTTCCTCTGGAAGCAAATTTGAGCTTTCTACTTATAGAGATTGGATAATAACAACGCCCACAGGTATCGGTTATTTTCTCCAATATCCATGTTATGGGGCTAAGGCGGCCTTCACCCTGCCAAGTTGATACCAGCCGGCTCCATTGTGTGGAGCTGGTTGATCCAGTGCGACTCCTTCGCCCTTCGCCAGATGGTTGATTCACACACATGTGCGCCTGCAGACACAGCAAACACAAATGCTGACAAACACCAGATGGGGGACACATATAGCCCCACCCAGGCCAACACAATCGTATGAGGCCACTCTATTCCTCTGATGAGTTCAACACTTTGAACGAAACGCTTAAAATCTGAATTATATCTAAACCAACAGAGACACACGAGATGTCTCAGTGTTAGATCACATCTTTGAATGGTGACCCCAGATAGGCACCACCGCCTACATATCCCGAAAAATGTCTGGAAAAAATGCCAAAACAAAACAGGCATAACACCCAAAAAAAATCCCTAACAAAATCCACAAAGAATACTGCCATAATAATGCCAGGCCGCCAAGCCGCCAAAAATGCCGCCAAACAGCCAAGCCGCCAGGCCTCCAGACCGCCAAGGCCGCCAAATGCCTGACTGCCAGGCCACCATATACCAACCACCCATAAGGCCGCCATGCCTATACGCATGCGTAACACCCTACAGCCACCAAAAAGCGACTGGAGGCCCCCAGGGAGAGTATATAAGGAAACCCCTCAGACCCCAAAGCCCATTCAGACTTTACTTGAATTCACACCATTGTGAACAAGCGTCAGGATATCTCATAAGACTCGAAGTGATTGAGACGTTTCCGAAAAAGTTGGTCCCGATCCCGATGTATTAATCTACATATAGAGATAGACCATCTATACCCCTCAGTTGTGATCGGAATGCTAGGAAAGCAGTCCTGCTGCCTATGGGCAGGAAAACGTCGCTCCCTCCTGAGTACGATGGCAGTACTCCATGGGAGAACTATCTTTGCCTGTTCAGAGCAATGGCTGAGATCAAGGAATGGCGTAATTCGCAGAAATGAGCATACTTACTTGCACGTCTCAGAGGTAAATCACTATGTACATCTGTAGAATCCCAGCTTGTGGCAATCTGCATGATTCACTAGAGGAATGATCTGACGATGCATCAGAAGCAGAAACACGCAGAAGTCTACTGCTTATGACGAGGAGAAAGACACAGGAAACCCTCCAAGAACTGCCTAGTCATGAACGCCGTCTAGTAGCTAGAGCATATGGATCCATACAAGGCAAAGCCCAGTGGTCTATCTGTGTGTATACATTAAAGCCCTTAGTAACAAACCAAATCAGAAAGACCGCCTTATCAGCACAATCTAGAATGTTTTACCATCTTGACGAACATGTCTATATGTTTGGAGAATCTACATAGGGAAAAGACTGCTCTTAGAAGTTATGACAAACACTACCTCTGAAGACTCCGCATCAACTCCAAGAAATAACAATCATAAAAGAAAGGAGGGAAGAACACATCTGTACCCACCAGCGTCAATCAGGTTATCTTCACTCCATCAGTATTAGAAGCTAGAGTGGTATAGCGAGCTGTACAGCTGGCCCAGGTAGACGCAGCAGGAGGCAATAGCTACCATTAACAACCTACCTTTCCTCCAAGCCAGTAAGATGTCTAGTCATCGTCAGAACACGAGGAGAACGACTGCTCTTGCAAGGTCAGGCTCGTTATAACCTCCTCTCCATACTGGCTCATCAAGCAGACCACTGGTTAAGAGGCGTTTCCAAGGAGAGCTGGAGACTGGCAGCTGCCTGCATGAAAACTGTCATTATAGTTGTCGCCTGCATGGCCACTGCTCGTAGTCACAATACATGGAAGCTACCATCGAGGATATGCAGGAACCGACACCTTGCTATTGAGAGAGCTATGTACTGTTAAGGATGCAAGATGATGGGCAAGCGCTAGATCGTTCAGAGATAGAACAGTGACAGATAATGATTGGAAAACCACCCACTGTCTAGAACGTTTGTGTATGAACGGCCACCAGTATAGACTTCGAGGAAATTGCATCTATACCACTTTACCCACCATGCCGCTCTCCTCCCCTGGACAATTAATTACCTCCCACCTCACCTTCTGCTGTCACTCCTCCTTTCGAGAATGGAAGTAATATGCTGGCAACGAAGGCCACCATCTTTCTTCTTTACTAGGCAATATGACGCCATTTCTGCAGAGGTAGATACATGTCGCAGAGTGACTTCTGTGTCACAGAATTCACTTTAGATAGTTACAGATTTCGCGATATTTAGCCCATTTTGCCTTTTTTTGCCCGGGAGAACTTTAAATTCTAAATGGAAATGGACATGCAAACAAGATCCAGGGAGGTTTTGGCGTGGGAATTTGCTTTTCGAAAATATCATTATTAGATATAAAAAACGGTTTGTTTTGGTGCAATTTAGGTTGTTATGCCTTGTCAAATATCTAGGTATTATCAGAAAAGCATCAGAAAAGCAAGACAGACATTTGAACGGAAGGTGGCAAGCGAATGCAAGGAAAATCCTAAAACTTTTTGGAACTATGTCAAAAGTAAAACGGTGCTACGAGTATCAATTAGCAAGCTACGCAATCCATCTATTACTACAGATGATAAAGAAAAATCTAATATTCAATATATATCAACTTTTTCTCAGGTATGTTCGCATCAGAAAATCTTCATTCTACACCAACCATTAGCCCCAGAAGTAACGGTACTGTATTAAAGAACATAATAATAACACCCATCGCCATCTAAAATAAATTGAAGGCACTCAATCCCAATAAAAGCAATGACCCAGATGAAATACCAGTGAGAATATTAAAGGAAGCTGCTAAAGAAATTAGTGCACCACTATGCATAATTTTCAAGAAGTCTGTAGAGGAAGGTGTACTACCCGACATCTGGAAAATGGCAAATGTATGTTGTATACACAAAAAAGGCTCCGAAAACGACCCAAGCAATTACAGACCAATCAGTCTTACCTCTACCTTGTGTAAGGTCCTAGTCATTTACAAGGGACAGCATGGTTTCAGAGACAACAGATCCTCTAAAACTCAATTGCTAGAGTACCTCGAAGATATAACAGTCAAACCTGATTCAATTGAACCTATCGATGCAGTATATTTAGATTTCTCAAAAGCATTTGATACTGTACCACACCAAAGACTCCAAACAAAACTTAGAAGCTATGGTATTGGTGACAATTTAGTAAGATAAGATCAGATTTATTGTACCATACACCATCAATGACAGGCAGTGTACATATAAAGCAACATCAAAGAAATAATACGTGCATAGTATATTATTAACTATAGATTACTATGGTATCAAAAGAGGTACCCCTATATCTATGACTAGATGCCAATTTATGTACATGACTAGATGACAATAAACACAGGCCCTTGAATCCCTTCAACAGAGCCGACACAATCTCAGAAATACACATACAACCACACAAATACACACTGGGTATATCTATATAGTAGCATGTACACCACCACTACATCGAATCTGCCAAAAAAATCAAAGACCCGTGCAATAAAGAAAAAAGACTGGTCACCATTGGGTGGATTTCACAAAACCTCACAGCCCAGAATCGCTCACACGATTTAGTAAGATGGATAGGAAGCTACCTATAACAGAAGGCAGAGAGTAAGAATCAATGATGCGACATCAGACTGGATAGAGGTGACAAGTGGCGTGCCACGAGGAAGTGTCCTGGGACCCATACTTTTTCTGATATACATAAATGACCTACCAGACAGTCTGACCGGCCACTGCAAAATATTTGCAGACGACACAAAGATATATGGAAACCCAGATACCAGTAAGATCCAGGACAACATAGACATAGTATGTAAATGGTCGCAGACATGGCAACTATCCTTCAACACAGATAAAAGGCATGTCCTACATTTCCGTAGAAATAACCCCCAAACTAAATACTATTTGACAGATACGCCCGATATGCATCCTATATCAACATCAGATGTAGAAAAAGACCTGGGAGTGCATATTGACAGAAACCTCTCTTTTGACATACATATAGGTAAGATCATCTCCAAGGCTAACAGCACAATAGGACTAATTAAGAGAACCTTTACCAAGATTGACCCATCTACTTTCACGCTCTTGTACAAGTCTCTCGCGAGACCTATTCTCAAATACTGCAACTCTGCATGGTCGCCAAAATTGAAAAAGGAAGCACATCTATTAGAAAGAGTTCAACGATGAGCAACAGAACTCGTCCCGCAAATCAGAGAGTATAGCTACACGGAAAGACTTGAAACATTCAAATTCATCAGGGATCTATATAACATTGATAAGGCCTACTTCTTCGAACCGTTCAGTATTACACAGACCAGAGGTCATAGGTTCAAGCTCAACATACCACGCAGCAATAAAGATATTCGCAAGCACTTTTTCACCAATAGAGTGGTACCATAGTAGAAGTCACTGCCAGCTACAATAACCGAAGCAACAACAGTTGAATCATTCAAGAACAAACTAGCTATCTACTTCAAAGAAAGAACATTTGAATTTGACTGAACAGGCCATACATATACCAGCCCATCACAAAGTCACACTACAATTCCGCAAATAAAGTTGACTGAGCTAGGAGTAGCCTGTGTATAGACATGAACATGCTCGGTAGCGATTCCAATTACTAGTAGCTAGATACCTCTCTGCTTCCACATCCGCACTTTGAGGTTGCATGCAGAGACACAAGGCAAGCGTAGAGGAGGAGACTCGGACAGCGATGAACGCAGAAAATGAAAACAGCTTGGCATTTAATTGTTGTGAGATGGCATTTTCATGGGATTGAGATGGAATTTAATTGATGGGATGGCTTTTGCCTTGGATTGAGTCAGCATTTGATTGATTTGGATTAAAAGAGCTACTGGATATGACGTGATTTTTGACTTTCGAGTTCATCTTGGGTGTGGTGTTGAGTGGAAACCCGTACGAATGAAGTGGGATTCCGTCCTAGCAATGGATATCTAGGGACTGTCGGATAGTTCTGTGTAAGCGATACTCAACTGAACCTGCAGTGATGAACTTTTCTGTTTGATCATTCATCAACAGTTTTACATTAATTTTTCTGGAATTGTTTGCACACAGGTTGAAACTAAATTATTAAAGATTATTTGTTCTTTAGGAACACCGTTATAAAAAAAAAGTCTCTTATTTGAAGAGAAGGGTGTGGTAGTTTTCACTATATTGTTAAAATTGAGCTATGTCTCTTCATTGAAGAGCCGGGTGTGTGGTTAGTTATCATTTAGATGTAAGCTGTAAAGAACATTTTAGTTTATTATTAATGTAAATTGTAAATTTATAGAGGAACATGCAATATGGAACCGGCTATGTTGTTGTTTTACTTTCTTACCTGCTGGGTTAATCACCATTAATTTGACACCTGCCCACATCCTTTACCATAAAAGAACCTGTGAATAGGTAATCTACATTTAGGTGTTAAAAATTTGATTTAAACGGATAACATCTGGTTCATAAAATTCCACTTTTTCTAAACCTTATTTTGATCCCTATTCTAATTCTCCTTTTGGCATTAATATAAATTCTTCATCGGATTACCATGAATTCATGGATTGTGGAACTGCTAATTTAAACATCAAGTTCAATATTATTTATTTCATTATTTATGTACATATACATAGATACTACAGGCAGTCCATGCAAGGCAATGCCTATAAGAACCATAGGATTGATGATTTCTCCTATATTCAGGAGGTTATCATGGATAACACTGCCCATGATGCGCCATTCTCGATGGTCACTGTGTCCCACTGGGTTCACGTTCTGAATTTTTCTGCCACTATTGAGCATGGGCAAGAAAACATTCTGTGGGCCCACATTGACCCTTCAATCTGAGAAATACAATGGCAATTCTCGAGTCAGCCAGAGACTACATGCATGACTAATATACTTAGTCTGCATATTCTAGTTAGCACCCAAGAACAAAATCGAATACTGTTCCGAGTTTTCAATAGAACTTGAGTACCAGTCAGATTAGAATCTGACAAAGTATGTGGATGCTTGCTTGAAGTCACAGTAGTGCATTAAAAAAACAACGTATCTTCATGCATACCACCCGGTCAGGCTCGGATGACCAGCATCCCTGAACATCTCCTTGAGCTATATTATCACGCGATAGAATGGTTGAGTGATAAGCAAGCATGACAAGTTTATGATTTGCTCACTGATTATCAGCACACATTTCTGCTAATGATATAGATCTTGGAGAAAGACGCTTGATAAAGCACACTATATATACTTGTAATAGCAGACCCATCAATGTGATACTATGATCATGGATAATTAAGCATTTAGCATAGCCCTGTCTAAGTCTTATTGTGCTAACCACCAAGAGAGATGGATCCCTCGGCTTCTAGCTGGACTATAAGTGTGAACTGTGTTAGTGTCAAAGATGCATATACTCCCCTGTGCTCTGCAGCCCTCTGCCACCCCACCCCATTCCCACCACTTCCTCACCCCTCCCTATGCTGGCCACAAAATCTTAGGACTCCAAAGGATTTTGAGACAGAAGCCAACACGGCAACCACCTATATGCCAAACACGGCAACTGCCATGACGGATGTGCCTTACTAGGCATATGACCACAGCATGGTACATTTTTACTGATTGAAACCATACACATGGCCATGTTCAGACGATGTACGCAAACAGAAATTTGACCAAACAGATGCGCACCCACAATGACATAAATGTTCCCCACGAGTCACCAACTCCACCACCCACCACTGCACAGAGCCCATCACAGCCCATGGGTGCACATGTGTCCTCCAAGTAGACGCAAGTGAGGAGGATCGTAATCACATCAACTTTCCTCCTAAAAATGGGAAGCATGAGTTCGGCAAAACCATATCTGTCAATGTCATCCTTCCATGACAATGAGCAGAGCCAATGTATTTTCCAGTCCTCATCCCACAGTAAATGTCCAGAAATTAACCGTCCAGTGGTCAGCCACCTCCACTGTCTATGATGCAGCAGCTGCTTCGATGATGATAGGCACGTACAGGGATAGCAAAAGGACATATGGATAATTGTGATATGAGGGTGTATTTTGCCTCGTCATCTATGAACGTCACCATCCTCAAGTCGTCAGGCAGGAGATGGATTGGACAAGTTCAGGGTGAGGAGGAAGAGATGGAGGGACGAGGGAGTCCTAACGCGATTCGTGAACTCATACATTGCTTTATGCCACTGTGGATCTAAATCTATCGTTCCCTAGGTAAGTAGTTAGTAGGCAGCCATAGCGGTAGAATTCCTTCCCCTCATCCAAGGAGTGGCTTTGCTCAGTGGTGGGAAACGGAGCAAACAAGGACACAGTTTCGTAAGACGTCAGTAGACTGCCCGATGCAGAGTGTATGTAGGGGAGAACGATCTTCTTGATCTCTGTCTAGCCATTACCTGGGGTGTATTCAGGAGTGGCAATATTTTCAGTTCGCTGAACTGTGTGTAGGTCACGTGGTAAGTTCACCCATAGATATGTCTCGGCGAACCTAACATGACCTAACAAAATGTTCAGCGAACTGAAAATATTCTCGCAGGAGACCTTCTCAATATAACTCCATACACCATAGAGATAGGCAAACATGCAAAAACCATGTGGAAACACACCTCCACACACACACACCCGCCCTTCCCCACCACCCCCACCCCACCACCAAACCCCATCCCTCTCTCATATTCTGGAAAGCATCCAGACTGCCTGTGCTCCAACAGATAGACACGAGGTCTTGGGTGTTATCTCAGAACATGGAAGTGTCTAGAACTGAACCAAGTAAACCATTGACGAGCTATTGACCTATCAGCACAGGCTGCAGTCTTCTCAAATGGGCAGGCAGTCAGAAACTGAAGTCTGAACAAACAGTAGACTGTGCCGATTAGCAGAAAGCTAATAAGTACCAGTAGTAGAAGATTCCAGTTGTAAGAAGGAACAAGAATCTGATGCAGATGTAAAGAGGCTAGATGTGCCATGGCCTCGATTAAGATAGTTTCGCATATAGGTTCCATCTAATCCTCGAGATGGTGGTATGATCGTCGGACAGATGTATATAAGTGTCTACGGCTTCGGGGGATGAAGCTACTGATCGAGCTGACGATGGAATGATTGACTGACGCATGAATATAATTGTCTATTACCGGTGATAAGTGACAGATTGACTGCCAGACTTGAATATTCCAGGATGGTCGGTTCACTAATTAACAGACCGGCTGAGGTATTGATGGACTGACTGACTGACTAAATTATTGATTTCCACTGACTGACTGACTGCACAATTGTCTTCATTGACTAACATACAGCTTCTCAGAGTAGGCTATGCTTTAACTTTTAACATCATAACAAGTTGACAACACTAAGTTTTTATATCATATATCTTTCTTCTTCATGTAAATTTAACAACAGCATACAGACAGTATTCTCGTGGCACCACCCACCAACGATCTCCTCAATCAATATAAAACCTTCATTTTTATACACGTTTCCACAATGATCACGAGAATAATTAAATATAGATTATTAGATTACGCAAGTGGCAGGTGGCATTTGACAACAGTTTTTCCAAATTTTCTTTCATCCAATCTGTCAATGTACACATACACGCCTACTATCAATTTAAACCAGCACATTTAAAATTAGATGTCTTTTATTATACTATTTCGGCATGCATCAACTGGCTCAGACCGTTCAAGACTTGCTGACTGCACTAATCACCAGACGCCTGTTGTGGTCATTCATGCGTAGCTTGATTGTGGCACATAGTATTTTATCCAGGGTTTATACTTCTTGGCCGCCTATGACACCATGATTGGATGGGTGTGGCTTACAGATTCCCTCCTAAATGTTTTTATTTTCCATGCATATTAAATTCTCTCCTGCCATAATAGCATCAAAAGGTTTTAGTTAGGGACATAGAGAAATTAGACTTAGTAAATTGAGATAGGTTATGTACAGTGAAGCAAGCTTTCAGTCAGTTTATGTAGATTACACTCATAAGCAGAAAAGCATTTCACAGCAGTTAAAGTTGCCCTAATTAATCTGAGCAACTAATTAGGTGGAAGGTACAACTAGCTGGGAGAAGCTCCTTAATAATCCTAGCTGCAAATAATCAGTTGCGGAAACAAATGCACTCGAGTGCGATTGAATCTGACAATGAGTCAATCTTCAACAAACAGTGTTAGGTCTGTTCCCAATTCAAGTAGAAATATCATCTTGGTAACAGGCATACCGGTACAAAACTAGCATCTAGCATTGGGGTGTCTTCTTAAATTTTAGCAACCCCGCCATACTCCCTGTCTTTATCAGCGGACTTAAGTTTCATCATCATTAGGTTTATAACGATTATAATACTATTTGCAGTCACAAGATTGTTCTCGAGGCAGCAGACCAACTTCCATCCCACCTGCCAACTTACACGAATCCTCTACTGACAGCAGCCATCAACGAGCATCTACCGTCAGGACTGGGTTGCATATATTTATGGTTCATTCTAATCTTATTAAGTTGTCATTAACAAATACATTTGTTATAATGCCTCTGCAGTATAAATATTACAGATGGGTTCAGTCGTAGTTATAGCACAATGGATGGCTTTCCTATAGGCTGTCTAGTCTAGATTTGGAGGAATTCACTCAGGGGCACTGATAACGGATTCAGGTAGTTTATTCCATTGATCAGTACAGCGCAATGGGAAAGAAAACTCGTATATTGAGTCTTGGTCTTATTTTCCTAATTTTTAGGCTGTTACCTCGGGCTATGCTTTATGTGTCGTCGTTCAATAAGGTGCGCAGTAACTCGGTCACATGTATTGCTGAGAATCTCATATACCTCAATCATGTCGCCACGCAATCTTCTAAATGCCAATGATGGTAATTTTAACTTATGTACATAATATGGTAACGTTGTTTATAAAATGGTCATTCCTTCCAGTGTCCACTAATCTGCTGTACAGCGTGAAACATGAATAGCAAAGATGTGCTATGAATGCTTACCATATGGCAATTTCCTGATGCCCCGAGTTTAGCTCAATGGTAAAATTTAATGTGATTAATGTTGTTTCCAGTGAGGAGCCTGAGCTAAGATCAGGAAAAGCCCAAACCCTCTTTAGTAGTACAGTTATGCAGTACTATCACCCAACTTTGGAATTTGCTGTATTCAGAGTCAACACATGCAAGACCTGCTCTACACATGTCGCTGCACACACCTGCTAAACTATACTGTACTATATACCGATCTAAAAGATAAACAACTGGAAACAGTCAGAACAAAGAACCTACAGGAGCTAAAGGCTCTGGCTGAGGATAAGAAACAGAGAAACAGTAGTCAATGAAGGATTGATTGCAGCTGCAGGATGGTTTTCAAACTACTGTGGCCGTACAAAACAGTACATCATAGGTTAAGCAGTGCCCATATTTGCATCCCATAGTCACCTCACTCTTGACTCGTGATCTGAATAGAAGAAAAGGAAGTCTACTACCTCCATAAGGTAGCGCCATCACCAAATAACAGACGCCAAATTCATGGAATCTGGAATACCACCAAGCACAGGTCAAGCACTGAGGAGAGAAGGTGCAAAGGGAAGCAAGCTGGCAGGTAGTGTAGCAAGCTGACCATGTTGTTGACTCAGTAAAACTATTCACCGCCATCACTCTCACATTTGATACATGAGGAAGGAACCCGGTTACCTGGAATAGTGAAGCAGAAAGCGAGTCATATGTGTCACTCTTCCAAACTAAACTTGGCTATGTGGTTGCCTATATGGTATACTGCTAGGAAGCAGCATGCTGATACTTAAGTCACAACATCGAAGGTCATGGTCATTCTGACCTCTACAAAACTTTGTTATTTTTCAATGTTAAGTTTTTAGGCATAGCAAATCTTCTTATGTTATATTTCCGGATTGCTTAGCCCTAATAGAACTCAACTAGGGTACATGGTTGCTTATACCGAGAGGATACAGGATGTTGACATGGAGGTCACCAGATTAAAGGTCATGGTCATTCTGACTGTACTATTTTACCTCTACTTTTTCAACTTTAAGTTTTTCCGTTTAACAAATTATATAAATTTACATGTATATTTCAGAATTACCAGAACTAATCTTTGACATATGGTCGCCTACAAAATAAGGAAGCTGCTCTATCAGATAATGCCTTGATGAATTAAATGTCCACTGAAAAATAAAATGATTCTACTTCTTGATGTACATGGGACTACATTTGGGTCATTATGCCGAACCATCCTTGCTCCACGCAGAGCTCAAGAATTACAATTGTCAAAATTTGCCTCCCTTGATTGGTCAATCTTCATATCAGCCTTCTACCAAATACTGTCTATCGAGAATTAAGTAACACAAATATCAGATTGTACTGTACAATAATATTTTTATTTCATATTAAAGCTGGTCTTTCTTCATTGAGATAGACTTTCTCACGTGTCTATATATAATATAAAGACCTCCAATGGCACACATGATTATCCGTATTATAATAATATCAGATTACAATGCAATGTTAGCAATGAGCATAATTACGACACAACTAAGCACCTAATTAACCCCTTGTGTGTCACAAGCACTCAATATGCAACCCATATCAATTAACCCTTAAATGGCCATGAATTTTTCAAGAAAATTCAAATTCTTGCTCAGTGAATGTCTATTTGCAGGCCACAAGACATTTTTTGGAAATCTACCTCCAGAATTTACAAAAATAGTTTTCTATTGTCCTGCAATTTGATATGTCTTGTAACCACCGCAGCGTTAATGGTCAAGAAACGCAAAATTTTTTACTACTCACTGTCAATCTGTATGCCAATAGAATTTTCTTTTGAAAATTTACCACTGGAATGACTGGCTCATTTATCGAGCCAGTCATTCCTGTTGTATATTTTCAAAAATAGTCTTCTGTTCGCCTTGCAAATAGTCATTCCTCAAGTTCACTGCAGAGACAATTTTTTACCATAAAAGAGTTAAGTTGACAAAAGAGGATAAAGATATCAAATCTATGAGATCATAAGCATTTGACCTTCGGAGATGATGTGACCTTGTATTTTATTTGCGTATACAATTATTAAAATATTAACCTCTTACACATGTACAAGGGAGGTAACTATTACTATGATCTATAAATAGCCAGCAATGGAATGGAAAACATGTTTTAAATCGATTCATTAACATTGATCAAGCCGGTTAAAATGGCTTCTGTAGTGGTCATAGCAAATGTCCATTTGCAGGACAAGAAAAGGTTGTTTTTTTAATTCACCGCCGGAATGGCTGGCTCAAATGCCAGCCGAGTCAGTCATTCCAGCAGTAGATTTTCAAAAATAGCCTTTTCCTGGCCTACAAATGGACAGAAACTAAGAATTTAGATTTTCTTGACCAGTCCAGACTTAGTCAGTCGTATTAGTGGAACGTTTTTAAACATCTTTAATTCTCTTAAAGGAATACTTAACTCATATCAAATGTATATTACAGCACTATTACAGGGCAATCATTTCCAGACATACACCCGGTTACTTTTACCACATACCTTTATTTTGATTGTCACATTAATATTTGCCCGACGTAGTCGCTGGTCTGTCTCCTTAACCGTCTGACTGCTAAATTTGTTCAGACGACATATTCCAGGGGTTATATCTATGGACATGCTAAATATTTTGAAAATGATTTGACTGAAAGCCACCAACAACTTTCAGTCAAATTGTTTTCAGTATATTTAGTAAGACAAGAGTTTTTGCTCATTGAAATTGTCTGGTGGCTAGCAGCAGCGAGACAGTTAAAATGTTTAACTCTCAAATTTGATCAAGAATATTTCAATTTTCTCACAGAAAATGCCCATCAGCAGACCAAAGAATGATTATTTTATTAATTTAGTACTGGAATGACTGGTTCTAAATATCTCGATTAAGATAAACTGAGTATTCCTTTAATCATTGACCCTAATGGCCACTTCCAGTGAATTATAGTTGTCTCCCTTGACATATACTATTGATAAGTAAACTGATAACATGAATGCATAGATTAGCGTTATTTAGTGTTGCATGTAAAATAATCAACAAAGAAAAAAATATGGACCACATTTGATTGGTCGGATCATCTCTTCTGAGATTTATACCTATGAATTTCATTGGTCAAGAACTTCATCATACCGCTTAACAGCCAATGAAATTTCTATGAATACCTCATAAGAGAATATAAGGGGAGAGAAATCATTATTCACCTGATCTTTCTAGCAAGGTTTAATCACTAGGCTTGTACTATTATTGGTATTTGTAATCATAATCGATTATTTAAGAATAATCACGATTACTCGATTAATCAGCTTGGGTACAAATTCACCTTTCCAGAGTATCCACCCATCATATGACGTCATAATGAACTGCACGATGTGTACAATGACATCATAATGAATGACGTCATGAATGATGTCGATAAGTACGTCACGAACGCATATTTGAAAACGGTCTATGCGCTGTTGTACAAATTGTTTGCTTTTTACTATTTAATAAATATTCTGTTGAATATTTTGAAACTAATTTGACTGGGCGCTGTTGCTGACCCAGTCAAATTAGTTACAAAATATTTAACAGCTTCCCTGTATAGTTTTCAGGAAATTGATAGCTACGGCATTTTGGGATCGATCAATCCCAACATGGCGAGGTGTGGGTGGAGCTTAGCTAGTGATGGGCGGGGCATAGCTAAAAATGGAAAGGTCTATTACCCAGACATAACATCAAAAGCATATCAATGACGAAAGCCGCAATGGTGTTTAGAAAAGTCAATTTGAATACCAAGAGACCATTTTTGAAAAAGTATTACTGGAACGCCTGGCTTGAGAAACTCGATTCTCAAGCCAGTTATTCCAGTGATATATTATCAAAAATAGTCTTTTCTTGGCTTGCAAATGGACATACATTCAACAAGCAAAATGTTAATTTTCGTGACTAATCGCATTAAAAAGTAATTAAGAGGTTGGATTTTATGCAGTAGAAATTATTCACGATTATTCCATTATATAATGTTTAATCATATAAATTCACGATTTATGAAATAATCACAATTTTGTATTTAATCACGTAATCGCACAAGTCCATTTATCACTCTTCCAATGGTCAAACATAAAGTATGTTATCACATTAATGGTCAATATTGGTCCAGAGAATCAAGTTTTGCTCAATGTATACCCATTTGCAGGTCAAGAGGAATATTTTTGAAAATCTATCATTGGTATGACTGTCTTGATTATCGAGCCAGTTATTCTAGTCATAAATATTCCAAAATAATCTCTTGGCCTGCAAATGGACTTTTTTATACTTCCAAAGAGGAGAGAGGCAGTGAAGAGTGTATAGGGGTATAGGTCTCTAGAATTCACAACTAATAAAACTCAGCTGTCTTTAGTAAATACAGTACTCTTGTAGAATGTCTTGCACTTCATATGAAAAACAGGACTTGAATCAGTAATGCTTTAACACTTTACCCTTCAAATTTATTTAAAATTTTTTCGCTTTTCTCATAGAAAATGTCCATTTGCAGGCCAATAGAGTATTATTTTAGAAAAATTACCGCCAGTCATTCCAGTGATAAATTTTCAAAAATAATACTCTATTGGTCTGCAAATGGACATTTTCTATGAGGAAAGCAAAGATTTTAAACATAAATTTGAATGTTAAAGGGTTAAACTCTGCATATTGGAGGTAAACAGGGAATAAGGGGCAATGTGTGTTTGGGAATGGGGGGGTGGGGGGAGAGGAGACCTGATGTAGTATAGTTTCCCAGGGGTATAGATGGCGTGAGACATGAGATCAATTTCTAGCCATACACCGCCCATTCCTAGCTAGGCTTCACCCACTCTGTATGTGCGTTTGGATACAAATTTTAACACTGACCCATGAATTCAAAGAATATCTATTTGAAGGTAACTATACAGGTAAGCTATGGTAGCAATAGCTCCCAGTCAAATTAGTTTCAAAATATTCAACAGAATGTTTCTTAACCCATGGTCATGCTGGCCAAAACGGGCCTCTGTTATCGTCTTGGGGAATGTTTATTTACAGGCCAAGAGATTACAATTTTTGAAAATTTACCACTGGAATGACTGCCTCGATAACAAGTGACACATTTTGATTACAACGTCAGATCAGTTCCCTCTGTTGGCTACATCACAGTATGGACGTATATAAGTATATGCAGTGACGGATATAATCTTATAATGGTCCAAGATCAGGGGCCGATCATGCGCATTAACCAATTAGCCAAATGCTAGTAAAACTGAAATCTGGCTAATGAAAAGAATAATTGGTTAAATAATTGGTTATTGATTAAAATTAATTAATTAATTAATTTCCTGACTACTTCCAGCGTTACAATTGCAAAGCAAAAATCCCAGTTTACGTTGTTGAATATTTAAAAACTAATATGACAGAAAGCTGTATAGTAAAAAAATATTCAACACATTTCTTATATATTAAGACCCTATTATATCTGGTCTGTAAAAATGATAGTATTAACTGATGATGACTTGACTGCAAACATGTGAATACCAGTAAGTGGCATTAAAGTAAATATCTGGCTAAAATATTTACTATTTGGCAAACAAAAATGGTATTTGGCTAATCTATTGGCTAGAACATTGCAAAAGCCAGATCTGTCCTTGCAGGGCTATAAGACAAATATATGTACAAAAAGCAATATTTAATGAAATCTATAAGAGCACTATCATAGCAATTATATAATTAATTAATTATATTAAATAGTGAAATAAACAAGTAAAAAAAATTATTTTTGCATTTGTAACTGATTAATTTTTCGACTTTTTTAATGAATGGATTTAAAAATAATGAAGGAAAATTTAATTTAAAAATAATTTAATCATAAGAAATTATTTAAACAGAGAAATATTATTACAAGATTAAAGACAATAAAAGAAAATCTGGCAAAAATCTATTTACAGCGAACCCTTCATTAAGACCATCTCTATGTTGACTTGTTAATACAGGTGGTCTTAGAACCACCTGTCCTGTGGTCAATCAAAAGATGTTACCTGTGTCAGCTAACCTGTTGTGCAAGACCACCTGCCTTTAGTGACCGCCTATTGGTGCTTCTAAGGTCGTCATATGGAGTCGTGTTGAGGAAATATGTCTACATAAATTAATCACAATATATATAGAATTTGTTTTTTTGAAATGGCATATGATAATAAGGGTCAAGATTACAATAACTCTTAAAACAAGAGACCCAAGGGGCCTGTGTCGCTCACCTGGAGCACCATAAATTTTTGTCAAAATTGTTGGTGGGTGGTTTAGCAGTCTTTTAAATGAGTTTGTGGACATTTTTGCATGTGCAATATGGCCGCCAAACCCACTACATTATGATTGCCCCCACGGCGCCCATGTTTTTTTGATGGATCAACTTCTCTTGAACAAATTTTAATGGCCCAAATTTCAGCCTGATCCCTTCAGCGGTTCTGGAGGAGTCATTTTCGTGAAAACTACGTCATCCAAGATGGTCACCGAACCATTTGGTCAATCAAATCCTCTTGAACAAACTTGGCTTACCTCTTGGCCTAGAAGTGGTTTCGGAGAAGATTTTAAGACATTTCCTGAAATTGCCTGAAATCCAAAATTGCTGCTGGGCTAATTGGTTGATTGGGTTCATTTGAACAAACTTGGATCCTTATGCCCTAAGGATGCGTCCTGCCAAATATAATTGAAATCGACCTGGTAGTTCTCGAGAAGACATTTTAAATTTCCCATTGCTTTAGCATGGGAGCTTTTGACGAGAAAATTATCCAAGATGGCCGCCAACCCATTTATCCGACAGTTTCGAAAACTGCAAATTCGAGCTCAGAATACCCAAAGACATATATACCGGTAGAACCAATTTTGGCCTCAAAATCCATCAAATAAAAATATCCAATATGGTCACCAAACATGCTATATTTTGATTGGCCCATGGCAGCCATGTTTTTTTACGGATCAACTTCTCTTGAAGAAACTTTACTGGCCCTTAGACCCTAATCATAACTGCCAAATTTCGGGCTGATCCCTTTAGCGGTGCTGGAGAAGTTATTTTCGCTAAAACTAGGTCAACCAAGATGGCCTCCAAAACTATTAGACCAATTAAGTTCCCTTGAACAAATTTGGTTGAGCTCTTGCCCTAGATCATATTTCATGAGGTTTCCTTCAATCCCTCAAGCGGTTTGGGAGAAGATTTTTAGACGTTTCTAAAAATCTGCCAAAATCCAAGACGGCCACCAGCCTAATTGGCCGATCGGCTTCCTTTGCACAAACTTGGATCCCTATGCCCTAAGGATGCTTCCTGCCAAATATAATTGAAATTGGCTCAGCAGTTCTTGAGAAGTCGTTGTTTAAAAGAAAAGTTGACGGACGGACAGACGACGGACAGACGACAGACACACGATGGACGGTCGCCACGACATAAGCTCACTTGGCCTTTCAGGCCAGGTGAGATAAAAATACACTATGAGTTGCATAACATATGAATGACAAGATTTTTAAATGACAGCATTTAAAAAATTCTTTAATGATCAAGATTGGTCAAGCAAATTAACAATTTTCTAACACAAATTATCGATCTGCAGACAAAAAAAATATTTTAGAAAACCTCTCACATGACCGACTGGCTCGGTTTTAGCTCAGTTAAAACCAAGCCAGTCATTCCAGTGGTAATTTTTCTGAAATATTCTTCTCTTGGCTTGCAAATGAGCATTTCTCAAGACACCTACAGATTACCACCTTGATCATTAACTGTTTCACTGTTCCAAGCCACCAGACAATAATTTCAGTGAGCAATAACTCTGGACCTACCAAATATTTTGAAAACAATTTGACTGAAGGTTGTTGGTGGCTAAGCCACCAACAACTTTCAGTCAAATTGATTTCAAAATATTCAGCATATCCAGAGTTTAACACCATGGAAAATTTAGTTTGCAGAAATTCAGCAGGCAGACAGTTAAAGAATTGATTTATAAATTTGAGGATAATCAGCAAAATACTTGGGGGGGGGGTATGGGAGTCAGAGCATGGGGGTGGGTGAGAGTCAATCACGATGAATGTAAAGGTTTGCATAAATCTGTGTGGATGGATTGATGCTAAATGACTTGGTCATCTTCAAGGCAGGGACATAAAAAGTGGAATGAAAATTTATTTATTTTTTTAAATTTCTAAACCACATAATGTTCATGTTAGGTATGACACACACAAAATACTCTAGTTCAAAATGAAAGATCTTAAATTATTAACACGCACGAATGGAATAAATTAATTCTAATATTAGTGGAATCAGATAAAATTTCAACAATTATTTAGTTATTGATCCCTAAATCAATCACATCCTTATCGACTAATCACATTTTCAACTTGCATAATGTATCAATCAACAAACAAGCAACAACATGTTAGCAAAATGTTCATTAATCATAACATAAGAAATCTAATCAATAGACGTGAAATTATACTGCCAGATGAATTGATCACCATGGCAACTGCTTGAAATACAAGCATCATTTATATTACACCAATACTGTAGGAACTTCATAAACCAGTAACCATGGTTACATTAGTTATTAAACCTGTAATGGTCAAATTTGGTGGAGAAAATATTATTGAATGTCCATTTACAGGTGAAGAAACTATAAAATTGTTAAATTTATCACTGGAATGACTGGCTCGGTTATTGAGCCAGTCATTCCAGTGGTAAATTTTCAAAAACTGTATTCTCTTGGCCTGTAAATGGACATTCCATAAGACCATAGCAGAGGCTGGTGTGACTATTAGAGGGTTAAGCAATACAAGCCTCAACTCCATATCACGTTTAAAGTTAACGTCACAGCAAGCACATCATTTTGCCTGTGATGTCAGGTAACAAGTGAAGTGATTATGACATCAGAGACATGAGTGACAGGTCAGATTCATCCATTGTTCAAATTATTCTTAAAATGTTCAACAGTTTTAACTGTCTGCTATTGCCTTTGAATGGAGTATTCCAGCTTTAGCCATGGCCCGCCCATCTCTAGCTAATATAAGCTTCACCCACATGTTGCCCATGTTGGGACTGATCGATACCTGTACTCTGGATCTCAATTTCCAGAAAATTATACAGCTAAGCTGTTGAATATTTTGAAACCATGGCAGCAACAGCGCCCAGTTAAATTAGTTTCAAAATATGCAACAGTATGTTTATTAAATAGTAAAGACATACAATTCGTACACCAATGCTTAGTCCGTCGTCAATTATGCGTTCGTGACTAACTTAGGTACGTTATTCATGATGAAAATGATTATGACATCATCCTACAAAACACATAGTTCATTATGTCATCATATGATTGACAGATAAACAGGAATCCTCCATTGTGATACCGGTACTGGAATTTCAGTAGAGATAGAACTGTGCTGTTTATTTTGAAAGCAGTACAAAAGAAAGTTATTTCTATCTCAGGAAGAATTTGAGTGAAATTGTTTTCAAAATGTTCAGAGTTTGACATTTAGCAAACTTTGTGAAATTTATAGTGAAATACATGTAGGTAAATAAAATATAGCATATCATAATTATTATAAATATCTGAGGCAGGTTTATTTGAGAAATTAACAAGCAAACAATCAATCGATCAGATCAACCAATCAAACACTATAAAATCATGTACAAAAATCAACTACAAATATACCTATTTACAGAAAAATAAATATACAAAGTCACAGACTAAATAGATTCATTTGACCATTGATCACTCCACGTCCAAGGGAGATAAGCCACCATCGAAGGTAGGTATCGAGTTTAAAGCGCTGAATAATTCTAAAAAAAATTATAAGACAGGGTATTTGCATGAAAAAGATGTGTGTCAATGAATTATCTCCCTTAGGCAGAGGAGTGAATTAAAGCTGACATGCTGTGCTAAAATACTCAATACTAAACATTAGATATCATGTCCATATTGATGATTACACAACAGACCATAATTAAGCTAACATGGTTCCAAAATAAAAACACAAACATGTTAATTAGGACAATTTTGAAAACGATTGAAGTAATGTTCCGTTGTTTTCAATGTATGAATCCAGTTTTAGCTACGCCCTGCCCATCTCTAGCTTGGGGCCCTATTTCTACGTCCCATTTAGGACCAGCTTTAAAAAAGATTTATTCGTGTCTTTGTATTGTTCTTGTGTGAGGATTTTAATTTGGATATCACCCAAACGCTTCTCTATTTCAAAACCTGGTAGGTATTTGGGGGGGGGGGGGTCATAAAAAAAAAATGTAGTGCCCGCATATTTGACTAGTTTTACAACAAAGTCATAGTGAGGACAGTACAAAATGTGTGTAAAATAGTGTTACATAATTTTTGAATGGTCTTTATATTGCCAGTTTTCTAACTGTGGTTGACAGATATTATACCACATCAAGGAATTTTTATTTATTCATACGGGTAACAGATTGTAAACTAATCACTTTTCAAGCAGGATATTTAAACCTTTCATGGTGAATCGGACAAAACCAGCCTCTATAGTAGTCATGAGAAATGTCCATTTGCAGACCAAGAAAGCTATTTTTGGGACTTTTACGACTGGAAGGACTGGCTCGATAACGGGGCCAGTCATACTAGTGGTAAATTTTCAAAAACTAATTGACATTTTCTATGTGATAATTGACATTTTCTTGAGCAAATTCGAGGGTTAAAAGATTACTGGTATATACCATTCGAATGAGACTAATGGCAATTTACAGAGAAGAAACGTGTATTGGTCAAACTATATTACAGATATTGGTCAAGACTGATTATTTTAACATGGCATGACAGCTTTAAGGTGAATACATAAAAAATATAATTAAGAGAATGAATTGCACTTGTTTTAACGTATATCACTATAAATTATGTACAGAGAAAATCTGAGCAAGGGCTTCTTTAACTTTAAGATATATAAGCACATGTATGAGACTAAGAATTTAAAACACATCAATGCACACAAAAGCTGTCACAGATGTTCTGCGATTTCCGTAGAAGTCATATAGAATTAAAGTATTAAAAAATTCAATAAAATGTGAGAGAAGAAACAATTTGTGAAAAAAGAATTCTGAGAAATGATTTTCATGAGATCGTACAATGAATTAATGATAAATGTTTATCAAAGTGGAGTGGTCAAGCTAGCCAAACCCTCGTCTGTAAAGATCTTGAGAATTGTCCATTTGCAGGCCAAGATAAGGCAATTTTTGAAAATTTACAACTGGAATGACTGGCTCGGTTACCGAGCCAGTCATTCCAGTTGTAAATTTTCAAAAATAGTCGTCCCTTCGCATGCAAATGGACATTCACATCTTGACCAATCTTGTGGGTTAATGGTCAAGAAAATAAACAATTTTCTTAGTGAATGTCCATTTAGAGGACAAGAGAAGACTATTTAAAAAAGTTTATCACTGGAATGACTGGCTCGACTATCGATGGAAGTATTCCACTTATTAATTTTCAAAAAATCTTCTCTTGGCCTGCAGATGGACATTCATGAAAACCACTGCAGAGCACAGGTTTCTGCTGGCTTGACCATTAATAAAGCATGATGGAAAGAAACACGCTGACTATATATATATATCTCTTGGTTTAACGTTGGATACATCACAAGACCATTTCAGAGACATTTTAAATGGACTAGAGACAGATCTAAACAGAAGCAAAATCACATGATATTTACTACAACACACAGATATGACATTTTGATACACAAAAAAGAAAATTACCAAATTAAATTAAAATTTAAACCTCAATGCAATTAAGTTGAGATGATGATGATGATGAGTTACCAAGTTCAACAGTGAACTAAAAATTTAAAATGGAGTGACTTTTTTTCCGCGATTGAAATTTAAGTTTATTCAATGTAATTTGTATATAACATATTGTGTAGGAATGTTTCAAACTGGCACACGTCCCATCTCCAGTCAAAATAATATTCTGACTCAAGAAAATACACACATAAAACTTTAACCCACAAATTTGTTCAAGAAAATTTAAATTTTCTCATAGAAAATGTCCAATTGCTGACCAAGAGGACTATTTTTGAAAATTTACCACTGGAATGATTGGCTCGGTTATCAAGCCAGGTCATTCCAGTGGTAAATTTTCAAAAATATTCTTTTGGTCTGCAATTGGACGTTTCTTAAGACCACTGCCGAAACCATTTTTGGCTGATATGAGTGTTAAAGGGTTAAGAATTATTATATTTCTTAGTTTTTAAGATTAAAACATCAAATATGCACAAATGTGGGGAGAAAATATGTGTGGGACAACAGAGATACCGCAATGAGATGAAATAATAAATGAACCCTAAGAGGGTATAGCCACTGGAATGATAGTTGCTTTGAAATTGAAGTGTTCAGGTCACAGGGCTAAGAGCCGTGACCGGAACACTTCAATTTCAAAGCGACTATACAGTTATACACATTAACGCTCACAACTGTTGCAGAAACTTTCAATATTCTTAACCCTTACCACTCTCATGGCAAAATTTTTAATTTTCACATTAAATTAAAAGATAAACCGGTGTTCATTTTTCAACAAATTTAGTGGAAGATGGTGCTGTCGTAGACACCAATATCGTCGTCCTCCAAATTTTTGAAAAATCTACACCAGATTCTTTGCTACTGACACAATAAAATATAGCATATTGACATCAGAGTGGAAAGGGTCAAAGAAAATGTCTATTTGCAGACCAAGAGATTATTTTGGAAAATGTATTACTGGAATGACAAGCTCGGCTATCAAGCCAGTCATTCTAGTGGAAAAGTCTTGGTATGCAAAAGGACAGTTAGCAAGACCACTGGAATGGCTGGTTTGACCATTAAAGGGTCAGATATTGAAACATTGCTCATCTTACACAAACTTCTGTTTTATTTGCTTCATACCACACTTATTTCGCACACTTTTTCCTGAAACTGACCCCAGGAATGGCAGAGATTAGGTCTGAAATTGACAAAATATCATACTACATTTAAGAAAATATACAAAGACTTTGCATAATGCACCAAGATAGCACTATTATTCAATTCTGGTTTTAAATAATCAATGCCTTCAAAGGCGTCTATCTATTAACCATTTAACCCTCTAATTCGTTCAAGATAATTTCAATTTCCTCATAGAAAATGTCAATTTGCAGACCAAGAGTGGACTGTTTTTGAAAATTTACTACTGGGATGACTGGCTCAGTTATCGAGCCAGTCATTCCAGTGGTAAATTTTCAAAAATAGTCTTCTCTTGGTCTGCAAATGGACATTTATCGACAATCAATCATTGCTGTTTTTGACTGATGAGTGTTAAATGAAGACTATATTTGAAAATTTAGTCAGTCAGTCATTCCAGTGGTATATTTTCAAAAATAGTCGTCCTTTGGTCTGCAGATCGGTATGTTCTATAAGAAAATTGGAATTTTCTTGACCAAATTTGAGGGGTAATGGGTTAGGATCTAACCTATCTATGTACATGATCTCCCAAAATGACCTATACCACACTCCCAGGCTTCAATATGAAATCTGGGGCTCATTCGGAAAGAGAAGCGCCCTACAAAATTCGCAAAGTGACAAAGCCACGCAACTTACGAAAATGAAATTTTTTTTTACCTGTGACTTAATTACCCATAAGGCAACATCATATCATAGGTATATGTTACATTACAAGTGCATTGTGTAAGGGATGCTGGGGTGGTGGTTGGTGTGTGTGTGCTTGTGTGCATGCGTGCGTGTGGGTGGGTGGGTAGGAATGCACTTTTTTAAAAGATGCAAACAGAAATTGCCTTTTTAGATTGACTTTTTGAGGGTGTTTTCTGCACCTCCTAAACTTAAGATCAAGTAGCATTATTGACGGTGTACTATGCATCGAGCCAGATCTTGCCTCCTTCAGAAAAAACATATACACGGCCTAATCATAAATTAATTCATTAGAAGTCGAGCCAGATTCCTGCTCATTTTACATTGAGAATTTAATAGTTTGACTGCTGCAAGTCACCAATAATTTCAATGGGCAATAACTCTGGACCTGCTGAATATTTTGAGAACAATTTGACTGAGTTGTTGGTGGCTAAGCCACCAACAACTTTCAGTAGAATTGTTTTCAAAATATTCAGCATATCCAGTTAAACCTCGTGAATAATGTAGCATTCCAAAATTCAGCAGGCAAACAGTTTAAATGAATTACAAAAGGACTAAACTTGAGAACTAAATAACGGTGTTCAGACATGTTTTCTGGCTAATACTCTGTGAAACAGATAACATTTTGGAGACAAAAAAAATCAGTTTTCAACCAAAAATATTTAAAAAGTAATTTGACTAGGAGCTGTTGCTACCGTTGGCAGCTTCCTATTCAATTAGTTTCAAATTATTCAACAGCTTACCAGTATGATTGCCTTTAAAGATATATACTGTATCTTTAGGGTTCAGGTCGAAAACTTTCCATCACTTTTCGACGACCATATGTCAATTTTACAGCCCTTCATTCTAAATTCCATGGATGTATACATAATCACGGAAAAGGAAAATTAGGTTTTTTTAACTTTCAGTTCACTGATACAGGTGTTTCTGTAATGTGCCAGTCATATTAGGGAACAGTTTTAGAAAAAACATTTCCCATCGTATAATTGTCCAGTTATATAGCGTAGAGTTCTCTCCCTTGGACCATTGTCACGAGCAAAGAGTTATCTAGTAGAGCCTTCCTTTAAATTACGAAGTTGAGTGGCTACACGTTGCACGTACAACATATCAATCATTGCATAAATTATGATCACACAATTCTGACGATACAGAGATAAATATTGCCTCTGTTATTTCAACATAAAAACAATCTAATCAATGATAATGCCTATGATGACTGCGCTTCATACGAGTTTGATGCATAGGTTGTTATGTAGAGGGTAGAATGTAAAGTCCAGGTGGGTTTTGGTATGTATTATTTGATACAAAACCAAGATAATATTTCAATAATGTCAGCACATGGTTGTTGTCTGGTGGTGTCTCTGCTATATATGTATATAGTGTTTGTCATCACTAAACGTAGAATTTACGATCTCAAAATGAAACACTACCATATAGTTCACCAGTTACCCATTTAACATATCGACTATTGCTCTTACAAAATCACACAGTAACTATACTCTTCTGGACCATCGTTTCAACGATCATAATTTTGTTTATAAGATTTAAACTGTTTTACGTATTGCATCACCGTTATTCGTTTCAGCAGTTACTTTCATCTACCTCTGTTGATAAATCTCGGAGCACATTAAGTTCATACTCAAGTTGTCGAATGCGCTTATCTTTGAGCGAGACTTGGTCCTTGAGCGAGTTGATCTCTTCGACCTGCCTGAAATATGCTTTACGTAACTGAAAAGAGAAAGGAAATGTATTGTAATAGTTATATCTTACATTTATAGCTAAGCTCCGCGCACTTATTTACACGTGATGATATCGATTTGAAACTTTGAAACCAGAATTTCTAGAATCTAAATTTCAAGGTATCGACACCGGTAAGCTGTTGAATATTTTGACACTAATTTGGCTGGCAGGTGTTGCTGCCTATGGCAGGCCTATGGCAGTAACAGCTCTCAGTCAAATTAGTTTCAAAATATTCAACAAAATGCTTATTAACCTTTTAACCCTCAAATTTGTTCAAGAAAACTTTTCTCATAAAAAATCTCCATTTGTCGACCAAGAGAAGATTATTTTTTACTATTTTTGAAAATTTTGTCACTGGAATGACTCTCAGAGCCAGTTATTCCACTGGTAAATAGCCTTATTTTGGTCTGTAGATGGACATTTCTCAAGACATTTCGACCTCTCGTGACAGCCTTACATCATTTTGATTGCAACGTCAGCTAACATGTGACGTATTGGATTATAACGTCAGATATTTGAGTAACATATTAGATTGCTCAATTCATAAATATAAACACAGGAACACGCATACATTTGACTCACAAAATACTTCCTCTAGAGCAAGTTAGGTACCACTTGAAAGGAAACCGTGTTTTCAGCTGATAATGAACTTCACACATTAACCTTTTAACTCTCAAATCTGTTCAAGAAAATCTAAATTTTCTCATACAAAATGTCCATTTGTAGACTAAGAGAAGACTATTTTTGAAAATTTACCACTAGCATGACTGGCTCAGTTATCGACCCTGGCATCCAGTGGTAAATTTTCAAAAATATACTTCTCTTGGTCTGCAAATGGACATTTCTCAAGACCATTGTAGAAGCCGTTTTGGCTGTTATGAGTGTCAGAGGGATAACTTAGATATAATAAGATCCTTCATAAATTCATCAACCCACATTTCATAAAGCATCTATATAAGATGCAAGCCATACATACAAATCTTTATGATTATTTTGAAAACAATTCAACTGAAAAATGTTGCTGACAACAGCATTCAGTCAAATTGTTTTCAAAATAATAAGCAAGATTCAGCTCCATTGAGATTTGGATTCATCATTTGCTTACACGCTGGGGTGAGTTCAAGAACGCGAAAAACATTTTCCGTTACATAACAGTGTTCAATAATGTGTCGTATAATCACTATATACATCAGTTTAGTAATGCAGATGACACATTACTGAACACTGTCCCACGAAGAACACGAATGTTCGCCGAACATTTGCCTTCCTGAACTCACGCCTGGGTTGAAATGGATAGTCAGGGTGTTCAGAGATAGATCGATCGATCCCAACACGAGCGAGGTGTGGGTGGAGCTTAGCTAGAGATGGGCGGGGCTTAGCTAAAACTGGAAAGGTCCATTACTACAGTCATCTTCATTACAAAAATCGCTTACAAAAACACACTGGTAACAAGCACCATTAAAGTTCTCATGTTCCATTAAATATAGACCCTTTTGCACGAGATTCAAAAAAGCATCCGCTTTTGTTTCTACGAGAATTCTTAATACTTACCAGATGTACTATTATGATAATGTCTATTATCTAGTCTAGCTCAAAATAAACAATTAAAACTCCGCACTCTCATGGTCCTGCCCATACTGTGTCCGGGAATACCATAGCCCCAGGTACCGAGTCAATTCCCAATCACAGTCAGATTCGTCTTATATTTGCCTTGACAAATAGCGAAAGCAGCTCAGCCTCACCTCAGCGGGGCGGCTGAGAGAGGGCCATAATGCATCTGGTAAGTATTAAGAATTCTCGTAGAAACAAAAGCGGATGCTTTTTTGATTCTACTTCGAATAATACTTACCAGATGTACTATTATGATAAACGCCGGATTTCAACAGCCAAAAAATACCAGTGGGAGGAGGTGAGGCTCGAACCTGCACTCATCTACCATCCGACAGAGAAGGTTGTGAAGAGACATGAACCCTGGCATACGCTTGGCTTCTGCCATCTGACATAGAGTGCTAAACTTCCATGGTCTAGACCGCGCTCTCCCCCCCCCACCCCACCCCTCTTTTGTCCGCACAAAATCCAGAGGGCTGTCGAAAAGGGGATGCAACACCCACCAGCCCCAAGTCTCAGCTAGGGCAGTCCAGTAGAGTGCAAAGAAACTACTACAACTTCTAATTTTGAAAAAATATCAGTATATCGATTAAGTTTTCAAATTGGAATGAGTCTAATGTCTGTTTGAGAGGATAAGTACACTCTTACACCAGACTATTTACCTAAGCAGTCTGGTATTTCGACTGTAAGTAAATTATTTATAGTCACTTAATTAATGTAAACACTCACCATTTTGAGTGCTTGGTCTTTTACATCATCACAGGAACTCGGCCCAATCCACAGTCGTTCTCAGGTCATGTGCATGGCCATTGTTCAGTGCAAGTGGAAGAACTTGTGATGTGTGCGAAATAGTGGTCGGATGTGGCTTAGTTCAGATTTGATAAATTGGCGATGGCTACCGGATTAAGTGCGCTGGAGATGTCGCGAAGGTAGAAATCAGTAAATGACGACTCAGCATGCCATTGTGCTACAGACCTCACCTCCTCTAATGAGACACCCGTATAAAGGGCAGATGATGCTGCTAGTGCTCAGACCTGATGGGCATTCGCACGATCAATCTGCTTTCCTGTAGCGATTTTGTGCAACACCTGAATAGCATTGACTATCCAACGAGAAATGGTATCTTTCGAGGCGCGCAAATAAGGAGCTTTGAGACATAACCACAGAGATTTCGGGTCATCTCTTCACTCCGCAGTACGTTTTTTATACATTTTCAGACATCTGACAGGACACCAAGCAGAAGAGTTTGGGTCATGTCTAGTTAAACGTGGCAAAATGATCGGCTGTCCTGGATATTTAAGTGACTGATTCTTTGCCAGGAAACAAAGACGTGGAAGTAGTCTTAAACCTTCACCCGTGACGACAAAACGGTCTTGTTCGGCAGAAAGCGCATGAATTTCGCTTCTCCTTCTCGCCGACGCTGCTGCAACCAAGAAAACTTATTTAATAGTTAACAGTTTAATGTCTATAGATCTAATCGGTTCAAAGGGAGCATGCCCTAAAACCTGTAGAACAAGAGATAGATTCCATGCTGGGATAGGAATTGGCTGTCTAGGTCGCAGATTGCTCATTCCTTTAATAACTTCATTTAAAGTGTCATTTTCCGCTCCTTCAATGGCCAGACTGGGAATGACTGAAGCTAATGCAGACTTATGTGCTGCTAGGGTTGAAGGTACAAGTTTGTCAACTTCGTATAAATGACAGATAAAATCTGCTACGTGTTGAACAGATGCAGAAAAGGGATCGATATCTCTTCCCTTACACCACTCTGCAAATTTGTTGATTCTATAATTATATGTTTTAGTGGTTAATCCTCTTCTGGCTTGCTCAGAAAAGCCACCCTTAATTGCACGCTGCTTGATAACATCAATGCAGTCAATTTGAACATTTCTGGTCTGTCGCAGAAATACAGACCCCTGTTCTGAGAGATTAGATCTCTTCTGTCTGGATTGCAGACCAGAAGGTCCAGCAGATCCGTAAACCATGATTGGCCTGGCCAATAAGAGGCGATCAGTAGTACTTGGCACATACCCTCCCTTATCTTTGCCAGAACTTTTGGGATGAGAATCGTTGGAGGATACGCATATGCGTACATTCCTTTCCAACTTATCGCCAGTGCGTCTACCGCTAGAGCTAGCGGGTCCGGGATCGGTGACACGTATGAGACCATCTGTGCGTTTTGTTTCATCGCAAACAGGTCCACATTTGGCTTGCCCCAATGTTTGAATAGAACATCCGCTACCGATTGGTTGAGCTGCCATTCCGTCGGATGACAAACCGTCCTTCGACTGAGAGCATCCGCTAGGATGTTCAATCTTCCTGGAATGTGTGCTGCCCGAAGAATAACATTCCTCTCTTGGCACCACAACAGAAGGTTCCAAATCATCATGCACAACTCCGGTGATCTTGTCCCGCCTTGGCGGTTTAAATAACACCACAGTTGAGTTGTCTGTCCTTATTAGGACAATCTTGTCTCGGACTAAGCTCTCGAATTTTCGAAGTGCTAATGTCACTGCTAATAATTCGAGAACATTGATATGTTTCTGGGCATTGATCCGATCCCATTTCCCTGATACTGACTAATCGTCCAATACCGCTCCCCAAACCGTTGTCGATGCATCTGTGAAAATGGACATCTGTGGTTGAGGAGGCTGTAGAGGAACACCTCGCAGGAGATTCTGTTCTGATAACCACCACTGAAGGTGGAATATCAATGGTTCTTTTACTGGAATCTTCAGAGATAACGGATCCGTTCTCTGAGACCAGAATGACATTAGATACATCTGAAACGGCCAGCGCCTGAGTGCCGCATAAGGAACCACTTTCTGCAGAGACACTAGTAAACCCAGTATCCTGAGAAATTGGCGCGCCATCAGAAAAGCTCCTAGAGAAACTGACTCCAGTACTGCAATCAAACTCTTGACTCTGCTCTCCGTCGGAAAAGCTACGCCGTCCCTGAGGTTGAAAGATATTCCCAGATAAACAAACTCCTGGAATGGAGTCAATTCTGATTTCTCTAGATTCACAATCCACCCTAGATCCTTTAGTAAGGCTAGGACTACCTGCAGATTGTTGCGCAGAGTGACTGAATTCCCTGCCTTTAGCAGCCAGTCGTCTATGTAAGTATGAACAGCTATGTTTCTCCTGCGAAGGTAAGAAGTCATGGCGAGAACCACTTTGGTGAAGACCCTCGGTGCTGTGGTCAGGCCGAATGGAAGCGCATAGAATTACCAAACATTGTCTTGGAATGCAAAGCGAAGGTATTTCTGAAAAGGAATTGCCATTGGAATATGAAAATATGCATCCTTCAGATCTATCGACACTGCCCACATGCCTTTTCTCAGCCCTGTCATCACCGCTGCTACAGTCTCCATCTGAAATTTTGGAGAAAGAATAAATTTGTTCAACGGTTTGAGATTGAGAATTGGTCTCCATCCTCCGGTACGTTTTGGAATGAGGAACATCATCGAATAGAAGCCTAGGGAGGACTGATTGCGGACTAGATGAATCGCGTTCTTCCGCTGTAGAGATTCTATTTCTGAGCAAATGGAATCTAGACGATCGGATTCCCTTGGAACTGGAGTCCACACTGGAGTCGAATGTAACGGAAATAACGATTGATGGCTGAGCCAGTCCGGTTCGTAGCCGTTTCTTAACCACTGACAGACTAAACAATCTCGCACGACCTGTTCCCATAGGCTTGAGAACAGTTGAAGTCTGCCTCCTACGGTAGGAATCTGCACACAGCTGGCGGTCGAGATTGCACGAAAAGATGCTAAATCGCTTCGGTGAAGATTCTCGACTCCCTTCGTTCCTGACGTCACCGGAACTGATTCCGCCGGAAACCCGTCAGGACCGGCCGCCCTGCGGCTTCTTGGAATATGACGGCCCGGAACCGCCGCCACGGCTATCCTTACGGTAACTGCCGCGGCCCGAACCGCCACCCTTCCTGTCGTCCTCATATGGCCTCTTATTAGAGGACTTGTATGAGGACGAACGGCCAGGTCCCTGTGATCCGGATGGCCGATGGACATCATGGCCAGAAGGACGGAAGGGCGATCTTTGGCGCTGCCTCTGCTGCTCGTGCCGATGCTGTTTGTAGGACTGCTGCGGCTGTGTCCTCTTAAGTCGACTTCCACGACTTGCCGACTACTTCCTGCTCAGCAACCATTGACGCGACCTTGGATAAGGCTTGTCGTGCCGAGCCGCTGAACAAGCCTGGACCAATGAAAGGCGCAGAAGATAACGCAGCCCTCATCTCAGGTCCTGGTTCTACACAATCGAGAACCATTCTCCGTCGCTCTGCCAACTATCTGGTGATCACCCTGGCCAGGCAATCCTGGGACAAGCGCATGGTGTCCCGAACAACTCCGGGAGCAGCCTCTGGCACTTGTCCACCTTCCTCCGCGCAGGCCAGCATACCCTGCAGGATGGTACATCCGTGCGAGAACGCAGCCATGGCTGCCCTCGCCGCCATCTTCAATGAGCGTCAGCTCATTAAACGGATCTTTATTGGCTTGGAAAACTAAGGGACGAGAACGCCCCTTAGATTTTCCTATTCAGCGCCTCTCGCTCCCCGACGGAAAGCCGTGGAACCCGGGCATACTGATGATAGGCCAGCTCCGGAAAACGGACCCTACTCCTTATCCCCTTCGGGGCTTTGGGCAATGCATACTCTGGCTGAACCAGACGATATGCTGCAACCGCCAACATGTTGGAAGTCTGCGTGTCCAAAGGGAGCGTCGGCATGGCCGAAGAGCCACTTGACAGAGCGCTAGCCGCTCGCTCTGACATCCGTTCCATCGCTGGATCGCACCGAGATCCTTGATCCGATGCCAACCCGAGACGGTCGGACATCCAGCCAAGGACCTGCACCCATTCAGCTTCGGTGCAGAAAGCGGACTCGTCCATCAATGGACTACCGTTTTCATCCTCCTTCTCACCCTTGGATGAGTAGGCCACCGACGATCCATGCTGAGAGCTATGGCCCGCACTTCTACCAACATGAGGCGCGTCCATAGCCCGACTACTAGCGGCACCGGTGTCCAACGAATCGGCGGACACGGATTCACCGCAGTCCATCGGCTCCAGCATGGGAGGCGGGACTACAGCCGCTTTTACCACGGTAGATGACGGCACTCCGAGAGGAGCCGCACCTAACGCCGCCGGGATGCCGCTAGGAACAGCAAAACACGGCTCCAATGACAATGCGGGTTGAACGAAATCTGGGTGGAAAATGCACGATGGAACGTCGACATCACCACCCGCTTGGCAAACCGGTACAAATCCCGAGGGGGGATCCCTGGGATGTACTAGGCATAGCCGTCAGCGAAATATCCGGCATGCCGGAATCTTCCATTAGAAGATCTTCCTCCTCCGCCGTCGGCTCTTGAGCCAAGGTGAGAGAAGGGACAGGTGCTTGTCCCTCCGCAGAACTAGCCGGGCCACCTAAAGGTTGCCCTGCACCAGTCTGCATCATCGGGATCGTGGACTGCAAGGACTCAAACATTGCCTTGAACTGGGCCGCCCATACGCCCAATGCTGAATCCATACGCTCGTTCAGACGACCTTCCAGTCCTCTCATCGATGCCTGATCCAGCTTGGCTGCCTTGTCCCTCGTGATTCTCTCCAAGCGCGCACGACGATCACGATAGAATTCAGCCACCATTTCCGACGACCACTTGGCGCACACATCACACGGACTTCCCACCTTGCACTTCGCGCAAGCCACACAATGATGGCCCGAGTACTGGCGCTTCATGAACCTGTTGCATTTATGGCACGTGTCCTGGTTCTTGGCTTTCTGCGAACACACAGAAGAATTAAAACGTTGCACATGACAAACGATGACGACGCAATACGCACAATTGACTTGATTGTAAAATAGAATTACTTAGAAACATTTCTCTTAAATTAATGATAATCAAGCCTTTAGGCAGGAAATATTCGAAACTTTTTTGAGTGAAAATTAATAAACACAACTTGGAAGTTAACTAACGTTAATACAGCCAAGAAACAAACGCCGATCGCTACAAACACCCTTGACAATGAAGCGAGAGCTAAAAATCGGCATAAACAGAGTGCATAGACACGCCAAGCCAAAGCGAAAACATTAATCATGGGCACCGCCATCTTGGCTAAGGGCGCATCCATCTTGGAAGGAACTGAGTCGCAAGAGAAATTAACCGAGTACCTGGATAAGATTAAAAAGTTAACGGGTACCGGGCAACTCCAACAATGGCTACCATTTTAAAATAATGTGCCAATTTAAGGCAATTTCAAACAGTCATTAAGGCACGAATGTATAAATTCTAGATTCATACAACCTGCCCCCGTGATGATTTTCCTTTATCCTCCATCCTTCCAGCAATGAATTCAGCAAACAACCGCTAATTCCGTAAATAATCGCAAATTTTAAGGGTTACAAAAAACACGACTAGCATGTGAGAGCAAAATAGACGAATCTGACTGTGATTGGGAATTGACTCGGTACCTGGGGCTATGGTATTCCTGGACACAGTATGAGCAGGACCAGGAGAGTGCGGAGTTTTAATTGTTTATTTTGAGCTAGACTAGATAATAGACATCATCATAATAGTACATCTGTTAAGTATGATTCGAAGTAGAAATGAGATGCCTGCTGATTTCTGTTCAATTTATCCAGCATGCGATGCTACTCAGCATGCAAAGCTACCCAGAAAGCAATTTCCTGGCTCCATAATCGTTGTAACTATTGGACGCCATATTCGTTTAGTCTATTGTCTGTATAGGCTAGGATTTCTCAAACAAAACCAACCTGCCTGCACGTGCAAATAGTCATTTGTCCTCCAGCTCTGGAAGCGTAAGCATGCATGTAGGACATACTATTCACAGCAATACATTCGACAGCCTGCATTCCGATACGATCCAGCGCAAGTGAGTCAATTTCCAGAAGAAAATTAGAGAAAGTTTTTATATATATTTTGACAATAATTTGTGTGAAAGTTATTGCTATCAATCACAGCAACAACATTCAGTAAAATTATTGTCAAAATAATTATTAGTTTATATGATTACTATGGTACAGATTTGATCATAATTTGAATGAAAATTGTTGCTACAACAGCTTTCAGTCTTTATATTCTAAAGTAATCATCATAATTTATTAGTCGACTCTCGCTACAGATTTAAATAGCAATTTGACTAAGTTGTTGGTTTCTAAGGCACCAACATCGTCGAATTATTATCCACACATGTGCAATCAATATATTATTACTATTTAGGTAAAGTGAGCGTATGCCTATATACGCTTTCTCGCTAAGAATGAATGCTTAGCAAAGGGCGCGCATGTTTCATTGACAGATATGTGCATTTATTTGAAATGCATTGGTCGAACAGAAACGTACACGCGGTAGCTAGGCAAAATATTTCCTTCGTGCGGCAAAGCATATTTTGGCCATATACTCGCTATACTTAGATAGTAATACTGAGCGCCATGTGATTCTATGGACAAGAATTTGATAACGTTGTTGGTGCCTTAATCAGCAACAACTTAGCCAAATTGCTCTTCAAATCCGTAGCAAATGTTGACTGAAATTTATGATGATTATTTTAGAATAAATACACTGAAAGCTGTTGCAGCAACACTTTTCAATAAAAATTTGTATCAAATAGCAGGTAGTAATTGCATTATATACTAATTATTTTGAAAACAATTTGACTGAATGTTGGTTCTGTCATTGATAGCAACAACTTTCACGTAAATTGTTGTCAATGTATATAAAAGCTTTCTCCTATATTCTCCTGGACATGGCGACACACTTTCTCTGAACAGTATTGAAATACAGGCTGTTGAATGCACTGCCATGAATACGCCCTATGTGCACGCTTACGCTTCCAGAGTTGGAGGACAAATGACTATTTGCATGTGCAGGCCGGTTGGTTTTGTTTGAGAAATCCCATCGTCCAATTGCACGATCCTCGCCCTCCCACTAAGTTCCTGTATCGAGTACCGTGCTTGCACGCCTTTGATGTTTGTGCTAAGTTCACGAAGCTTCATACATATTAATGAACTGGGGTCAGTCAATGAGATTGCGCGATAAGAAATCAGGAAGCAGACAAATTTACACATGTGCGTAAACCAAACTAGAGGTTTTTGTTAACGAAAACCAATCTACACATTTTCTGTTCCTCAGAATCATCAGATAACTTGTTTAGAGCAAAACTATTGCAAACTTGTGCAAATATCTCTTTCCAGTTCAACAGCGTCGCAATCGCCGTTGTTTTTGTGATTGTAAATTAGGTCACCAGACGAAGCCTCGCCTATAGCGTGAAGTGGATAGAAATCTGATTGGCTACCTCCAACCCAGTAGCGTAATGTTAATTCACATAGTGAGAAATCACAGGTCTGCAAGTACAGCCTCGAACAGCGTAGCTATGTGAGTGGGTGTATGTTAGTACGATGGAGAAATCCTGGCTTGTGCAAACAATAGACTAAACGAATATGGTGTCCAATAGTTACGATTATGGAGTCATGGTATTGCATGCTGGGTAGCATTGCACGCCGGGTAGCATTGCATGCTTGGTAAATTTAACAGGTATCTCATATCTTGTGCAAGTGTCTTATTTAATGGGACATGAGAGCTATAATTACTACTACTGTTCCTACTATAATGCTTACCTTTAGCTCGTCAATGGAGGAATCCAGTTTTAGCTACTCCCCGCCCATATTAGCTAAGTTCCACCCACACTTTGCCCGCGTTGGGATTGATCGATACCTGAACTCCCTGACTATCAATTTCCAAAAAACTATATAGGTAAGCTGTTGAATATTTTGAAACTAATTTGACTGGGTACTGCCAAGTCAAATTAGTTTAAAATATTCAACAACATGTTTATTAAATAGTAAAAACATACAATTCATCCAACAACGCTTAGTCCGTCATAAACTAAGGTGACGAACTTAGCTACATCATTCATGACGTAATTGATTATGACATCATCCTACACGTCACATAATCGATTATAATGTCATATGATTGATGGATAAACTGGAATCCACAATTATTATCATACTCTTGCATGCACACACACACACACACACACACACACACACACACACACACACACACACACACACACACACACACACACTCGCGCATTCACTCAACACTCACGTGCACACACACGCACGCACGCACGCACGCACACACTCATGTGTCATATCAAGAACAACTTGCTATAAATAAAACATCTACAAATATACACAAATTCACCCAATCACTACCTTGAGGAAATTAGAAATTAAAATTTTCATATTTAGAATTTTGTTCAAATAACAAGAAAATAATTTGACTGAAAGCCAGTTATCAGAAAGCAACAATTTTCAGTCCGAAAATTTTCAAATTAGTCAAATCTAATTATGCTACGAACAAATGTAAAAGTAGTGAAAGGGTAGGTTAACTCATTTCATTTCTGAAATAAATATGCTGCAAATTATTCTCTAAATAAAACTCAAATCACTTTGAAAACAAATTGACTGAGTCATTGCTGCAGGCAGCAATGCCATCCAGCCAAATTATTTTCAAAATAATCATCAGTAACTCCTTTGACACAAAAGTGGGCAATCAAAATGAAATAAGTCATTATACAACAGATTTACCTCGGGGTCAGTTTTTGGTATACCAATAACTTCTTGGACAGGAGGCGAGTTCCTGGGTGCAGGGGTTGACCAGACTTTCTTGACGTGTATTTTCTTTAAGAAGCGACAGGTAAGAACAGGTAACAACAACAGGTGTTAATGATATAATTATAAATGGTATTACTTAGACACATACTGAGAAGCGATGAGTGAGTTACCGGGTTAAGAAGCAAGAATAAAGCAGATATGAAATGAAAGTTATCATCATCAAACCCCCACCCGCATCCCCTCCCATAAGAATGTCTGTATGCCTGTGCCACCCAGCCACCCAGGCATCCAGTCGGTCGGTTGGACTTTGGAAATCAGATTTTCCTCAAATTTTAACAAGTGGTGTTTCCATAAGCTAGGAGCTTCATCTTTTGTCCTGCTCTGGATGTACACATCCAAAACCACACCCAGATCACAATCTATATATATGAAAGGTCAAAGGTCGGCAATTTGGAATAGCTCTTGCTGGATAGATGCAAAAACGGTTACTAAGTGAAAAGCGGACGAAGCTCATAACAACATACAGATATACACAAACAAAGCTTTATACCATTCATTTAAAAGTATTATTAGCGGAATTCATACATTAACCATTGAAATCTCAGTGTCACTGTTTTAAGACACACATACAGAAGAGCTGTTGAATATTTTGAAACTAATTTGATTGGAAGCTGTTGCTGCCAAAAGGCAGCAAAGGCAGCAACAGCTTCCAGTCAAATTAGTTTCAAAATATTCAACATATTATTCTTTACATCGCAAAGAATTTATTGTTTCTGGTCTGTGAGCGCCAAAGGTTTAATTATTAATGTAAATCATAATTTTAATCACCGCTAACTGTCTCACTGCTGCAAGCCAAAAACTCTGAACTTACTGAATATTTTGAAAACAATTTGACTGAAAGTTGTTAGTGGCTTAGCCACCAACAACTTTCAGTCAAATTGTTTTCAAAATATTTAGCAGGCTCAGAGATATAATCCTTGGCATATGTCATCTGCAAAAACTCATCAGTCAGACGCTTAAAAGAAAGCATTTTAACCCGTTAACCGTCTGTACTGGTCAAGAAAATTCAATTTATTGTTTAATGAATGTCCAGTTGGTTGTCAAGATGGCTATTTTTAAAACCTTTAACACTGGTATCGAGCCATCCATTCAAGTAGTATATTATCAGTCTTTGAACTCTTGACCTGCAAATGGACATTTCACAATACAACTGCAGAGGTCAGTTCTGGCCAGCTTGACCATTAAAGTGTTAAAACACAGTAATGAACCAGTGACCCAAATCTATTACATTAGCATTTAATGACTAAATTCATCCATTATCAAATCAGCATCCTTATCATCATCATCGTTGTTGTCATCATCATCATAATAACTGTTTACATGGGTTAGTAAGGATTACAGCCATAGTTATTTCAATCTATAAATTTGACTTTTCTGCTCAGAAAATAGGAGCAAGATCTCGTGAGCACAATGTTACTTAGGTGGCAATTTCTTCAATAATTAAAGATATTTCAGCAAACCTTATTCTCAATACATGGATCTGTATAACGCAATTTAATTATCTCAAAACTAAATATAGGTATAGCAGTCAGAACAGAAGTTGTAAGACGAGTTCGCTCAAGATATAAATTTTATATATAAGGCTTATTTCCAGAATGCTATTAGTTTATTATTAAAATGTTTTAACTAGATCATACGGTCGATGACACGCCGTCGCAAATTCACAGAGTTTCACAAATTTGACATTTTACCAAGACCTTCAATGGTTAAAATTGTTTTAAAAATTTTTAATATTCACTCATTTGGAGACCAAGAAAAGACTATTTTTGAAAGTTTACTACTAGAAACACTGGCTTGGTTATCGAGCCAGTCATTCCAGTGGTAAATTTTCAAAAATAGTCTTTACTTGGTCTCCAAATGGACATTTCTCAAGGCCGCTGTAGAGGCCGGCTTTGGCCGGTTTGATCATTAAAGGGTTGGATTTCACCAAACATGCCAAATGATTTTCGTGGCGATAACGTGATGGATAGATAAGCCTTACGGTTTTCTCAAGACATAGGGGGGATAAGCATTGTGTGTAAGAGTTGTTTTGTTGAAGCCATATAAGCCTTTGGTAAATGGAGGAATCCAGCTTTAGCTATTCCCCGCCCATCCCTGGCTAAGCTCCACCCACATCTTTGCTCGTGTTGGCACTCTCTGAATCTCAAATGTCCAGAGAACTATACAGGTAAGCTGATGAATATTTTAAGACTAATTTGACTGGGCGCTGTTGCTGCCTATGATAGCAGTAGCGTCCAGTCTAATTAATTTCTAAATATTCAACAGAATGCTTATTATAGAGTAAAGACATACAATTCGTACAACTTGACGGACTATTAAGCGTTTATGACGGAGTAAATCTCATCAATCATGATGTAATTGATTATGACATCATAGTCTTCCCTTGGTCTACAAATGGACATCTTTCAAGACCACTGCAAAAGTTGTTTTTGCCCGGCTTGAGTGTTAACCCTTTAATGGTCAAGCCGTTTTTCAAAAAATTGAAATTCTTGCAGTTTGAAATTATCAAGCCATCCATTCCTGTGGTAAATTGTCAAAGATTGTCTTACCTTGACCTGCAAATGGACATTCCTCAAGACCACTGCAGACGCCGGTTTTGGTCAGCTTGACCATTAAAGGTTAAAGGGCTAAATGGTCCCTCAGCAGGGATTAGCCAGCCAAAAGGTTCCTCTGCAGTGGTCTTGAGGAATGTCATTTTGCAGACCAAGATAATGACAAATTACCACTAGGATGACTGGCTCAGTAGATGAATAAATTTTCAAAAATAATGTTTCTCTTTGCTTGTATTTGGATATTCAATAAGCAAATATCTCAATTTCTTGATCAATCCTGACCAGTACACGGTTAAATTCATTGCAACATTGATATTTATGGAGGTGGGCGTCGGGTGGGGGGTCCTTTCCACAACTACCACTTCACGTTGTCAATAATTTATCAATCACACACTGTCTGCTAGTACCCTATCATTCATTTCTGACATCACAATGGACTGGTTCCCCGTCTGCATAACAGAACATATCACCTGGATTCGTAGAAGGAACATGGACAAGTGTTTTATTATTTTTAATTTTGTATCAAAATGATCCCTTGTCACCTAGCGACAATTCCCTGGCTCCTGCCATGCCTTATCAGTCAGTGGTGATGCTGATGGGGCTCCAGCAGTTTGAAAATATCCTGTAGTTGCAATCAGTCCTCCTTTTGCCAATGTTTCTTAACATTTTTCAATGAGTTATATTTGAAAGCGAGAAATCTGTATCTAAGAAGCGCTTGCTGTTAGACTAAATGATGGTAAAGGTTAATAAGAACGCTACCAAAGCATGCAAAATGCTTTTCAACAAAATAAAAGATTAACCACTCTGATGTCAATATTCTATCTTTTACTGTGTCAATATAAAAAAAACTGGTGTACATTTTTCAACAATTTTGCTGTCTACGACAGCACCATCTCCCACCAAATTTGTTTAAAAATGAACCCCAAGTTCATCTTATAATTTAATTTGAAAATTTTAAATTCTGACACCAGGGTGGTAATGGTTAACCAGTCAGTCATGTAAATGGTCAAGCCCCACCTCTGCCACTGTCCTAATCAATGTCAATTTACAGGACAAGAGGAATATTATTTTTGAAAATTTACCACAATTTACCGTTTATCGAGCCAGTCATTCGTGGTAAATTTTCAAAAATAGTATTCTCTTGTCCTGCAAATGTGCATTAAATATGCAGAAAAAAAAATCACAATTTTCTTGACCAATCATGCCCTTTAAATGGTTAACCCTTTCACCGACAAATCCCTGAGAGTTTAATTTTTACGATATAAACATTTCAATGGTTAATGTTATTAGCTACTGCAAGCACAGAAGACATAATACACAGCATAAGCATGGAATTGAAAAAGCAGACAACATGCAACCCTCCCTCCATGCAACATCACGATACGCTGGTCATTTTGATTAACTACATATATGATCAGTCAACAATTAAAGATGCACATTCACACTAAAATGATTGAAAATAAAATTGGGGTTAGAATCGTATAGTTTTAGAGGTTTAAACGATGTACCGCAATGTAAAGAAACAAAATAAATCTTAAAATGTGATGAATTCATTCCGTGTAAATTAATATATATTTTTTAGTTGTGAAGTTGAATTATGGACCTCGTGTCTCGAATTCAATTTCACAACTTAAATAAATTATATTAATTTATATAAATAATGAAATCATGTTAAGATTTATTTAATACTCTAAAAGTGTACAATTTTAACAATTTTATTTTTAAGCATTCTGGTATGAATGCATATGCACCTTTAAATGACCTATTTAGCGGACACATTTTGATTGGTCAAGGTGACAAATTTAGATACATTTTGATTGGTCAAGGTGACAAATTTAGATACATCTTAATTGCTCATTAAAATATGACCTACTTAAATCAATTCTGCTCGGGCCGTAAGAATCAGTTACAGTTGTTGCCATAAACACATCAAATTTAAATTTTCCTAATCTAATAATTATGACAAAATAATGAAAAACAATAAAATTTATTTTTACAAAATATCGAAAATGAAATAACTCTGTGAGCAAAATGAACAAAATAGGCTAAAACCTGAACATGTACATTTAGGTGAATAATCGCAACAGTAAGCACCATAAATATCCCTAATCTCGAGAACCACTGAACTAAATATTGTTAACAAAGTTTTGTCACGGCTTGACAGAGGCTTAACTCTACCAGATTGTCAAGATTGTTAGAGATGCAGGACGTTAAACATAATTATCAAATAATTTCTTTTCAGTTTGTGAAATGTACTTTTCGAGAGACGAGTAGAAATAGGTGGTACCTAAAGTTAGGTGGTCTCTTAACACAATGGGATCAAGAACCATGGTTCTTTACGAAACATGCTCTTACTACCACCTATCTTAACCATTGAATGGTTAAATTTGTTCAAGAAAATTTCAATCTTCTCACAGAAATTGTCAATTTACAGATCAAGAGAAAGGTATTTTTGAAAATTTATCAATGGAATGACCGGCTCAGGTATCGAGTCAGTCATTCCAGTGGTAAATTAAAAAGATAATCATCTCATGGTCACCAAATCGTCATTTCGCAAGACAATAGTAGCAGCCAACTTTGACTGGCTTGGCCAGCAAAGAGTTAAAGTACCACCATGTTTTGGCTTGAAGTTTATTTGAGCAGGTTTGATTAAATTTTAATGCATACATCAATTACAAAGTATGCATTTAATGCCCGAATCTCAAATGTACCGAATGCCCTGTGCATGCATGCCTTACCTTAACGTCCGATTACGTTATATTCCCAGACCAAACAAAGCATGTACATACCTTCTCCTCATATCAACGTACAACATGCCCATCTCATTTTGGTCAATCCAATCCAAGACATCAACGCAGGCTTAATAACTAGGGAATTTACTACTTACTACTTTATGGAAACTCACATGGTCCTCGCACTCGATAGCCGAGTCCGCTTTCAATAGCAGAGTCGCGACAGATTTTTTGTCGCGAATTCTCAACGACGTCGATCGCTTGCTGAGGTTTTTTGCAAGCTTTTCGCTTGTCTGGTTACTGCTTAAAATCGCGCTATCGTCTTTGGATTCATTCATGAAGTCTTTGTTGCACTTTAATAAGTAGTCTAAATCTGAAGTGTTGATGCTGTTGACATTATTATTATCGTCTTGATGTGATTTTAGTGGCAACACATCATCACTTTGATGAGAAAGTTTCAGCTTTAGCTTATCATCATTATTGTTAACTTCATAAGATAACATTTCCTGTTTCACAAATGGAGTACTGGTGAAGAATCTCTGTCGTCTATCTCGCACACTGGTATAATTCGGAACATTGTTTGTCTCCATGTGACAATCGTCTTTAATACTAACATCGTCACTGTTGAGATGATCAGCTAAGCTCAATTGTAAACTAAAACGGTTGTTACTAGACGGTGAGGTTGGCGGGGTTTTGTACATTTCAAACGGCGTCATTGGTGTGGCTCCAGGAGAGGGTGAGGTATCTATAATTTCGATATCATCTCTTGGTGATAGAGGTAGGATCATTTTATTAACCCGCGGCCTTGTCGGTGATGAGGGCGATACTGATGGACTGTCGTGTGGCTGTCAATTGCGATGACAGGGTGGGATAAACGAAACGAAAAGAAAAAGCATGCAAGCACAATTAGCACAATACTTATTACGACAAGAAAGAAATACAAAACAAAGGGTAAAATTGGAGGAAGAGTAACACAAAAACAACAGATATCATCATAATAGCTTAAACTAAATTTAAATTTTGAATTTAAAACATCCAAAATATTTACGAAGAAATATGCAAAAAAGGATAACCAATAACAAGCGTATCAGACCTGCTTCAGAAAACACCTGTCCTTGCAGCAGATTCCAGTTAAATTAGTTTCAAAATATTTAACATCTTTCCAATATAGTTGTCTTGAAATTGAGACACTGTGATTTCAGAGATTAAACAGTTAGAATCATGTTTCAGGACATGCGGCTAAACCTTTCATAATCAAGATTAACCCGTGGACGGACAAATTGCGGAAAAAAAATTCTTTATGATAAACCTTACTCTGTTAAATATTTTGAAATTAATTTGACTGGAAGCTGTTGCAGTTAAAAATAATTTCAAAATATTCAACAATTGTCCTGTACAGTTACGTTAAATTAAATATGGGGAATTCATCCGCCTACTTTTACTTTCTGCACACACACACACACACACGCACGCACGCACGCACGCACACACACACACACACACAGCCTCCCCAACCCACCCCTCCACCTCCATCATTCACCTGGCCCTACTCAGGGGTGGAGCCTGATGTAAATGTTGTTCTGCAGTCTGCAACCAGATGGGCAAATCACAACAACTTTGATTAAATTCCACCAAATGGTTTCTGAGGAGATAGCCGGACAGAAGCATGGACGGACAGGTGGGCAGATGCGACTGCACTATCCCGTTTGATCAAAACTCGTGGGGGATAACCCTCCGCATGGATGCATACACTCGCAGATAGATGCATGGACAGAAGGAAAAAATAAATCCCCCGTCACCATCACCACTGATCATCACACTTTCCAATTTTCGTAAAGTGAGTAGATAATAATTTATCAATAACGTAATAACGTCTTTATGACACAATAATGATGATGGGTTCTTGGTCCATGTATATCCCAGATGGTCGCCAAGATACCTACGATAACAGTCATTATTTATGAGTTTGCGCAACATTGGCATACTGCTTGCGGCACTAAGTTTAGTGAACTTTTTATAGCGCAAGCGTGCCGTCCAATGAAAACTAAACTAGGCTGGTCAGTGCAAGATACCGACACAATATGGACATGTATAATTACAATGGTGCAATGCAGCAATAATGAAAATCAATACACAAAATATGCAAATGATTAACCCTTTCACACTCAACAGCTAAAAGGGTTACCACACAGCCAGAATAATGTTTTACCTATCTCGCTGCTGCAGGCCACCAGACAATAATTTCAATGAGCAGAAACTCTTGACTTACTGAATATTTTTAAAACAATTTGACTGAAAATTGTTGGTGGCTTAGCCACCAACAACTTTCAGTCAAATTGTTTTCAAAATATTTAGCAGGTCCACATATATAAGCCCTGAAATATGTTATCTGCAAAGACTGAGCAGTCAGATGGTTAAACTACCATAGTTTAAATGATGTCCAGTTAGTAGGTCACTCCACACATTGAAAAACATTTATCAATGATACTAAATTCTGTTCCAAAATCAATAGTTCTCATAAATAAAGAAAGGTGAAACAGTGGTCTTTCATTAGCCTAAGCGCTAAGCGACACAGCACAGCACAGCACAGCACAGCACAGCACAGCACAGCACAGCACAGCACAGCACAGCACAGCACAGCACAGCACAGCACAGCACAGCACAGCACAGCACAGCACAGCACAGCACAGCACAGCACAGCACAGCACAGCCCTAACAACTCTTATGACAACTTCGCCATTTAAGGGTCTAGCAGGCCAGAATTGTCCTCTGTAGTGGTCTTAAGCAATGTCTATTTGCGTACCAACAGATTATTCCGAGAATCTACCACTGGAATGTCTGGCTCGATAATCTAAGCAGTCATTCCACTGATAAATTTTCAACAATATTCTTCTCTTGGTCTGCAAATGGACACTGACCAAGTAAACATTTAGATTTTCTTGACCATTAATCCATTAGCGGTCAAGGCGGCTAAAACGGTCTCTGTAGTGGTTTTGAGGAGTCAATTTGCAGGACAATTTCATAAATTTACAAAAATAATCTAATAATCTTTTATATATCTAGTCATTCCGATACACTGTTACTATGCACATTTTATTTCAGGTACTTCTGATGATATCATATGCATTTCTTATGACGTAGGAAGGATAATTTTTCATTTTTATTGTTATTTTTTCTTAATACTTTCTTGGCAAATGCAGTGTCCAAAACGATTTAAAATTAAAGCATTTTAATATATTTATCAACCAGACCTTATGTGACACCTAACCAGACCTTCCTCTTGATTTATCAAGACGGAGTTGCTGTACCAAAGGCACGATTGAGGCTTTGGGCAGCCTGTTTGTCAGACATAATAGCATGGTTAAAAGCTACATAATCAAGATCATCGATACGGGTAAAGGTGTTAAATGAAAAATAGATAACGCACTAGTTAATATTTAGAAAACAATGTTTTGAGGTTTATACTGTTAATGAGTTATCAGTTTTAGCCTGTAAGACATTGTTTAATAAGTTTAAATTAGTTTGCCAATAAGTACATAATATTTTAGTTTTTAAATTTTATCAATGATGTTGGTTAAATTCTCATTAAAAATAAATAAGTAAAAATCATAATTAAGGTTTAATTGATATGAGTAATGGCTTTAACGCTTTGAGGTGCTGTTGACACAAGAATGGTTAAAATATTCATTAAAATTTTAATTTGGGACAACAGTCCTTGTTTTATTTTTCAAATATTTCAAAATGAACTAAATCACTCGTGAACTAATGCCTATTGCTTCTACAAAGAATATGCAAATAATAAAAGTTCTAAATTCTACCAGCTTTCTAGAGAATATATATTTATATCAACACATTTATTTCTGGAAACAAGGTCTGATACTTATTACAGGCTTACTGGTAAAAATCCACTAATTATTATTTTAAGAAATTGACTGAAAGTCATTGCTACGCAATGTAGCAACAACTTTCAGTCAACTTGGTTTAACCATTTAATGGTCATACTGTCCAAAACCAGCCACTGCTATGGTCTTGTGGAATATCCATTTACAGGCCAAGAGAATACAATTTTTGAAAATTTACCACTGGAATGACTGGCTCGATAACCGAGTCAGTCATTCCAGTGATAAATTTCCAAAAATTGCATTCTTTTGGCCTGTAAAT
>CM067363.1:63653856-63956356 GCA_034401795.1 Chaetoderma sp. LZ-2023a | reverse complement strand
TAAACCAGTTGGTCCATAGAAGAGAGAACTTACGGATCCGCCTGCAGATGTACATCAACTTCCATCTCCCCAACATTAGCGCTCAGGCGACGGATATTCTTCATGGAATCAGGTTCTTTACTTCTAGTCTGAACAACCGGAGACACGTGATTGGTCATCGGTGGCGGTCGATTCCTCGGATAATGAGGATGTTCAGGAGAGTCGAGTCCATTAACAGCAGAAACAGGATGGGTATGTAGACGGGTCTTGTCTATGGCTTTGTACGTGGTGATTGATGGTGCGTTCAGTAGCGCTCCGTCCTACAACATAAACAGAGGATGCAATCTATATAAACATGTTCTAAGTATATAGAGAACAAGAATGTTCAAGCGTGCAACAGTGCAATCTTTTCCCTGCATAGTTATGGATAGTTTCTATAGCAACATTGTGGTTCGTATTAAAAATATTTAGTGAGGAGCGAACAAACACCTGTAACCCAAGAAATATTACAAATTCTCTACAATGCATGATCAATGGTGACAGTAGAACTCAGAAATACCTTAACATGTTTCGAAAATACACGCTTGTGTTGGGATCGATCGATCCCTGAACTCCCTGACTATCAGTTTCCAGAAAACTATACAGGTAAACTGTTGAATATTTTGAAACTAATCTGACTGGGTTCTGTTGCAATAGCATGTTTATTAAATGGTAAAGACATACAATTCGTACGTGTCAGAATATTAAGCGCGAAAGACAGACTATTCAATTTATTCATGACATCATGATTATGATGTCCTCTTACACATCACATAGTTGATTATGATGTCATATGACGGATGGATAACCTTGGAAAGGTCCACTGGATTGGAGGACATTGCTGCAGCAATGGCTTCCCGTCCACTTATGCTCAACATGTTCACCACAACATTTCTTACTAACATGTTCCATTTTTATTTTAGGAAAAATTAAAATTATTAATGAGCTGTACTATATGAAGTTAGCGATGACTAAAGGCATAGTCACGTTGATTACTATATAGACTATTGAATAGTCTGATTTTGAAGATGCATTGACTATTTGCCAGAACAAGATCGCCAATAGAGATGCCATGGCTCGATCTTGGTTACGCAGATGAGAAAATAAATGCTTAATTGTCCTAATCTCCTAGAAAATATTTAACCCTTTATTGGCCTCTGCAGTTGAAACATTCATTTACCGAGCAAGTCTATTTTATAAATTTTGAGTATGATTTATATACAAAAAAAGAAACTATAGTGATGGATGGATGGAAAATGACACGATGAATGGACAGAAACAAAAAATATATTGTGCGTGCCTTCGTGTGTGCGCAGATATGTATACGAAGTGCATGTGTGCTAGTCTATGTGGAATTAACCCTATAACACCCTCGGTGGTCAAAACCAGCTTTTGCAGTAGTCTTGATAAATGTCCATTTGCATATCAAGAAGACTATATTTGAAAATTTAACACTGGATTGACTGCTCACTAACAGTTACATCATTCCAGGGGTAAATTTTATGGAGAAGTCTTTGGTTGTTCTGCATATGGATATTTTTTATGTGAAAATCTAAGTTTTTTGGAACAAATTTGATGGTTAAAAGGTTAAGTATGAAATAAACGAAATCAAGGATTTCTTTTTTCACGAGAGAGTTGATACTTACCTCCCTAATACTTTTGATATTGCTAAATATCGGCTTTCACTCAATAAACACTCAGATTAAAACAGTTAGGTGCCCCTACTGGGCAGGGAGTCAGAGCGTAGTCTGGCGGATGCCAGCCCCACCACCGCGCATGCGCAGACTAGCACTTCCTCTGACTAATTTATTGGCTGATACACATGCAACTATTAAGAGCCTGAAGACCGAGCCTCTGTGGGGTGGAGAGGCCGGGTCCGTATCTAGGGAGGTAAGTATCAACTCTCTCGTGAAAAAAGAAATCCTTGATTTCGTTTATTTCACATCAAGAGTATACTTACCTCCCTAATACTTTTGATATTGCCAGAATTCGACAGTGAATTCGGCGGGAGGGAGGCGAGGTCAAAAGACCAGCTCATCCCTATACGCTTTTCTGCGTTTAAGGCACTTAAACTTCTGAAACTGTATGAAAAACAGTCAGGATTTGACTAACCATCGGATAACACCCCCGATGTATGAGAGATGACCGAATGTCATATGCGCTCCCCCCCCTCCTTCCTGGGAGGAAGAGTCGAATGACCTCAATGTCCTATACGCTCTCTACGTACAAGTGCCATGTACTACAGGACAGAGACGAAAAAACTCCATTTTCGTATACTCTCAACAATGAACCACATAAATACACAAAACCATCATCATATTAATAACAGGTAACGTGACAAGACAATCAACAATGGACAACCCATGCACAAGACTGACCTTGTTAAAATGGCTGCTGACATCCTCTTCCCATTGGTGAAGAACGATGCAGTCCCAAAAAAGTGGTTGTTTCCATAAATTAATTGTGAAATATATAAGCAATGAGGAAACCCCATCAAAAATATAAGCCTAGTTATTTTTTCAAAATCGACAAGGCGAGAGGATTAGAGGTGTCACGGAGATAATGGTCTGTAAAACTTGACTCACAGTGCCACTGAGCCACCGACATAATATCATCCACAGGGACCCCATTAAATAGGGCAGTGGATGTCACTACGCCGCGGACACTGTGAGCCTTGGCCACGTCAACCTGCTTCCCGGTGGCGGATTTATGACAAAACTGAATGCATTCTACAATCCACCTGGAAATGGTGTCCTTAGAAGCCCTGCCATGGGGTTCAATATATGACAACCATAACGCCGACTGGTCGGTGCGCCACTCCGATGTACGTTGCTTGTACCGGAGAAGCGCCCGGACGGGACACCATGCTTTAGAATTAGGATCATATCTAGTTAAAGCAGGCAAAACAATAGGTTGACCTGGATATTTCAACGACTGATTCTTAGCCAAGAAATTAATCCTAGGTAGCAGCTTAAGGCCTTCCCCTGAAACCACAAAACGGTCATCCTCGGCTGATAAGGCATGAATTTCACTTCTACGCCTAGCCGAGGCCGCAGCAATTAAAAACACAGTCTTCAGTGTTAATAGTTTCATAGAAATGGAACTAAGTGGTTCAAAAGGCTTATCACCTAGTACTTGAAGCACTAGCGATAAACTCCAAGACGGAATCACAGGGGTATTCCTTGGTCTTAGATTGCCCATGCCTTTAATTAATACATTTAATGTATTTACTTCATCACTTCCCCTCTTAGCCAAGCAAGGAATAACAGACATTAAAGCTGACTTATAACCAGCAATAGAGTTAGGCTTGAGGCTATAGGCATCATACAGGTGACAGAGGAAATCAGCTACTACCTGAATAGATGAATCCATTGGATCAATACATCTTTTTGAGCACCATTCTGCAAATTTGTTGATTTTATAATTATATGCTCTGGAGGTTGACCCCCTCCTGGCTTTGGCCATAAACATGGCTGCTTGCTCAGAAAAGCCCTCCTTAATTCTAGATTCCTTGACAACATCCACGCAGTCAATCTGAACATTGACGGATTGTTGTGAAGGGCCTTGCCCTGGAAGATAATGTCGTCCATCAGAGGCAGAGGAACCGGATTGCAGACCAGAAGGTCCAGCAGATCTGTATACCATGATCGGCTTGGCCAATCCGGGGCGATCAGAAGCACTTGGCATTCCTCTTGTCTGATTTTCTGAAGAATTTTTGGAATCAGGATTGCTGGAGGGAATGCGTATGCATACATTCTCCCCCAGCTGATAGCTAACGCATCTGTTGCGAAAGCGCTTGGATCCGGAATCGGAGAGACGTACGTCGTCATCTTCGCATTCTTCTTCGTTGCGAACAAATCGATGTTGGGTTTCCCCCAATGGTCGAACAGACGATCCGCCACACATTGATTTAGTTGCCATTCCGTGGGTAAAACACTCATCCTTCGGCTCAATGAGTCTGCTAGCAGATTTAACCTTCCCGGAATATGAACTGCTTTCAAGGTAATCTGGTGATCCAGGCACCAACAAAGCAGTCTCCATGTCATCATACAGAGACTGGGCGACTTCGTTCCGCCCTGGCGGTTTATGTAAGTCACAACTGTTGAGTTGTCTGAACGAATAAGAACAATCTTGCCCTGAACTTTCTGTAAGAAATGTTCCAGGCCCAGGACTACTGCTCTTAGCTCCAGTAGATTTATATGTTCCTTTGACTGTTCCAGATTCCAAAGCCCTGATATCGTGGATTCTTCCAGGCAAGCTCCCCAGCCCTCCATCGATGCATCTGTATACACAGTCACCTGAGGGTGGGGAGGGGTTAGATTCTCTGTGTCCAACCACCATTGCAGGTGATGAATCAGAGGCGCCAACACTGACACTTTCGAGTCCAGCGAACCTGTACTCTGGGTCCATTGTGTCATGAGAAATAACTGGATCGGCCGCCTGCGTAAGGCGGCCTGAGGAATGACTGGTTCCAATGAAACCATCAACCCCAGCATTCTCAAGTAAACCCGTGCCAGGACATGACGACTGTCGCACACTGACTGAATCAATGAGATGAGTTTCTGAACTCTCTCCTGAGTAGGAAAAACATATCCTGTCTCTAGATCGAAGAACATCCCCAGGTAAACAAACTTCTGGGATGGAGTCAGCTCTGATTTTGGGAACTTGATCATCCAGCCCAAGTCTGTGAGAGTCTTCAAAACAATCTCCAGACTGGCCGATAAACTTTCCTGGGTGTGCGCTTTCAGCAGCCAGTCGTCTATGTACGTGTGGACTGCTATGCTTCTCCTGCGGAGGTATGCGGTGATCGCAAGAACCACACGGGTGAAAACCTGAGGAGCCGTGGAAATTCCGAAGGGTAACACCCTGAATTCCCACTGTCTGCCCTGGAATGCAAATCTCAGGAAGCGACAGAAACTCCTGTGTATGGGGATGTGGAAATAAGCGTCCTTCAAATCTATCCACGCTGTCCACATTCCCCTCTCTAACCCCGCCAACACCGAGCGCACAGTCTCCATCTTGAAACTGGGCGTCTCTATGAACTTGTTCAATGGCTTGAGGTTGAGAATTGGTCTCCACCCTCCGGTGTTTTTTGTTACTAAGAACAGGGTTGAATAGAAGCCCGGACACCTTTGTGCCAGCTGAATAGCTCCTTTTTGTATGAGGGAATTTATTTCCTCCTCGATACACAACCTTTGCTCTGGATCTCTCGGATTTGGAGTCCAGATCGGCACTAGAGACAGTCGCGATGGCGGGCCTGTCATCCAATCGGGATGATACCCGACTGAAAGCCATCGCAAGACTAAACGGTCCTGAGTTAACCGTTCCCACTCTTGCATGTGGTCGGCTAGCCGGCCTCCCACCGGTCCACCTAGGGATAGAGGTGGACATAAGGAGTGCAAGAGCGGCACTGTCTCCTTTGCCAGAAACACCGGAGCGGTTCTCACCGCGGTAACCGTCCCATCAGGAACGATTACCACGCCCAGATCCTCGCGCGCCACGACCAGCACCGCGAGCACCTCGGTGCGCGGGCCGCTGCCTGGCTGACTGCGCCTGAGGAGCCTGCGCCCCCCTCGCTGCTGGCCGAATCGCACGCGGCCGAGGCCGACGCTGCGATGGTGGTTGGCCTCTGACCTGGCCACCACCACCTCGAGCCTGCAGGGGACGATACGCAGGGGGTGCGGCGCGAACGTTAGCACGACGAAGCACCTCAAACTGCTCGCACAGCGCCCTCTGGTTATTTACCAGAGTAACCGTCTCCTGGAGGTGCCTACATCCCTCACCTCCAAAGAGACCAGGACCTGTCATAGGCATACGCAGTAGCCTATTGTACAGGTCCTGGGATGGGCACAGATTGTCCAAGGCAAATGTGCGCCTTGCACAGACACTCCTGGTCACCGCCCGCGTCATACAGTCCAGAGCCAGGTTGATACCATCCTGGATGGCTCGCTGGACTGTGACCGGACTTGGCTGGCGCGATGCGGATGCTGTTACTACCCCTTGTAACAGCTGGGAGATGTGGGACAGAGTGGCAATCGAAGCCCTCCCACTCTCCTCCGCATCACGCAACGCGGTATTTGCTGAACGCAACGCGTTCGAACACAAGACTCCCGTGTCAGAACGGGAGCCTGGCCGCGCATCCTCACCCAAAGCCGTGCGGTCATCCACGCTCGGCTTAGGTACCACACCGTACCGCTGGTAATCCAGGGGCACGATGCGGCAACGCCTGGCCACCTCGCGCGGGGCCTTAGCGAGACGTCCACTCGACTTAATGGACGTCTCCGCCGCCTCGAACATGTCAATGACATGCTCTGCCAGCGGCAGAGAAGGCATAGCGTTAGCAGTAGGCTTACCAGCTAACCACGGCCTGTGATCACGCTGGCTAGCCGACTGCTCCACGGGCAGATCTGGTCTAACACTCACCAACCACTGGCAAGCGTCAGACCAATCCTCCTCCGTGGCTAGCTGCGAGCGCTCTACAAGACGGGGGCCTTCGTCTTCCTCCTGAGCGCAAGCAACAGAGCTTGACGGCAAGCCAGGGAGAGCATGCGGGCCTGACAACACCGGCATGCTAATCTCACTGGCTTGACCAGGAGCAGGCGCCGTGCTAGAGCGCGGGGCACATACCGCCCCACCACGGCCCCGGCCAGCACCAGCGACACTCTCGGCAAGCCGAGGTATGCGGTAACGCTGGCCCTCAGCGCCCAGTCTGAACCGTGGATTCTACCCCTGCGTGAGTAGAACCGTGGAATAAGTCGCCTGTATTCCCCGCGAGGGGTGCACAGACGTCATAATCCATGGCCACGTCCTCAGACGGCGACCCCAACAGGTAATCCTCATCCTCCTGGCCAGACAGATTAGACTCCGGGTCAGCGAAGAGAGCTAACACGGACTGGCCAGGGAAGGTGCCATACGAGGTACTGGCACCCACGGCGTGCGGATACCCCTGGACTGATAAGCAGCCGCGGGTTCCAGCGACAACCGTTCACGGTCCCTATTCGGCGCGGCACTAAGCCTGCTGCCAGGGTCATGGAACGCCCCCTCTAATGGGACCACCTCTGAATCTTCGAACAACGGAAGCGTACTAAGGAAAGGTGATTCAGAGGTGGGGATTACCTGCTCCGAAGCAGATGATGAGGCCAGCAAAGGATTTGGTCCAGGAAGCATGCCACGAAGCAACTCTGGAACCAAATCCTTTATTGTCCTCCTCATCTCTCCCAACATCTCGGTCCGGAAGGCCTCCATGTCCACCGCGGACGAGGCCTTCCTCTTACCCTTCTTACTCACAACCTCTCTTTTCTGCTTCTTCTTCTCCTCCTCCACCACCTTGTCCTTCGCCTGCAAGCACAAGAATTCGGACATTAGCTCGCCCCCCCCCAGTGCTTACATATCTCGCAATTAAGCAAGGGACCACAGGGGCTACATTGATAACAGAGATGAGGCACAAACTTGTCCTTCAAAAACCGTCCACAGGACGCACAACCAGGTCTCTGAAACAGGGCAAAGGACGAGGAGTATGAGCAATCTAGTTAAGCTCAGAAACTCACCAACTCAAGAGAAGGAAATGATCATAAAGATCACTATTCATCAGAAAACCAGCTTCGGACAACTTTAATTGTTAATAAAGAGCAAGGCTGATTATGACATCATTAATCCTATGACAGGAAAAAATCGATCCCCAACAAACATCCAAGTGCAAGGACGAATTGTATCTCTAACCAGAACATGTGCAGAATGGACATTTCGACTACACAACCATCAGATATATACTGATAACAATGGCAAATACTGTTAATTATCTCCCTTTCCCCTCTAAATAATTAACATCACCTCATATCAATAATTAGATACCTGACACTTTGTATAGACAAACCATCCAACGTGATGAACTGGAGCACTCCACAAACTGAACGCCTCTTAACTCTCTCCACCTCTAGGGGAAGGAATTGGATCAAGAGGGCAAAGTGAGAAGACCTTTATACTAGGCCTCCGACTCACTGGACATAAAATTTTTGGTTAGATAACCTAACAGTATTAGTAGGAAATGGAACCATGGTGGAGAGAAAACAAACCCTCTGCTGATGTGATGTCCATTACATATCGTCACACAGACCTGCGGACATAAACACAAAGAGAGATTAGTATGATATAGCACCTAGTTGAAATAAACCAACTAAACAAGGCGCTTATCACGGTAAGCGCGAGTCCCGGAAACACATTACACCGGGGACAAAACTCGCTAATTTTACTAGAAGTCACCTGATTTAAAGGTCCTGGGCCCTCCTCTGGCGAAGTAATCCTTCCTGCCATCTTTATCAGGGATAAACACTTCCAAATTTTCACAAAAACACTAAGAATTGAGTCAAGAAAAGCTCTATCACAAAAACATGTGTAGACTCTCTGCCAATAAATTAGCAAAGAGGAAGTGCTAGTCTGCGCATGCGCGGTGGTGGGGCTGGCATCCGCCAGACTACGCTCTGACTCCCTGCCCAGTAGGGGCACCTAACTGTTTTAATCTGAGTGTTTATTGAGTGAAAGCCGATATTTAGCAATATCAAAAGTATTAGGGAGGTAAGTATACTCTTGATGTGAAACAGAAAGATTTCATTTGCATCTTCCATATGTCGCAGAGATTTAGCATATAGAATGAACCCCTACACAACAACTGTTTTCACTATGGTTATAATTCATTGTGATTATTATGAAGACACTCTGAATGATTGTTTTCAAAATAATCATGTGGATTTTAACTCTAATGTTGTCCATGAGACACAGACACATAAATCATGAACTGTCTCACTGATGCAAGCCACCAGCCGATAATTTCAGAGCAAAAACCCTCTACTTGCTGAATATTTAAAAACAATTTGATTGAAAGTTGTTCGTGGCTTAGCCACCAACAACTTTCAGTCAAATTGTTTTCAAAATATTCAGCAGGTCCAAAGATTATAACCCTTGTAATATGTCATCTGCAAAAACCCAGTAGTCAGACAGTTAATTCATGAAGGATAAGTGAACCGTAGCATTGAAGACAGAAAAACACATAACATAACAAGAATTTGACAGAATTAAATGTCTCGCCTGTTCTCCACGTTACTGACACGCATCAGAGCCACGACCCTGACCTTTGATCTTGTAACCATGTCATCATGCAGATTCCTAAGATCATAGCTAAGCATGTATCCAAGGTTAGTTCCAATACGGTCAACCAATCATGAAGGATAAAAGTTGACATTGAAACAAGATGCCCAATGGGCCTGTATCGCTCACCTGGACCAACCAGACAGGTCATCCCCTACATGTATAAGTAGAACCCTAAGGTTTGGCCAGAACTACAACAACAACAAGAATTGTCCTACTGAATTGACTAAAATTGGTTCAGTGATTCTCAGGAAGAATCCAAGATGGCCGCTGGCCAAATTTGCTGATCAGCTGGGTTTGAACGAACTTGGATCTCTGTGGCTTAAGGATACTTCCTGCCAAATATAATTAAAATCGGCCAAGTGGTTCTAAAGAAGACATTTTAAATTCCTATAGACCTTTCCCACATTAGCCTATTTTGGAAAAATAACTTCCCAGAATGCAACATGCATACGACTTCCGGCTGGTAACCGCGATAGCCGACGCGCACACAGCATTACTTTACTATGGGAATCAGATACATTGCACTTTAGTCAGTGCATATGAAAAACTATGTTTATAATATTTTTGAAGTCATACATCATTGGAAAGCTGAGCCTATTTTCTATACATTTCTGTATTAGTTTTTATAGTTCTATAAACTTTAATACAGTTGATTGCAATTTTAAAACATCCACTATTGTCCATTTGAATCTAAGTCGAATGGTGTATTTTATATACGCAAATAACTCATTGAAAACGTTACAAAAATATAAAAAATAATACATTAATGTTTCGACAATTGAATGCACTTTCCAATGATACATGATTTAAATAATATAATGATTTTAGTTTATCATAGTAAAGGTTTAAATTGCGGTGTATTTTAGTGCAAAAAAAAACCAATGCAAGTCAGCGACTTGTTGGCGTTGGTACCAGCCAGCAGTTTTGCTCTGAGCATTGATTTAGGGGAATCCCGTCATAATGACGTCAATGTGGGAAAGCTGTATTGCTTTAGTATGGGAGTTTTTGGCGGGAAAATGATCCAAGATGGTCGCCAAACTGTTTACCTGACAGTTTTTCCAATGGCAACTTTTAAATCTGCATACTTAAAAACTTAAACACATATTCTTTGACGTATTAACTTCTCTTAAACAAACTTTAATGGCCTTTAGTTCCCATCACATCTCACATATTCTGGCCCAATCCGTGCAGCAGTTCCAGAGAAGTCGTTTTTACGAAAACTAGGTCATCCTAAATGGCCGCCAATGCATTTGGACATTGAGGTTCACTCGAACAAACCTGGTTTAGTTGTTGTCCTGGATGATGGTTCATGTATTGGTAATCTATCCCCCAAGCAGCTTCAGAGAAAAAGATTTTTAAAGACGTCTCCAAGATGGTTGGCGACCAAATTGGCCAATCGGCTTCATTTGAACAATGTTGGATCTCTATACCCTAGGGATGGCTCCTACCAAAATATAGTTGAAATCGACCCAGCGGTAGTGTGGTTCCAATTAATCGATTTGATCGATGATTGATTGGTTTGTGTGTCCAACCAACTGACTGATCATGATTTCAGAAATCGATTCCGACTGCTTATAAATTTACGATATTAAAACTGCAGATGATTCTTTTTCTTGGGCAATGCCATTTTAATTTAATTTTTACAGACATAAGTAACATAGTATTACTCAATACGAGTCCATACTCTAAGACATTAACCCTCTCAACACTGATACCAAAATACCAATAGCCTGTTGAATATTTTTCAACTTATGTGACTGGAAGCTGTTGCAGCCGAAGTCAGCAACAGCTTCCAATCAAATTAGTTAAAAAATATTCAACAGATTATTTCTTAAAGGTTAAATATCCATGAACATACAATAATTATTGCGTTCAAAATTTCAGAATGGGTAAATATAAGAAAATGTTATGATCGCTCATTAAATGATCATTGCTTAGTATGTAAAACCAATCATCGATCACAAAACTAGTACCAATGGACCTTCACATTGTTTAGCTAAGCCCCGCCCATCACTAGCTAAGCTCCACCCACACCTCACCGTGTTGGGATTGATCGATCCCCGAATGCCCTAACCATTAATTTCCTGAAAAACTATACAGGGAAGCTGTTGAATATTTTGTAACTAATTTGACCGGGTGCTGCAGCTGCCTATTAAATAGTAACGACAAACAATTTGTACAACAGCGCATAGACCGTCTTCAAATATACATTCGTGATGTATTTATTGACGTCATTCATTATGATGTCATTCTACACATCACGTAGTTGATTATGACGTCATATGATGTGTGGATACTCTGGAAAGGTGAATTCCCAACAGCACACAGCGGTTCTTGAGAAGAGGTCGTTTAAAGGAAGAGTTGGTGGACGACGGACAGACAAACGGTTGCCATGGCATGAGTTAAAAACCGATTTGTCCCAATGTGAGTGACTGATCTTTGACTCTGTGTCCTTTGTTTGATTATTAACACTATAATTGTCATTTATGGATAACGCATACAGATGAGTTTGCTCTAGGGATTACACACCAGACAAATAATCAACATAAAAACCAATAAAACAAACACAAAGCAGCATTTAATCATTTGAAATCCATAGCATTTAACCCTTACCACTCTGATGTCACGATTTTAAAATTTCAAATTAAATTAAAAGATGAACGGGTGTTCATTTTTCAACAAATTTGGTGGAAGATGGTGCTGTTGTAGACAGCAACATCATCCACCAAATTTGTTGAAAAATGTACACCGGTTTATTTGCTTTTGACGCAGTAAAAGATAGAATACTGACATCAGAGCGGTAAGAGTTAATAATTTTAATCATTTGAAATCCATAGCTCACGTATGGTATATTCTTTACACTGTCCCTACCCACCAACGACAACAAAATTGCTATTGAATATTTTGAAATTAATTTGAATTGAAACAGCAACAGTTTCAAGTAAACTTATTCTCAAAAGATTCAACAGCTTTCTCATACGGTTGCCTTGAAATTTAAATACTGGTACATTGTATTTTAGAGTTGAAGAATTAACACAAATTTGCATACAAACTTCTCATTCACCCTAACTGCTATGAATAAGATTCCATGGTATATGAATAACGATGAATAAAAAAGAATTTTGTTTTAAAAATATTTAAACACATAGCCAATGACATATCCCGACAATTATAATATCAAGCAGCCATGCCATCTGAAATGTGCATGAATACGCAGCAAACACACCGATTAACTGTCTGCCCGTTAAATGTCTGCAGACTACATTTTCTATAGAGTTTAAATCTGGATATATGTTGACTATGTCGAGAAAAATTTGACTGAAAGTTGTTGGTGGATTATATACCAACAACTTTCAGTCAAATTGTTTTAAAAATATTCTGCAGGTCCAGAGTTATTGTCCATTGAAATTATTCTCAGTGCCTTGCATTAATCAAACAGTTAAATTTCATGCATTTTCGTCCTCTTTCACTCAAAGTCGTCATGAGAGCGAAATCTTCATAAAATTATTTGGTTAAATGATTGGTCGAGCAGGAGTCCAAAGATGTCTTCTCCACTGGCAATGAGGAATGTCAATTTGCCAAAACAATTTTTGAAGTCATCGTTGGAATGCGTGCCTTGATAAGATTTTGGCATGCAAATGGATATTGACTAAACACTAGAATGACTCCATCCTGCATGTCAAGCTTTTTGTTTTGCCAAATATCACATGTCAAATGTGTTGGCGTCGTGAAATAAGGATAGATATGGTATGGTATATATATACTATCATATAAGGTATGGCTGTATAACGGCATGGGGTGGCATTTTATTGAGATCAGATAATCCCTTGATGTTTTAAACATCCGAGTGAGAGAGGATTAAACATCAAAACGCATAACATACTCTAAAGATAAAATAAATTACTAACACATGCATTCTAAATGTGAATTAATTAAAAAAAATTTTTAAGAAAAAAGAACAAAAATCTAAACTATTATCTACCTGCGTGTTTTTCATTAGCTAGAATAACGAGACGCATGTGGGGAAATAGAAGGCAAAATTAACGGTGCATAAAGAGAGATTAAAAGATGAAAGTAAAACAAAATCCTGCAATGTGTGGAAGACAATTTGACTGAAAGTTGTTGCAGCTTTCAATCGAAGAGTTTTCAAAATAATCAGGAGAAAGTTACCGTAAATACACAGATAGTAATTGATCAGGGCTAGTATAATTTGTGACTGACCATCTCAGTGGACTCGTAACAATTTCATATATCAACACATTAATGGTCAAGGTGGTCTAAAATGGCGTCAGACCACGAGACCATTTTTTTAGTTGTGACTCGAAGTCTGTCTGTCTGTCCGTCTCTGCCTGTTCAATTTTTTATGTTTCTGAGAGTCGCCGAAGCCGCAACTATAACGTATTCGCACTAGTTAAATCTAGCACTCGAATGACTGCCAGTAAATTTTCACGATAATAAAATCTCTTGTCTGTAATCTCTGTGAAACTATTGCCTAAGGTAGCGCATACTATCTGTGGATATATGGTAAAGGTAGAATATAGTAAATATTATCAACATGTTCAACAGCATATAATAGGATGAAAATGGCTAAAACTGCTTTACTGCTGTATGCTAAAACATCCAATTTTGTCCAACAATCTGAAAAGATGACTACAATTCACCTTGGTAACTATTGCTAAAAACATGTTGCTAGGGAGTTCAGAGTGAAATTTGAAGTATTTAATACGACATTATATTATATTGTTTCTAATAGCAACTTAAAAAATTGATTACTAAAAACCATTTGAAAAATCGGCCTATTAATTGCAATGCTATGCTTGTGTGAAGTTTGTCAAATTATGGGATTCATATATATTAGGTCATTGGATTAACTCTAGCCATATTGTCTTAAAATGCTACCATATAAGCATAATAATCCAGTCTTCAAAACATATATGCCCATAATTTCTAAACTAATGCAGTTATTGCCATGAAATTTGGAACACAATTGTATCTTAATAAGGCAGAGCCAGTGGCGTGGATTTTAATAATGTAATTTATAAATTATCAGTTAATTAGCATAAATTTGCATATTTAATTAGTACATTAAACCAGGTACTTCTTGGACAAGATACACCAGATTGTTTGTCCAAACAACACTGGTTCCTAAATGCCTATCCTCACAACTGATGCATCATTTTGTAGGGGATTCTCTGTACTATTAGAAACTGTTATTGAAATGTAGACTTTGAATAACTTTTTCATGGAAGTGCATTCTTTGTAGATTTACAAGCTATATTTGTACTTATAAGGCTGTTTTCTGAAGAATATTCACCTCCGTCTTTCAGTAATCGATTGTATTGATGACAAAATCATTGATAGTCGACATTTCAATTACAGTTTCTAAAAGTACAGAGAATGCCTTACGAAATGATATATCATTTGTGATTGTAGCCATTGAGGAACCTGTGTATTTTTGTCACAGAATACTGGATATCTTGTAAAAAGAATGGTACCGCTGTTACTGACTCAGAAAATAGGCAAACATTGCTGGAGAAATTGTATTTATTTCAGTGGGAATATTTCGTTTGTGGCAACTTTTTTTTTGAAAAGGTGAAAATAACACATCAATATCAACAGATAAATAAGATTTATTACAATTCTCTAACAGAAAATAATCCAGCTCTCTATTTAAAAATGATTAAAATTGCAAATTTTGCAATTTCCCCGGCTGTCAAAACTGCCATTTTGCTGATCACTGAACTCCCTACCGTTGCTGATGAATACAGCAAAAACATAGCAACTGTTTTTAACTGTTTCGCTGCTGGAAGCCACCAGGCAACAATTTCAATGTGCGAATGTTCTTGACTTGTTGAATATTTTGAAAACAATTTGACTGAAAATTGTTGTTGGCTTAGCCAGCAACAATTTTCAGTCAAATTGTTTTCAAAATATTTAGCAGGTTCAGAGATATAACCTCTGGAATACATCATCCGCAAAAACTCAGCAGTCAGACGGTTAAAATGAATTCAAGATATCTGCGTCTAACCAATTGAATAATCGAAGCATACAAGTCAGCAGGCAGAGGGTTATAAAGGGTAGAGTTTTCTAGAGAACCATGTCTAGAAAATTCAAAATTAAATAAAAATCATCATCAACTACATGTATTAACTAGAGATAGTAGAAAGTATTAATACAACATTCAATATAAATTAAACCTTTTACCCGTAGACCAGAATGAAAAATTCTTTTTGATGTGAAAAATATTCAGTTGAAAATTTAAAACCAATTTGACTAGTATCTGTTGGTGTTTATGGCAGCAATAGATTCCAGGCAAATGAGCTTGAAAATATTCCACAATTTCCGTGCACCATTGTCTTGAATATGAGACACTGGCATTTCAATGGTTAAAGGGTTTAAACTATCTAGACCAAAATCAATGCGCTGTATAGATCTACAACTTAGCCCCACTGCCACCATCACCCAACCCAAACACCCCTATTGAAGGCACGCACACACGCACGCACGCACACACGCACACACACACACACACACACACACACAAAATGTTAACCCTTTCAGCGCTGTAGGACTAAAAATTAAAGGAATCTTACAGGAAGTGTTTAACATTTTGAAACTAACTTGACAGGGACAAGTTAATTTCAAATGGCAGAGAGATGAAAGAGTTAGTCATCACTACAATGTATTGGTGACAGGGTTAAAGTTGAAGAAATTTGGTATCCATACTCAGAACGACATTTCTAATACAGGACACCTTGCTAACAGACCAAAGAATTAACTCATTCTATAGATTAAATCTCTCAAATTTCAATAAATAATTTGATTTAAGCAAATCCATACAATTTAACCCTCTAATGGTCAAATTTGTTTAAATAATTTAATATCTGCCTATTGAATGTCCATTTCCAGAATACAATTTTTGAAAATTTAGCACTGGAATGACGGGCTCGGTTATCGAGCCAGTCACTCCAGAGGTAAATTTTCAAAAATGGTATTCTCTTGGCCTGTAAATGGACATTCCACAAGACCTTAACAGAGGCCGGTATTGGCCGGTATGACCATTTGAAAGGTTAAATATGCATAGAATTATACTGTATAAACTTAAATTGATGATAAATCTTACAGGAATTTAAAATCTGCATTGATTCCTACAGCAACAGAGTTAACTTTGTATTAAATTTGCTAATTGCTTATTTTGATTAGTTAATTTTCCCCTAAATGGTCTTGTGAAATGTCCATTTGCAGACCGAGGGTTAAAAGTGTGACCGAGCCAGTCATTCGAGTGGTAAACTTTCAAAAATAGTCTTCTCTTGGTCTGCAAAGGGACATTTTCTATGAGAAAATTTATATAAAATTTTCTTGATGAAATTTGAGAGTTAAAGGGTTAACAGGCAATGATTTATATTGCAAGGGTTAATCTGGAATTGGTAGCAAGTTCACACTTTTAACCCTCAATTTCCACACTCCAAATTCCAAGGAAACTCACTAGATAAGCTGTTGAATATTTTGAAACTAGTTTGACTGGGAGAAGCAACAGCTCCAAGTCAAATTAGTTTTAAAACATTCAATTGAATATTTATTAAATTGTAACCAAGTTTTTCGATTTTGGTATTTAGGGTACTAAGGGTTAAGATAATAAAAATAGATTTGTTAGTTTCAATTTACTTAACCCTTCCATCGATGAATTCCCCATCTCAATTTCAAAACAATAATATGGGAAGGCTGTTGAACATTTTGAAATTAATGACTGGAAGCTGTTGCTGCCTTCGCTTCCAGTCATATTAACTTCAAAATATTCAACAGAATATGCTATGCATCGGAAATAATTTACTTTTTTAGGGATTTGGCAGTGAAAGGGTTAAGAACAAGAAGCATTATATAACCTTATGCTGAAGATTGTGAAAGCAAATGCAATGACAGCCCACACCTGCAAACGTATTGTTGATGACTGAAGCCAGTAAGAATGTAAAATATTACCTGTTTCTGAACAGCCTTTGATGCACTCGTTTTAGGATCATTTGTGATCTCGCCATCCTTCAACAGAATCAATCAATTAATCAATCAATCAATCAATCAGTCAAACAATCAATCAGTCGAACAATCAATCAATAAAACAGTCAATCAATTAATCAATTGATTAGTCAATCAATCGATTATTCAATCAATCAATCAATCGGTCAGTCACCCAATCAATCAATCAGTCCCTCACTTAGCGCTGTCGGTTGACATCATTGCAGTAAATAAGGATCTCAAGCGAGTTAATTTTCATTATCAAAATTATGAACCAAGTTTATTAAATTAGTGACGATATCTATCTCATTCATATGCATTTAGGTGAAAGACACAAAATCCTGTGTGAAGATGTTTCTAAAGACTGAGTGACATTCTGATTTAGATACAGAACTAAACATCAGAAAAATTATGAGATAATTTAAAGAACACGGCTAATAAAGACTAGCAAATATGAGAACAGAATGACAAATTTGCATATGACTAGAAAGTAAATATTACTATTAGAACATCCGAAAAATTTTTGTATAACAGAGTAAACACTTTCAAATAACTAGGCCTCTATCTGTCCGCAGTAATTTTGTTAACTCCCTGCTCCCTAGAAATGAACTTTTAAACCACAAAATGTAGTTAACAAAGACGCTGCGGATGATTTAAAAACATAACTAATGCAGACATTTACATGTGCATGTAACAATAACTCTAAGACAACTACTTGTGCATATGAAATACAATCTATATATGGGAATATGTACATCTAGCACAGGATCTAAATCTAACTGTCACAGTCTATATTATAGTCTTAGCCTTTAGGCCTCAAATTTGTTCAAGAAAATTTTCTCATAGAAAATGTCCATTGCAGACTAAAGGACTAAAAAAAATTATCACTTAAATGACTGGCTCAGTTATTGAGCGATCAGTGATTCTTTTGGTAAGCTTTCGAATGTTTTCTCTTAGTCTGCAAATAAACATTTCCGAAAGACAACTGAAGAAACCGTTCTTAGCTGGCTTGAGTGTTAAATGGTTAATGCCAACAGATGTCTATTTTTGAAAATTGACCACTGAAATGACCAACTCGGAAAACGAGACAGTCATTCAAGGGGTAAATTTTCAAAAAATAGTATTCTCTTGGCCTGTAAATGGACATTCAATCAGCAAAAATCAAAATTTTCTTGACTAACCGTGGCAAGTATGGGTTAAGTAGTATGTTTTTTATTTTCTTGAGCAAACTTGGCCACAAAAGGATTCATGGGGTGGTCAAGAACAACAAACAAATAACAATTTACATATCAAATAAATAATATTAAACATTTACATATTATTTACATATGAAACAATTACACTACAGTTACCTGCATAGAGATAAGAATAGGCTCTCGATTAAGTCCTGACACCCATTCATCCGCCGTTAAAGACGCGATGGAACTGGTCGTCGGAGGGAAAATGTCATCTTGGAACTGCTCAGACTGAAAATTTAATTGAAAGTATTTCAAGTTTAATTTATGTTTTAAAATGTTTTGTACAATGAAAAACTGATTTTGAAACTATAATGGCAAAGCTGGCCAAAGATCGGCTTCTGTAGGTCTTTAGAAATGTCAATTTACAGACCAAGAGAAGACTATCTTGAAATTTTACCACTGGATTGACGGACTCCATAACAGAGCCTGTCATTCCAGTAGTAAATTTTCAAAAATAGCCTTCTTTTGGCCTGCAAAATGACATTTTCTTGACAGATTTTCACCACTAACGGGTTAATTAATATTTTTTATGTCACATTATACCGATTCCAATACTGATAAACAATAACGATTTATTTGTTAAAATCAGTACTGTGCAAACCCTATGAGACAGGTCAGACCACAATGATAACGATGATGATTCCATTTCCAGAAAAAATCGCTATCAGTGGAATTGCTTCAATAGCAATTTTTTTTATCCGATAAATTTAATGACCCAATCAAATCAATCATTTTCGAGTGATGTTATAGACCACGCCCATATTATTTATAGCCCACTAATAACACAATAACAACGTCATAGGCAGTGCCGGCTTAAGCTGGTGCGAGACCCTAGGCAGACACGTAGCGTAGTAGTAGTAGTAGTAGTAGTAGTAGTAGTAGTAGTAGTAGTAGTAGTAGTAGTAGTAGCAGCAGAAACAGCTGCAGCAGTAGTAGTACAAGTAGTAGTAGTAGTAGTAGTAGTAGTAGTAGTAGTAGTAGTAGTAGTAGAACCAGCTGCAGCAGCAGCAGTAGTAGTACAAGTAGTAGTAGTAGTAGTAGTAGCAGTAGTAGTAGCAGTAGTAGTAGTAGTAGTAGTAGTAGTAGTAGTAGCAGTAGTAGTAGTAGTAGTAGTAGTAGTAGTAGAAGCAGCAGCAGAAGCAGCAGTACAAGTAGTATACCTTTCCCACGTCAACATCAGTGATGCGCAAAGATGACTGACAGGAGTATGCCGATTTTCTCTGAATGGTATTGTTATAGTGTGACGATTCTCTCTGAATGGTATTGTTATAGTGTGACGATTCTCTCTGAATGGTATTGTTATAGTGTGACGATTCTCTCTGAATGGTATTGTTATAGTGTGACGATTCTCTCTGAATGGTATTGTTATAGTGTGACGATTCTCTCTGAATGGTATTGTTATAGTGTGACGATTCTCTCTGAATGGTATTGTTATAGTGTGACGATTCTCTCTGAATGGTATTGTTATAGTGTGACGATTCTCTCTGAATGGTATTGTTATAGTGTGACGATTCTCTCTGAATGGTATTGTTATAGTGTGACGATTCTCTCTGAATGGTATTGTTATAGTGTGACGATTCTCTCTGAATGGTATTGTTATAGTGTGACGATTCTCTCTGAATGGTATTGTTATAGTGTGACGATTCTCTCTGAATGGTATTGTTATAGTGTGACGATTCTCTCTGAATGGTATTGTTATAGTGTGACGATTCTCTCTGAATGGTATTGTTATAGTGTGACGATTCTCTCTGAATGGTATTGTTATAGTGTGACGATTCTCTCTGAATGGTATTGTTATAGTGTGACGATTCTCTCTGAATGGTATTGTTATAGTGTGACGATTCTCTCTGAATGGTATTGTTATAGTGTGACGATTCTCTCTGAATGGTATTGTTATAGTGTGACGATTCTCTCTGAATGGTATTGTTATAGTGTGACGATTCTCTCTGAATGGTATTGTTATAGTGTGACGATTCTCTCTGAATGGTATTGTTATAGTGTGACGATTCTCTCTGAATGGTATTGTTATAGTGTGACGATTCTCTCTGAATGGTATTGTTATAGTGTGACGATTCTCTCTGAATGGTATTGTTATAGTGTGACGATTCTCTCTGAATGGTATTGTTATAGTGTGACGATTCTCTCTGAATGGTATTGTTATAGTGTGACGATTCTCTCTGAATGGTATTGTTATAGTGTGACGATTCAATCCTAACCTTCTGTAGGTACAGGAAATCGTTTATTCTTATCGGAATCAGTATAATGTGACCTGGGCTTAACAGTGAAAACTGCCGTTAAAGTCAATGTCTGGTCATTGGTGACATAGCGATAGGGGCATTTTCATATAAGGGAAGTACATGAAAAATGGCAATAACGGTTTAGCAATAGCAATTCCTGACAATCACAACAATTCACCATGCTAAAGTAATGAACACGCTAAATAAGTCTCTTAGAAGCTCCAGCACCCAAGACCAGCCATAACATCACCCAACCACCCACCCACCCCCACACCCAACACACACACACACTTTATCATCATTGGAATATAGGTAAATTTATGAACCAGTGCAGAGGCATCAATTATTCCTAAACATCCTGAAGTTCACTCAAGTTTGATCAAGTTGCATCCAGTAGTTCTCAAGTTATTATATATTATATATGAATGCATGACAAGAATTTACTGTGCTCCTGGTGTGTAGTGTTAATGTGATGCCAAGCAAGCCACCCAGAAAGTCCAGCACCCAAAACCACTCATACTGTCACCCATTAACCATCGTGGAATAGAGGTTCATTTATTAAACTGTGCAAAGAGACAAAGTATTCCTGATAATCCTGAAGTTCACCCAAGTTTGATTAAGTCCCATCCACTCAAGTTGACACATTATACATGCACGCGGGGGCACACACACGCACGCACGCACACACACACACACACACATGCATGTACACACACATGCATGTACACATACACGCACGCATGCACAATCGCACGCACGCACACACACACACACACAAACACACACACACACACACACATGCATGTACACACACATACACACTCGCACACACAGACGTCAACAAACGCATGCACACGCACATACAGAACATACGCACACATATACACACACACACACACACACACACACACACACACACACACACACACACACACACAAACTCGCGCAGACGTCTATACACGCACACATGCACGCACGCACGCACGCACGCACGCACGCGCACACAGAACATATTCATGGAACCGTATGCACGTGTTAAGAAATCATGAGCAAACTCACTCTCCTGGGCACGATCATCGAGATTGGTTCGCAGATGAATTTATCAGCATGTAGCTTGTAGAATCTCATGATCTCACATCGACTAGCATCACAGCCACGCTTTGGCATCGCACCTGTCAATCAAGCGACAACACACCTGCTGTTTTAACCAGTTAACACTCAAATTTGTTAAAGAAAAATTACATTTACTTATAGAAAATGTCCATTTACAGACCAAGAGAAGATTAATTTTAAGAATCTTTCGATAACCAAGCCAGTCATTCCAGTGGTAAATTAAAAAAAATAATCTCTTGGTCTGCAAATGGCCATTTCTCAAGACCACTGCAGAAGCCATTTTTGGATGATATGCGTGTTAAAGCAATGACACATCTCAAATTATATGGTGTTATGTGAATCATAAAAAAAATTCTACATGATATACTATATATGGGTGAATGTATCTACATGTGTGCATGTATATGTGTGGGTGTGCATGCACGTCTGTCACATACATGCTTATGAAATCCTCATTGAATTGATGTCAAAACTGTGTGTATGCGTGCATGCGTGCGTGCGTGCGTGTGTGTGCGTGTGCATGTGTCATGCGTGCATGTCTGCACTCACCAAGTCCTCTTTGAGGTGCTGATGACTGATACTGACTTAGAAAGTGACAATAAGGAGCGTCGCTGACTAACTCATAGTATCGAATATTTCCATCACCCTAAAATTAACAAAAGAGCACTTTACAGTAAAACCTGTCTTAAGAGACCACCTGCTTCAATATTAAACACGTACAATAGACATGTGGTCTCTAAACCTGTCTTAAGAGACCACCTGTTTCAATATTAAACAATTACAATAGACATGTGGTCTCTTAACATGTCCTAAGAGACCACCTGCTTCAATATTAAACACTTACAATACAAATGTGGTCTCTTAACATGTTAGCCATTGAAATTACATTGTCTCCAGCTTGTCACTATATTTTGCTGCATATTAGTCAAAACTTATAGTGATTTAAACAAGAACAATGCAAAATGGATACAAAATGACAAGAATCGATGTGAAATTACAAAATAATAGCTTATATGTTAAACACAAGCGCACACTTATTGACTCATTCACTAAGCAAGGCTGTCAATTCTCCTAACCAAACTTGACCATTATAGGCGCGTATTCACACCAGAATGCTTGAAAATAAAATTTCTAAAATTGAATACCTTTAAATTATGTGCCTACATGTAGTGAAATGCAATAAATCTTAACATTTATCATTCCATACATATTATTACAATTTTCTTAGCTGCAAAGTTGAATTAGGGATCCGTGCCTCTATTTCAATTTCACAAGTGAATATTTTGTATTAATTTGTACATAATGAAATCATTACATGTTAAGATGTATTTCATTTCACTACATCTAGGCACACTATCTATCACACTTCATATCAAATTTATCACACTCATTTAGTAGTCTCATTTGGAACCGACTAAAACGCGCTCTAAATCTTATTAAACAAATGTGGTAAATTTGGTATGAAATGTCAACTCTTGTGAGATCCTCTATATATGTATTATGCTTATTAATTAACCCTTTAATGGTCAAGATTTGTCAAGAAAATTGAAATATTCTCTTAGTGAATGTCCATTTGCAGATTCAAGAGAGACTATTATAGAAAATTTACCACTGGAATGACTGAGCCAGTGATTCCAGTTGTGAAATTTCTAAAATATTCTTCTCTTGGTCCACAAATGGACATTCCTCTTGACCACTTCAGATGTCGGTTCTGACCAGCATGACCATTAACGGGTTAATAATTCTCCCTTTAACTCAGATTAGGCCACAGATTGGTCCACACAGGTATCTAAGCTCCTGAGCTATGGCGAGTGAAAGACACCTGATTACCTTTCCAGCGAGAAACATCACTCGTGTATCATGATCATAGAACGGCAAGAGAACACCGCTTGAGAAGTCGACATTCTCGAGTCGCATCGGCTTTGTCATGTTTTTCTACAAAACAAATGTGTAGATGGACTTCAATACAAACATGTAATTATTTATTATATATTATATTATGGAAATTAATATGTTAGAATATTTGATATACAGCCGAGCCAGTTTAAAGCAGGCACCTGATGGTGGTTATTTAAAGAGACATTACCGGTACCTGCGAGCTAAAATAAATTTGGGAAATTTTAAATATTTTTATTACAATGTAAATCACTTAGTAAACTATTAAGCTTCTTACATTTGTTTGCAGATCACTCAGATTGGAGGGAACTCAGAAAATCGTAAATATATCTAGACACCGAAAATAGTGGTGCCAGTATGCCGTGAATCCCCGTGTAACCTCAAATAGCAAAGCCTAACGGAGCTGAGCACCGTACAACAATAATCTCTAGAGACAATATCAAACGAATTACCGGTAATCAGTTGCCGATATCGCTATGATTACATACCACAACAGCGCCTGGGCCTACTAAATACTCTGGCGTTCTCGTGAAATTTGTTAGTTCTGTTTGTTTACAATTTTAACATTTGTGAAATTCATAATTTACATCTTTTTTTATTATTAATTGGTCGCATTTATAAGAAATGCTGTTCAAGGGCGAGTATTACCACACTAGAACCGTTCTATGCACATAATTCTGTATATTAAGTTTCGAGATTTACCAGGTATTGCGTCTTTAAGATGGTGGTGGCCCTAAAAGCTATTTCATATGGCTGTACTTACATTAACCCTTTAATGGTTCAATTTGGTCAAGAAAATTTAAATATATGCCTATTGAATGTCCATTTACAAGACAAGAAGACAATTTTTGAAAATTTATCACTGGAATGACTGGTTCGGTCATTTCATTAGCGTTGTGCTTAATGCTCTGGTTATCCCCTCCAAATGTCTGGATTGACACCCAATGGGTTACACCCCTGCGCCACGTTGAGGCCGAGCATATAGTCTTAAACAGGGGCAGTCATTCCAGTGATAAATTTTTACAAGTTGTATTCTCTTGGCCTGTAGGTGGACACTCCACAAAACCGGAGGCTGGTTTTTGCAAGCTTGATCATTACAATGGTCAAAATATTTGTTTACTGAATTACCATTTACAGGCCGAGAGATTATATGTTAAGTTTATCCTGGAATGATTGGCTGGGTTACAGAGCCAGTCATTGCAATAGAGACATTTTGAGATATATTCTTCTGTTGGCCAGCAAATGTACATTCCTCAAGACCACTGAAGAGGCTGCTTATGGCTGCCTTCACCAGTAACGGATTCAAACACATTTTGTGTATTTAATAGTCAGACGTTGAAATGAGTGGTCACTATGGAGATGGTGAAACAACTTGACTGACAGACAGACATGATCAAGCTCGACTGGCTAAACATAGATAACTATAGTTGACTAGATTCAGAACACAAAAATAAACAAGCATTCTGTACATGTCCCCTACCTGGTGATATAAATCTTTAGAGATTGCCAGTCAAAAACTCCATTAAAAATTGACAGAAGCAACTGAAACTTAACCTTGATCTGTAGCTTCTCATAACAAAGCAATAAACCAAGTTTCAGTTATATATGGTGAAGGAGAACGAGTCTTGAAAGCTGATATGTTTGTATTTCATAAGTCGAAATGGGACATAACTCCATCAAAAATTGATGCATACACCTGAAACTCGAACTTGGTCTGTAACGTCTCATAACAAAGCAATGAATCAATTCGCAGTTGAATACCTTGGAAGACTGCGAAAAGAATGTGCAGAAAACCAACTGCGACAGATGGGCAGACGGACGGAAAGATGGAGTACAAACCTATAGTCCCCCCAGTTTTACCGGTAGGGGATTAATAACTAACTAGTGAATTATATAGTCAGCCAGCCTCATCAGCTCGGTTGAATAGGGTTAACACAAAATTACATCAAATTAGGCTTGCACAATTTTTCAATTTAATCGTGAAGGTCGATTTATTTTTAAAATCGTGTTCTTTACGATGTAATTGAGTAAAAATCGGAAAATCGTCAAAGATTTCACATTTGTTTAAAATCCGAAGTGTGTACTTTTCTGTCACATGTTATCAGTACATGAGTACAATTATAATCGATTCATGCTTGTGTTCATTGTGCCATGCATGTGTTGAATAATTACTAATCACAACACAAAGTGATACGATAAACAAGCTAACAATAGCGAGGTAACACCTTTGTCGTTGAGAAAACCAGCTAGTTACTTCGTCGAATCGCAATATAATTTTCTTTCTTTCACTGCAGACCCCGAGTCTGTTGCAAAATCCCAAGTATATACTTAGTTGCAGAGTGTTAGGCAATAATCTGTGAACATAATTCTTTGTAATTCTAGAGTTAGCAATTTCAGGCGGTGTAATAATTTTTCATTTCTGACTCGGTTGTCATGCTTAATTAAAGAAAATAAAGCAACAGCATTCCAGATTGCTGTATTTTTAACCATGTGTTCAGTTGATTACTCTTAAATGTAAATCGTACATTCTGAAAGCAACTATAAACTGCACTATAGGACGAGTTTATGCCATTACTCTCGTAGCTACTCAGAGCTACCATCCTATGTATGTGGATTGCACAGTATCTCCGCGGTACTAATATTAGCATCTTCGCGCTACTAGGGTAATGACCTAAACTCTTCCTACAAAGGGAGGCCATAAGCGGAAGCTGATACATGACGCGATTTATATTTTTTCTCGACGACATTTTATGTCAACTTTTGATGAAATAAATGATGTTTATTAAACTATACACAATATTTAGGCGGTCCCAATTAATAATTTCACTCCCGCAATGATGGATATAAGGTATACATTAAGCATAGACGTAGGATGGTAAGAATTTTGTGCTATTTTTGCATCATTTCAACTTTTTCTACAAATTCCAAGTCCCAGTTTTCGAGACTTGTCACGTTACCCCGGTTTATACTTTTGGGAATTTGAACCTATGATTTAATCAAAAATCGTGATTTTTAAAATAAAATCGATCGCGATGTTTCAAAGCAAAAATTGTGCAAGCCTACATCACATTCAAAATGGTGAATAGCCCTCACGCTCACCAGAGAAAATGCACAGTGTAGAATTTGCGCATTTTTGGGCAAATTTGAAGCAATTTATATATGGATTTGACACTTTGAAACCTATACCACTGGATCTAGTAGCGAAGCTAACTATACTGGTAAGATGTTAAATATTTTAAAACTAATTTGACTGGGGATGCGGCAGCAACATCTCCCAGTCAAATTAGTTATAAAATAATCAACAGAATGTTTATTAAAGTGTACCTTCATCAAAAGAAGATGTTTAGAGCATTCTGGGGGGAAATTTGATGCATTTTATATTTATTCAAACCCCCTACCCCTCACACTCCACCGCCTGTGTGTGTGATGGTAATAAAGACAGCATCTAAGGTATCATATCTAATCCCTGAACATTACTCACAATGTCCCATATTGCATACTGTCGTTCGCTCATTTTTGAAAAGCCGGTTGTGAATAGTTTGTTTGTATCACCGAGAAATAAGACTTTTGAAGCTTTAGATCCTTGGTGACCTGTATTCTCCTGGAAACAACAAACAAACAAATCAGTGAAATATCTATTTGAATTTAAAATAAAACTTACTGTTTAATATTGTGAACATAATAGGATTGGAAGACAGTGCTGCCTAAGGCAGTAATGTCTTCCAATTCAATTATGTTCAAAATATTCAACAGAACATGTCTTACATCGAGGTCAAAATTATACTAATTAACATGTTTCGGGGTTTTTTCGGAAACATTTAAAATTATTTAAGGGTATGTACTGTAACAAGAACAATCAGAGATTGCAGATCTCTCCCTCTTATTTCTGCAATGACTATGACTACAGTTGTGGAATCTGTGTACGGCAACCCCTTTTCTCATGCTATAACTTTAGCTAAATCAGACCAGTAGTTTCCGAGATCATCAGTCAATCAATATTTTGATAAGATCCAGGTGTTTTAGCTGGATTATGGCTGAAGTTGGGAAATCCTCTTGCGCTGTAAGGTATCCTGTTGCGTCAAAATTGGAGCCAGGTCGGATCAGTAGTTTTAAAGATACAGCTCTGAACACGCACAGGCAGGCAGGCAGGCCAGCAGGCAGGCAGGCATACACAGTGATAAAGGTTTAGCGTTTTAACCATGTAGCCACCTGGGCCCCTAAAACCAAAACTTAAAGAGCCAAGATAATTTTTCAAAGGCCCAATTTTATAATTATGATGCATCGGCGCACAGGATCCCGCAATTTGAAACCTATGATATAAAGGGTTTACTGATGTAGAACGTGTTGAATAGGATGCTTTCAAGCGTAATAATATTGGCTTAGCCTGCAAGATACTCATCAGATAGACATAAAATGTGGATGGAAAACTTTAGGTAGCCACTTGGGCTAGTGAGTTTGAAATTTTGTTAGCCCAGCCTAAAATTAATAGCCTTGGGCTACAGGGTCCCTGCTAATCTTCATCACTGGGCATATAGATGGAAGGACACAGACAGACGGATGGACATACAGACAGACAGGCAGGCAGGCAGAGAGAGACAGACAGACAGACAGTTTGAGGACAACAGTCTGTATGGATGAATCCTGTATAATTCTTATGCTCCTGTTACGAACATGAACAATACAGCACATACTTACTGAAATAATATCACCGCAGCGTGGGTCAATGACTCGTAACATTTTATCTTTACATGTTGTCGCGAAGAGGCTACCATCACGATTCCATGCCGCAGAGTATATCGTGTCCGTATGTTTCTGTATCACATTGACGGGTTCAGCTTGCTCCACATTCCATATAACACACTGAAATTAAACAACACGCAAATTTACACTCGGTCACCTTCGGGCACACAAGATAGCAGTTCTTTAAACCATTTAACGGTCAAGCCGGCCAAAACTGGCTTCTGCAATTTCTGGAGAAATATTCATCTGCAGACCAAGAAAAGACTATTTTTGAAAATTGACCGCTGGAATGACTGGCTTTACAGACAGGTTTAATGGTATCTGGCCTAACCACACATTAGAATATAATACACAATAGATCCCAAAAAAAATTGTTGAAATCAAGGCGCTAATTCCCACATGATACTCACGATCTCTCAAATAATATATTAATGCATTGAGATTTTGACCATTTGACTCAAAAATTATTACGATTCTTTAGACCGCCAATTCACCTTTCCAGACTATCCATCTATCTATCTGACGTCATATGATGTCAGAATCAGCTAAGTGGAGTGTAGGATGATGTCACAATCATTATGTCTTAAATGATTCTATTTGGACCGTCTTTAACAATAACTCTTAATAGTCCGACACATACGAATTGTATGTCTACTATTCAATAAACATGCTGTTGAATATTTTGAAAATAATTTGACTGGACGCGCCCAGTCAAATTAGTTCCAAAATATCCAACAGCTTACCTTCATAATTTTCTGGAAATTCAATCAGGGAGTTCAACGGTCGATTGATCCTTAGCGGGGCCGAGCTAAAACGGGAATTGCCCATTGTAACATACGAGATACGAGTGGAGATCATTTTAGTAGAAATTACGTAACTGTAATGCAATTTAAGGATCCGATCTGTCACTCAAGTATCTGAGGTCATAATCAAAAATGTCACTCGTTAGCTGACGTTACAATTCAAATTAAGCAGCAGTGTCACAAAAATCGAAGTGTGTCACGAAAGTCTACGAATTCGTTCGATTATCGAGCCAGTCATTCCAGTAGCAAAATTTTAAAAATAATCTTGTCTCCAAATGGATATTTCTCAAGATCAGTGCAGAGGCCATTTTTGGTCTGCTTGAGTGTTTACGGGTTAAGTAGGGGAGAAATACCTTGTGGTCATAGCCCAGACTAAGTAGAATATTTTCAGCGGTTGGGTGCCATTCTATATATCCGACGCGTCGATTGTGACCATGTAAATCCACTATCCAGTCAGTGAGATTGGTTCTCAAGCCATGCTCTGGAATCTTCCACACTTTAACCTGTGGAGAGAATTAGACAATGATATGAATTAATATCTATATTAACCATTTAACCTTTAAGTTTGTTTAACCCTTAGCATTCTGATGGTAAAAATCTTTAATTTTCAAATTAAATTAAAAGATGAACTGGTGTTCAATTTTCTACAAATTTGGTGGAAGATGGTGCTGTCACAGACAGCAACATCGCCCACCAAAATTGTTGAAAACTGTACACAAGTTTCTTTGCTATTGACAGAGTAAGATAGAATATTGACATCGGTGTGGGAAAGGTTAAGAAAAATTTAATTATCTCATGTAAAATGTCTATCTGAAGACAAATGGAAGATAATTTTTGAAAATCTATTACCGGAATGACTGGCTTCTAGCCAAATTTGAAAGTATTCAATAGAATAATTCTTATATCATGATGCCCGGTACGCAGATTTGGCATCAACCACAATTGTAAATGATTGCTTATATAGAGCATCTGAATCGAGGTCCCATTTCATATCACTATTATCAACCGAGTCGAAAATAATCACATTGCATTCGCTAATGCAATGTGATAATTTTTGATGAGGTTAAAAATAGTGATATGAAAAGGGACTGAGATTGAGGTTCTATTTATCATATAAACTGAGAATTTGACCAATTTTCCAATAAAGTTGATCCTTGAAACCTGTTTAAACACAACATTTTCCGCTGTTCATTTTCGTTACTGTGACGCATCACTTGCTAAGAGTTCTGGACAATCCGTCACAAAAATAATGACAAACTAAACTTTCCGGATCTATCTTGCAAACCTACAAACGTATTTCATAATTATACTATATAAACAAGCCTTCTAGCCCGCTCCATATTTTTCAATATGAGCACAAATGCCATATTCAACGGAGTATTTTCATTGGCTGTTGGGTACCCATTTAAATCGACCAATTAAAACATCGATTGATATGAGCATGACACGTAGGGATTACTACGCGGTACTGTTTTACTACGATTTGTGTACTACGATTTGTCATCGCAAAATGTCATCGTTTGACAGTTTATCAGTCGGCAACGAAGTAACGATTGATGGCCGTGGCTCTGCGATAGTCTTAGAAGAAAAGTGTAGTTTACGGCTGACATCGCCAGATTTTGCATTTGTCACTATATTTTGCTGCGCATTCAGTATCTATCATCAAGTAGTGGTGCGTCACAGTGGCGGTATCGATTTCACCAAAATCAACAATGAGAAATCAGATAAAAGTCACATCAGCAACTATTGGCAAATATTTCAAAATTACAGTTTATATGATAAACAAAATGTCAAACTCGGTCACTTTTCATATCACTATTATGAACATCATTGAAAATGATCAATTTTGCACTCGCTAAAGCCCGTGCAAACTGATAATTTTCAACTCGGTCCATAATAGTGATATTGAAAAGTGACCTCGTTCCAGATTCTCTATTTATATTACAAAATTTAAATCATACATAATGCATCAATCGTGTTTACATTTACGCCGTTGTCCGATCGCCGCTGCTAGGAAACATTTGTTGTATCATGGGGAATGTGGGATTAAGTTACGAGTTATCTGTACCAGTTAACCTGGCTGTAAATGGATACCTGTGATGACATAGCTCTCTGTGCGCCGTATGTGGCTGCCCAGCTTGGATTGCCAAATGAACAGGGGATCAGATGTATCGCGCTTAGAGCATGCAATCGCATGGAGTTCAGCGCAATATAAATATACAATCGATCGATCAATCTCTATCTATCTTACCAATGAAAATATTTCTAATGCATTATATAACCAATGAGAATCTTTCATTGACTATTCCTCGTGTGTTCATATCAAGAAATAGTAAACGGGCTGAAAGCCGTATCTATATGATAAAATTATTAACAAAATGCTTTCATGTAATTTTCAATTCAATTCATGAATTCATTTCCTCCCTCAATCATATAACGTCATAATCAACTACGTGACGTGTAGGCTGACGTCATAATCATGACATCAGGAATTACTCGATATAGTCCATCTTTAACGCTTAATAGTCCGACACGTTGTACGAATTGTATGTTTTTATCACAGGCAACAACAGCACCCAGTCAGTTTAGTTTCAAAATATTTAACAGTTTACCTGTAGTTTTATGGGAAGTGATAGTCACAGAGTTCAGGGATCGATCGATCACAACACGAGCGTGGTGTGGGTGGAACTTAAATAGAGATGGGCGGGGCATAGCTAAAACTGGAAATGTCCATCACAAGTTTTGAGGTTTTTAATACATGTACAGCATGGGTAAACATGTTAAACATTCATCAACGAAATTACAATTTTTGTTTAGTAAATATCCATTTGTAATCGAATATAAGACTATTTTTTTTAATTTACAACTGGAGTGACTGGCTCGATTATCATGTCAGTTATTCCAGTGGTAGAATTCCAAGAAATCATTTTATCCTGTATGATTACTGTTTTCTGTGGCTGTAGTAGTAGAAACATCTGACAGTTGCAATCAGTCCTTCTTCACTTTTGACCAGTGTCTTGTCCTTAGGCAAAGTCCTTAGCTTCGTCAGGTCCAAACTTAATTTGAGTGTACTACGTCCTGCTTTCTTGAGGTCACTTTGACCCGGTGTGTCTTCTGGCATCCTTAGCACATATGGCCAAACATAGCCCATATTTGCTGGGCAACTTTTACGGACAGCGTCGATGTACTGTACACTTTTGCATAGTGCATTGTGGGAAATTATACTGTCTGGCCATCGGTGTCCAGTGATGGTGCATAGGTGTTTGCAGTGAAAGGCATAAAGTTTGTCTCGATCTGCCTTTGGAGTCACCCAGCTGTTACAGTTATACAGCATCAAGGATACGCAGGTTGTGTTGTATAAACGCAATCTTTTTGTCAAAGGCATCTTTGATCTACAAATCCATAGCTTCCATAGCACACATGAAACCCATGGAAAGAGCAAATACTATACAGACTAAAAAAACAAAGGCTAGATAGCCGCTATTTACTTAAATATGGGAAATCATAAGCGGCTTAGAAGTTACTCACTGTACTGTCATCAGATGATGAGGCTATGATATGGTCATTGAATGGGTTCCATTTGATGTCCAGTACTGGACCTTTATGCCCGCTCACTTTGGGACAGTTAGCGTCTACCCGGCCAGTCTGTAGAGAGAATTACAAGTGAATAAACACAATAATTTTGTTAGAATACATAGATTTATGTGCCCAGCACAAAAACATGTGATCATTTTCTAACCCTTCACAGCATGGCCAATTAACTAAAGGCGATAACTTTAATATTCTTATTTGTGATTCGCATAGCAGTTCAAAGCACCAGAATGCTTGAAAATAAAATTGTTAAAATTGTATATCTCTAGAAAGGCTTAAATTATGTACCTGAATAAAATGAAACAAATAAATCTTCACATACTTGTCATGATGTCATTCTGGTGGTGTGGGCTGGGGTGGCGGTGAGGGTTGGGGGTGACGGCAATTAAGTCAGCTGAGCTAAAACCTGAGACTGTAGGCCAACCAGGCAGGCAGGCAGACAGGTAGACAGACAGACAGACAGACAGCATGACAGACAGACAGACAGACCAGCATTATTCGTGTTCAAGCCGTGTTACAGGATGACAGGATTATCAGTTCAATTATATAATGCCAAATATATTAGTGCTATATTTAGCACACTGATGTCAAAAGATTACTTGTTACAGGCTAGTGCTAGAGGAAAGAATGGTGTACATCTTAGGCAGCAACAATTACAGTGACATTGTTTCCAAAATATACAATATATATCGTATGAAAAGGAGTGGAATTTATAATTTATAAATATCAAATATCAGTGGGAAAGAGGTTAATTCTTAACTTTATGAACCAACCTTGCAAGGCATTTACAATGAGATTGGTTATTGTTGAGTTTTTGCAGACAACATTTTCCATGGGGTTAAACTATGGATATGTGGAATATTTTGGAAACAATCTGAGTGAAAGTTGTTGGTGGCTAAGCTACCAGCAACTTTCAGTCAAATTGTTTTCAAAATATTTAGCATGGTCAGAGTTACTGCTCATTGAAATTATTGTCTGGTGGCTTGCAGCGGCAAGACTGTTAGAGCTTTCTTACCCGTTCAAGAGGTAGACAGACAAACGAACCTCCACCCGCTGATTCAATGACCACGGACAGGAACTTGGGATTCACTGCACAAAAATTCCCATCATGTGCATTTTTCGTAATCTTGATTCCTTCATAGCAGCCATCTTTGCGCGTAGAGTTTCCATAAATATGTCGGAATTTAGAACTCCGAACTCGGAAAGCCATCTGAAACATAGTATTGAGATTTAAACCTTTAATAGTCCAACCAGCCGAAAACGGCTTCTGTAGTGTTCTTGAGAAATATACATTTGCTGATGAAGAGAAGACTATTTTTGAAAATGCACTACTGGAATGACTGACCCTATAACTGAACCAGTCATTACAGTGATAAGGTTTTGAAAAACAGTCTTCTCTTTGTCTGCAAATGGACATTTTCTAATTGAAGAAATTGGATAGTTATCGGGATACTAGTACTGAGGCACCAGAAAAAAATGATCTCTATTTAATAAAATCCAAATTACTCAATTTCATGAAAATAGTCCTTTCATATATGCAATAGTCGATCGATATTTAGAAAATAATTTGAAATTTCAGTAAAACAATTTTGAAATTATTTAGCACCCGGTATTTGTTATATCTCTCCAGCAAATATGCATCAATACAAATGCTCATGTATTACTGGGGCAGCCAATGGTGCACTGTTTGTCTTTGAGATTCATAATTAGTATTTAACAGATGGGTACAGGTATATTTTGTACATTTCTGACAGTTGTCTAATGGTGCACGCCTATCACTACGATGTCAAAATTGTTAAATTTCAAAATAAAGTAAAAGAGATGAAGTGGTGTTTATTTTTCATCGAATTTGGTGGAAGATGGTGCTTTCTTAGACAGCAACATATTCCACCAAAATCGTTGAAAAATGTACACCAGTTTACTTTATTATTGACACTGTAAAAGATAGAATATTGACATCAGAGTGCTAAGGGCTAATAGATTATAGCATATCTGCTCATTTTAAAATCCAATTATAAATGGGCGATATATTCAAATTATTTTAATAAACAACAAACTGAGAAATTATTTACTCTATGTTAAATTGAAATACATTTCATTGATTAATGAATGTGACTCAGCAGTTACGTATTCAAGATTACAAAATATTTTTAAAATGATAACTTTTGAATGACTTCAACAAAAGTTCTGTGATCTCATGTGAAGGTATAACATGCATGCGTATGTACACAAACACCACCCACGCACACATACATGTACGTACGCACTATGAAATGCTTGCTAACCATTACCACACTGATGTCAATATTCTATCTTTTACCGTGTCCTAAGCAAAGAAGCTGGTGTACATTTTTCAACAATTTTGGTGGACAATGTTGCTGCTGTAAGCTTCCACAAAATTTGTTGAAAAATGTGCACCAATTTATCTTTTAATATAATTTGAAAAATTTTTAATTTTGACATTAGAGTGGTAAGGGTTCACTATCAATTTCATGATAATTATATGGGAAAGCAGTATATTATTTTGAACCTAATTCGACCGGCCATCTCCCACGGAAATAAGTTTCAAAATATTCAAAAGAATATTCGTTACATCATAAAGAATTAGTAATTTCTGGTCTGTAAATGTTAACCCTTGAACCCTCATATCCCCCAAAAATGGCTTCTGCAGGGGTCTTTAGAAATGTCCATTTGCAGATCAAGAGAAGACGATATTTTTTAATTTTACCACTGAAATGACTGGCTCGATAACCGAGCCAGCCAGTCATTCCTGTGGTAAATTAAAAAAAATACTATTCTCTTGGTCTGCAAATGGACCTTTTATGAGAAAATTGAAATTTTCTTGAACAAATTCAAGGGTTAAACTGTTAGAATATATATCTGGTTTATAAGACACACAGAACAATTCAGCTTTAACATTGTAATGTAACCGGGCCAACTTCCGGCTATGTGCTACATGCAAAGCCACGAGTTAAGTATCTCTCTTATTTCAAGAGTATTCCCGGTCACTTGAGGAATTAATGAATCCAGTTTCTCAGTCAATCATATGACGTCATAATGATTTTCATCACGAATGACTCGATTTAGTCCGTTTTAAATGCTTAATAGTCCGTCAGGTTGTACAAATTGTGTCTTTACTATAAACATGCTGTTGAATATTTTGAAACTAATTTTACTGGGCGCTGATTCTGCCATAGGCAGCAACAGTACCCAGTCAAATTAGTTTCAAAGTAGTCAACAGATTACCTGTATAGTTTTCTGGGGATTGAGATTCAAAGAGTGCATGGGATCGATTGATCTCAACAGGGGCAAAGCGTGGGTGCAGCTTAGCTAGAGATTTGCGGGGAATAGCTCAAACTGGATTCTTCCCTTATTCTGAAGAGACAAAAGTTGTGTTTTATAGATGCTAAAGGAATATGTCTTGGGCACTATGAGAGCATCATTTTCAAAAGGCAATGACTACTGTTTACACTTAATTAATTCGTATTTATAGAAATGGTATATCTATGTTGACAGGAAAACAGATCATAAACGTTGACCCATAGATTGTCAGATCCTGTGAGCATCATTCAATGGACATATCTGATCTGTCATTCAAGTATCTGATCTCACAATCAAACACGTCACTCTTTAGCTGACGTGGCAATCATGACATAGCTCCATCATGAAACTCGGCATCTGTCACCAAAGTGAACAAACTGCACGTCCGCCTTTCATGAATTTACAATTTAACAAACAATCTGTTGAATATTTAAAAAATACTTTGACTGGGAGCCGTTGCTGCCATCGGTCAAATTAGTTTCAACATATTCAAACAACTTACCTGTATAGTTTTATCATGACATTTAGATTCTGGGAATTCAGGTTTCAGTCTCAAATCGATTCAAACAGTGGGTGGAGCTTAGACAGCTCACACCTCTGTTTACTGTCTGCCCGTTGCAACCAGGCAACAATTTCTATGGGATATAACTCTGGACCTGCTGAATATCTTGAAAACAATTTGACTGAAAGTTGTTGGTGGCTCAGCCACCAACGACTTTCAGTCAAATTGTTTTCAAAATATTCAACAGGGCCAGAGAGAAAACCCATGGAATATGTAAGCCGCAGAAATTCAGCATGTAGCCAGTTAATAAAGCTCAAAGTAAACCTGCCTATTATGGCCACTTGCGTTGACCTTGGCACCAAAATCTATTCACCATAGCAAATAAGCTGTATTAACCCATTTGTGATCAAATTTGTCAAAAACCGGCCTCTGTAGTGGTCTTAAGGAACGTCTAGTGGCATGCAGAGACGACTAATTTTTAGAAATTACCACTAGAATGCCTGGCTCGATGAATGAGCCAGTCATTCAGGTGGTACATTTTTTAAAGATAGTCTCCTCTGTACCTGCAAATGGACACTCATTCTACAAAATTTTTAATTTTCTTGACAAATCTTGGCCATTAAATGGTTAACCTCTGACAATGTGACCTTAAAATCCAAAGCAATCTTATTAGCTTCCTGCCATAACACAATATGGTCCAAAGCAATCTTATTAGCTTGCTGCCATAACACAATATGGTCCAAAGCAATCTTATTAGCTTCCTGCAATAACACAATATGGTCCAAAGCAATCTTATTAGCTTCCTGCCATAACACAATATGGTCCAAAGCAATCTTATTAGCTTCCTGCCATAACACAATATGGTCAAAGCAATCTTATTAGCTTCCTGTCATAACACAATATGGTCCAAAGCAATCTTATTAGCTTCCTGCCATAACACACTATGGTCCAAAACAATCTTATTAGCTTCCTGCCATAACACAATATGGTCCAAAGCAATCTTATTAGCTTCCTGCCATAACACAATATGGTCCAAAGCAATCTTATTAGCTTCCTGTCATAACACAATATGGTCCAAAGCAATCTTATTAGCTTCCTGCCATAACACAATATGGTCCAAAGCAATCTTATTAGCTTCCTGCCATAACACAATATGGTCCAAAGCAATCTTATTAGCTTCCTGCCATAACACAATATGGTCCAAAGCAATCTTATTAGCTTCCTGCCATAACATACTATGGTCCAAAGCAATCTTATTAGCTTCCTGTCATAACACAATATGGTCCAAAACAGTCTTATTAGCTTCCTGCCATAACACACTATGGTCCAAAGCAATCTTATTAGCTTCCTGCCATAACACAAAATGGTCCAAAACTATCTTATTAGCTTCCTGCCATAACACAATATGATCCAAAACAATCTTATTAGCTTCCTGCCATAACACAATATGGTCCAAAGCAATCTTATTAGCTTCCTGCCATAACACAATATGGTCCAAAGCAATCTTATTAGCTTCCTGCCATAACACAATATGGTCCAAAGCAATCTTATTAGCTTCCTGCCATAACACAATATGGTCCAAAGCAATCTTATTAGCTTCCTGCCATAACACAATATGGTCCAAAGCAATCTTATTAGCTTCCTGCCATAACACAATATGGTCCAAAGCAATCTTATTAGCTTCCTGCCATAACACAATATGATCCAAAGCAATCTTATTAGCTTCCTGCCATAACACAATATGGTCCAAAGCAATCTTATTAGCTTCCTGCCATAACACAATATGGTCCAAAGCAATCTTATTAGCTTCCTGCCATAACACAATATGGTCAAAGCAATCTTATTAGCTTCCTGTCATAACACAATATGGTCAAAACAGTCTTATTAGCTTCCTGCCATAACACACTATGGTCCAAAGCAATCTTATTAGCTTCCTGCCATAACACACTATGGTCCAAAGCAATCTTATTAGCTTCCTGCCATAACACAATATGGTCCAAAGCAATCTTATTAGCTTCCTGCCATAACACAATATGGTCCAAAGCAATCTTATTAGCTTCCTGCCATAACACACTATGGTCCAAAGCAATCTTATTAGCTTCCTGCCATAACACACTATGGTCCAAAGCAATCTTATTAGCTTCCTGCCATAACACAATATGGTCCAAAGCAATCTTATTAGCTTCCAGCCATAACACAATATGGTCCAAAGCAATCTTATTAGCTTCCTGCCATAACACAATATGGTCCAAAACAATCTTATTAGCTTCCTGCTATAACACAATATGGTCCAAAACAATCTTATTAGCTTCCTGCTATAACACAATAAGGTTATGCACTTTCAAGATGGCCACCGAAAATATTGATCAATCAAAATTCTGTATACAAGTTCTGAAAGCTACCTCCATAGGGTCCTTCAAGCCAAATTAGGCTGAAATCCGCCATGAAGTTAATGAGTAGCGTCTCTAAGCAAAAGATGACGGAGACGGAGAGACGCCAGATGACGGACGGACGCCAGATGACGGACGGATGCCAGATGACGGACAGATGGCGGACGGGTGACGGACAGTCGCCATGCCATAAGCTCACTTAGTCATTCTGGCCAGGTGAGCTAACAATAGGATGAGCTGCGGCGTGAAATGCAAAAGCATAACACATACAAAACAGATTTTATACTCATGTTATCCTTTGACCTAATGACCTCAATGTCGTTGTCCTGTCTGACCTCTTGGCTTCCATACACAGTAACAATGTGATCAACATTAGCGCCATTAAGAAATCTAATGTAACACTGTCATCATCATGGCTATCGTTACCGCTAGAAAAGTGACAACAATGTCCCATTTTCTGCTTTGCATGCAAGATAAAAAATCTTTAGAAATTGAATGATTAATTTAAATTCAATGTGCATTATTCACACAAGAATGCCTGAAAATAAATTGTTAAAATTGTATACTTTTAGAGGCTTAAATTGTGTGCCTAGATGTAATGAAGCGAAATTAAACTTAACATATGATGACTTCATTCCATATTAATAACTATAATTTTTCAATAAATTTTAAGCCTCCAAAAGTATACAATTTTAACAATTTTAATTTCAAGCATTCTGGTGTGAATATGCACTTTTAAAATAAAAGTATTAGTTTGAACAATACAAATTACAATCATAGCCAGAAAAACAAATAATTTGAACACCAAATTAAGCAAAGCAAAATTATAAGTTTAAATTAAATGAAATAACATTTAGCAAATACCAAGTGTTTAAGAATTTGATTCAGCCAAACAAAATCCAAGCACTAAGGGAGGTAATTCATGCATGATAAGGAATACAACACAAACAGAGTTACCTCTCTTGATGTAGAAGCCATTGTATTGGCCTAGACATTAACTATTAAATCTATTACTAATTTGTTCAACTACTTCTCAGGTGAGATGCTGGCCTGCAAGACATAAATAAAACAGATGACATCTCATTAACGAGGTACGGAAACATAAAAATTAAAATAAATTCTGCTATCAGCTAATATAAGGGGAGAGATCTACATATTCAAGGGGAGTCGACCCTGACATAAGTATCTTAAAAGGTCAACAGATTCCATTTTTCGGCTTAACCAATATCGAGTTGCTGACCAAGTGAAGATAATTTTAAAAACTTTCCCACTGGAATGACTATTTCAGTCATCTCTCCAGACAATTGCAGCCCATTTTTTTTAACAACAGAACAATTAACCAATTGTATTATAATGATTAAGATTGGACAAGTAAATCTAAATATTTGCGGGTCAAGAGATTATTTTTGAAAATTTACCACTGGAAGACTGTCCCGATTAGTGAGCCAACCATTCCAGTGGTAAATTTTCAAAGATAGTCTGTTCCTGGCCTGCAAATGAAACAGTCCTCTCTCCCTCTCTGTCGCCTCCACCGATCCACTCTTATGCACTGACACCTAGGCTCACCCTCACTCACACCCATCAACACTCACTCACTGTCACTGACTCTCTACCACACACACACTCACACAGGCTCCCTATCACTCTCACCCACACACATTATTCCAGCTTTTATTAGGCCTGTACTGCAATTTACAGTAATTTATCTATTTTCGCAGCTATTCTCATTCTTATTGATTAGTCAAGCCTGGCGCCTCTAAGGATGACATACAGTACATCTCATAAATAAATTAACACGTTTCCAATATAAAAACAGGAACACATTAGTGAGTACAATTTTGAATACACTGTAAGAAATGTTCTGTTGAATATTTTGGACTTAATTAAATTGATCGGAAGCCGTCTAATCAAATTAATTTCAAAATATTCAACAGAACGTAATATTTTTTTAGAAACATTTAACCCCCCCTTAACGGTCAAGCCGGCCAAAACAAGTCTCTGCAGTGGTCTTGAGGCATGTCCATTTGCAGGTCAAGAGAAGACAATTTTTTTTAATTCATCACTGGAATGACTGGCTCGATAACCATGCTAGTCATTCCAGGGGTAAAATCCCAAAAAGAGGCTTCTTTTGGCCGGCATAATATGGACATTCAACAAACAAATATTTCGCTTTTCGTGACCAAATTTAAGCATTAAAGGGTTAATGTAATGTCTGACTTGTACTGTAGCATGAATGCATCGCTATGTGAACAGCAGAAACACGACTGAACCTGATTGATTCACATGTTGTAAACACGATGATTCATCCCGGATCTAGTCGCAACGATTCCGGCAACAGCATGAGATGGCAACAGTACGAGCCAGCGTCAGTTACATAATAATGGAAATTCCCGATATTGTCGCAGTCAATAGCAACAATATATCATTAGATTCTGTAAATGTGCGTCATTCGTTCGAATGATAAATGTCTATGGAGATACATTGAATGTTTCTTTCATGCTCGGTGCATTTAATATTAGATTTATTAGCTGAACTGTCGCGAACATATTGTAATAGTCATGTTAGTCATGTCTGTCTGCCTGCCTGCCTGTTTGTGCTTTACAACATACTAGCCTGTGTGTGTGTGTGTGTGTGTGCGTGTGTGCGTGCGTGCGTGCGTGCGTGCGTGCGTGGGTGCGTGCGTGCGTGCGTGCGTGCGTGCGTGCGTGCTGCTGGAGGGATGTCGCCTAACTTGGGTATGACCTGGAAGTGTGCCTTTGATGATCCTGAAGAACTTTTGATTTTTTTTGGGGGGGGGGGGGGGAGAGGGGGGGAGGGGGTGAACAGGACAACAATGGCTTCCAATCAATAAGTTCAAAATGTTAAACAGAACATTTCTTACATCTGGTTCAAAATTGTACTAACATGCTTCAGTTTTGTTCATATGCCTCAAAGGAGCTAGAAACTGTATGAAAGATGGATATTTTGAAAATGATTTGACTGAAACTCGTCGTTTCCTTATGCCCATATGCACAGTGGTGTATCAAGGGATGTCGGACGCCCTCCCTAAAAATGGTGCCGAAATAGTAATTTGTCTAGATTATTTTACAAAACTTATATCATTTACAATGTATGGTAAAGGCCTATCAAAACTAATTTTCAACAAATCTTCTCAATTACATGTATATTCAGAAAATCTTACAAAATAATGGGGAAACTCTCCCTCTAAAAACATTCCTGGAGTCGCCACTGCACATGTGCATGCATGTACAGACAAACACACGCACGTATGCACACATCACTCAATATTACAAAAAACCTCTCAAACAACACAAAAAGACCGAATAAAAAATATGCACACATTCATAACACATCTTATATACAACATCTCAACCACAAATCAGATAGGCTATTATAATGCCATAAATCACACGCACACTTTTCACAATGCCTACCATCTTGAGATATACAAATAGGAAAATCATTTGAAGTCAACAGATGGCATTCTTATTGCCTATATATATATATATATATATATATATATATATATATATATATATATATATATATATATATATATATATAACACTACAGGCATCCATTTCTAGGTACACCCCACCCCACCTACTTCTAGCCTGTGGGAGAAACAGTTCCCAGTCAAATTACTTTCAAAATATTCTACAGAATGTTTAACTTGTAAATTCATTAAAGCCATACAATTCACACTTTGGTGACGGCCCATTGCTAGTTTTGTGACAGACTCTGGGTTCTGGCCAGGATGAAATTAAATGCTGGGCATTTTTTAGTTACTACAACCAGGGCCTGCCTGCCTGACTTAGGAATTGCGAGTTGCTCAAGCTTGCCAGAAAAAGAAGACATTTTAATACCTTAAAGTGAGCTCTTAACCAGTAAATCTGGCCTATTTCACCGATATTTTTTTAGAAATTTCCTTGAAAAAACTTTATTTTAAAATGAATTCAAAACTTAATTAAAAAAATTAGGTGAAGTGGTGGTTTGTAAAGATTGCTTAGTATTTAGTAGTGGTCAGAATAGTTGAATGGTGACCAAACCTGTCCAGCACCGACCTGAGAACCCTGGCGACCCATAGCGTTTTGATTCCGATGTCAAAATAAAGTGACGTAGATCAGGGCATAATTTAAAATTTGATATTTGTAGAGCATGCATTGCTATGCAAGTTATAAATTGTATAGTTGTCGGCAAAAATGTATAGCAATTCGGTATTCTAAGCTAAATTGTTATACATTATTAGCGATAGAACTGAAATTAATTGAGTAATGGGCTATTTCAGTATTCATGATATTTAAATAAAGTGAGTGACTGGTCATTTTTATTAGGTAAAATAATCAATAACCCTGCTTATCTAGAGCTCTAAGAAAAGCTTTTGAACTCCAGTCATATTAATTTCAAAATATTCAACAGTATGTGCTATACATGTAAAGAATTTACTTTTTTCAGGGATTTGTCATTTAAAGGGCTAACGATAGAACTTAAGAAAATCAATGATAAATTGCAATTGCGTACACATTTTTCAAAGCACATACAACTATGCATGTTGCAGAATGTATAGCAACTGCCTAAATATGTGTAGCAAATTGAGATGCTATGCCAGATAAACAACCATTCTGTAAGTATTGCTTTGCAATACATGTCCCCTACCTGGTGATATAAATCTTTAGAGATTGACAGTCAAAGACTCCATTAAAAATTGACAGAAGCAGCTGAAACTCGAACATGATCTGTAACTTCTCATAACATAGCAATAAACCAAGTAAATCTCAGTTATATATGGTGAAGGAGAAGGAAAAAGTCTTGATAACTCCATCAAAAAATGATGCAAATTGCGTATTTCATAGGTCGAAAGGGGGAATATAACTTCATAAAATATTTATGCATACGCCTGAAACTCGAACTTGGTCTGTAACTTCTCATAACAAAGCAATGTAGCAATTCTCAGTATAATATCTTGACTGCGAAAAATAGTGCGGAAAACTAATATTTTTCGTATTTCATAAGTCGAAAGGGGGCATAACTCCATGAAAAATTGACGAAAATGTCTGAAACTCGAACTTGCTTTGTAACTCCTTATACTAAAGCGATGCACCGATTTTCGCTTAAATATCTTGGAGTGCGAAAAAAGTGCGGAAAGCTGATATTTTTCGTATTTCTTAAGTCGAAAGGGGGCATAACTCTATCAGAAATTTACGCATATGCCTGAAACTCCAACTTGATCTGTAACTTCTCATAACAAAGCATAATATCTTGAGACTGTGAAAAAAGTGAGGAGAACTAATATATTTTGTATTTCATAAGTCGAAAGGGGCATAACTCCATGAAAAATTGACGAAAATGTCTGAAACTCGAACTTGCTCTGTAACTCCTTATACTAAAGCGATGCACCGATTTTCGCTTAAATATCTTGGAGTGCGAAAAAAGTGCGGAAAGCTGATATTTCTCATATTTCCTAAGTCGAAAGGGGGCATAACTCCATCAAAAATTTACGCATACATCTGAAACTTCAACTTGGTCTGTAACTTCTCATAGCAAAGCAATAAACCAATTCTCAGTTGAATACCTTGAAGGACTGCGAAAAAAAGTGTGGAAAACCAACTCGGATGGGCGGACAGACAGATGGAGTGCAAACCTATAGTCCCACACACACCCCCCCACCCCCCCGGTTTTACCGGTAGGGGACTAATAATGCCCTGTAATTGATTATGAGGTCAGAGTACTTGACTAACAGACTGGATATATCCATACTATAATGACTGACATAATTACAATCATGTGTTACACTTTGGTGCAATTAACCCTTTAATATCACAAATTTATAAATTTTAAATTAAAGTAAAAGATGAACTACTGTTTATTTTTCAACAAATTTGGTGGAAGATGGTGCTGTCGTAGACCAACATCTTCCACTAAAACTGTTGAAAAATGCACAATAGTTTAGCCATTGACACCGTAAAAGTTAGAATAATGACATCAGTGTGCTTAGGGTTAACACCCATATCAGCCAGAAGGGCTTCTGCAGTGCCTGTGTTGAGAAATGTCCATTTGCAGACCGAGCCAGTCATTCCAGTTGGAAATTTTCATCTTCTCTTGGTCTGCAAATGGACATTTTCTGTCGACAAATTCACGCTTAAGATCTGTCTAGAAAATCAAAATTTCTGCTCAGTGAATATCCATTTGGCAATCAACAAAACGCTTTAAAAAAATTTTACCTGCAAGGACTCGCTCGTCAGGTATCGAGTCAGTCATTAGTTGTAAATTTTCAAAAGCAATCTTTTTTTGATTTACAAACGGATATTTTCTGGATAATTTTCTTGAACAAATTTGAAGGTTAAAGGGTTAATTGAAGATAAATAGCCGCAATCAGCATTATTTTATATTATTCTATTTTTACCCATTTATGTCATAGAAGTAAGCTAATATATATAATGCATACTCTAGGTAATACTAATATTCTGAAAACTATTTGCCTTAAAGACTGTTGTACCAATTTTCAGCTAAATTATTTTCAAAGATTTCCACCAGTCCCATACAGTCATACCTATAGTTCATTTTAAAAGTGCATTATTTGAACATCTCAAAGTGAAACGGGATATTAGGTACAGTTTATTTTTAACCACAAAGAATTATGACTGTATTTTATTATATTATAATTATTATGGGTGAATTTTAATATGCAAAGTGAACAATATGTTTTTAAAGTCTCTCTTCATGTGGACAGAACTACACAAGGAATATGTCTATAGGCGCATATTTTGTACATAATTGTGGTAGTTAATGTGTTTACGCTTAAGCATGCCAAAAATGGCTTATGCAGTGGTCTTGGGAAATGTCAATTTGCGGAGCAAGAAGTCTATATTTTTTTTAAATTTACCACTTGAATGACTGGCTCGATAATCGAGCCAGTCATTTCAGTGGTAAATGTTCAAAAACAAGTCTTCTCTTGATCTGCAAATTGACATTTTCTACCATGAAATTAAAACTTTCTTTAACGAATGTTAGGGTTAATGGTAATTTGAACTTGAAGTACTGTGATCTGGTGTTAATATATCCACTCTCGGTATCAAAGTAACATATAAATAAAGTTTATATTTATACTAATATACAAACACATAACTACCGGTAGAACGGATTCCTGATTCATGTCTAAATGAGAGAGAGCTCTCAGTTTTGGCTAGGCGTCACAACTAGTATCCGTCTGCCTCCGGCCTGCCTGCCTGCCCACCTGTCTGTCTTTCTGTCAAATCATTGACATTTTGGACAAAGCTGACTATAGCTAGGTCACAGTTATAGTGGGTCCAATTTCCAGAATCCTATTTACTTCGGGTCACTACACAGCCCAAGTATGGCTGAAATTGGGTCATTTTTAAATATGTATTTTGAAAAACTCTGACATTTTTGTAAATCCAAGATAGCCCCCAGAAAAATTAACCAATCAAATTTCTTAATAAATTACTCGCCCTTTAGGCCAAATTTGGTGACAATTCACCAACTAAAAATATGTTTTAAAGCAAAAAGTTGATGGACGACAGATGGTGACCATGACACAAGCTCATTTTGCCCTTCAGGCAGGCCAAGCCAGGTGATAAAGCTAATAAGGATTTTAAGACAAGAGGTCTGTGACGCTCAGCTGTCTGACAATGGACCTTTCCAGTTTATCCATTAATCATATGACATCATAATCAAGTCTGTGATATGTATGATGATGTCATAATCAATTACATGATGAAAAACGTAGATAATTTTGTCACATCAATGCATTATTGATGATGGACTAAGCGTTGTTGTATGACTTGTATCTCTATTACTTAATGCTGGAACAATAATATCAGGCAAAAATGGTTTCTGCCAGTGGTCTTGAGAAATGTCCATTTGCAGACCAAGAGAAGACTATTTTTTAAATTTTACCACTGGAATGACTGGCTCGATAGCCGAGCTAGTACTACTGGCTCGATAGCTGAGCCAGTGGTAAATTTTCAAAAATAGTCTTCTCTTGGTCTGTAAACGGACATTTTCTATGAGAAAATTTGAGTGTTAAAGGGTTAATAAGCATACCGTTGAATATCTTGAAACTGGGTGCTGTTGCTGGCATAGGCATTCAACATATTCAACAGCTGTATAGTTTTCTGGAAATTGATAGTCAGGGAGTTCAGGTATCGATCGATCCCAACATGGACAAAGCGTGGGTGGAGCTTAGCTAGAGATGGGCGGGGCAATTAGCTAAATCTGGATTCATCCATTAAAGGGAAACACCAGACCCTCTATACTACTTTGTATAAAATGAATCTACAGACTGTAACATTTTCAAAAATATAATTGTAAGCTCTGTGCTCAAATTAGAAATATATATCTTCGTTATTTAAATATGTGATACATTAGTTAAATTTCTATTCCAACACTATCGCAATAAAATCGTTTGATAAGGGTTTCTCTTCAGCGGTGTTAGGAATATATAAACTATATTTGCGGAAATGTTGAAGAACTTATAATAACAACACTTTGTCTGATTTCTCTGGTGCCGATTTTGACATCAAGTTTTGATCTTTAGATAAATGAATGACGCGATAGTATAGGTATATCAATATAATTGCCACTTTTGAATTAACACTCTCACTGGCGCTACGGTAGATAATGTTATTAACGTGTAATCTATTAATATGAGTTAAAATAGTTCTTACACACATCCAGTCCATCTTTAGGTACTTATGTTTTCATACTAGCCTCAAAATTTCCTGCGATATTGTAATAGTCAAGTAATCGGCAGATATCTTCATAGAAAATGGCTATCTTAAGGTTCGGCATCTAATGTATGAAAATAACAAATATACTCCATAAATTTGCGATAGTGTGATAAACGTCTTAATCTCTTCAATCTGTACATATATAAATGATGTTGATAGCACTATCACCGATAGAGATATCGCATCCAAATGCATACACTCCTGTCTTCAGAGTGCCGTTATCATGGTTCTTGCCGGATGGGATTCAACCTATGATGTCATAGCTTTAATTAACTCGCGGAAAATTATAGCAACATAGCGTTTTTTAACACAAATTTTAATCGGAGTTATATATAAATGTTGCAGGATATTTTTGCACAGTAGCTTAAATATGGGCTCTACGATAGAACTGCATGTTTTATGCAAACGATGGCGACCCGTCTTGTGTTCCCCTTTAAAGCTCTTGAGGATAAACGTGCAACTCGTATTTAACACTTTAGCACTTGAAAATGTCCATTTGCAGACCAAGAGAAGACTATTTTTGAAAATTTACCACTGGAATGACTGGCTCGATAACCGAGCCAGTCATTCCAGCGGTAAATTTTCAAAAATTGTCTTCTCATGGTCTGCAAATGGACATTTCTCAAGACCACTGCAAAAGCCGTTTTTGGCTGATATCAGTGTTAAGGGGTTAGGTTAATGCAATAACATGACATTGTCTTGATAGGCGAGTGCGATTATTGCTGTAAGTGATCACGATCGATTATTTTAAAATAATCGTGATTACTCGATTAATTAGCCTGGATACAAATTACCCAGACATAACAACAAAGTCACATCAATGACAAAATATGCAATTGTGCTAAAAAATGTCCATTCGCAGACCAAGAAAAGACAACTCTTGAAAATGTATAACTCGAATGCCTGCCTCAGCCCGCAAATAGACAAAACTTTCGCTGAGCAAAATGTCAATTTTCGTGATCAATCACATTAAAGAGTACTAGTAACTAAAAGATAGCTTTTACATCGTTTTATGATTGAAGAAGAGATTACTCATAATTATTCAATTATATATTTTTTAATCACATAAAATTCATGATTTAAGAAAATAATCGCGATTTTCGATTTCATCACGAAATCGTGCAAGCTTGTTTTCCAGCTCTAAATTACAAACTGCAGCGTAAGAGCGTTCATATGACTTATTTAATGTCAATAACCCTTTAGCACTAAAGCTGGCCATTTGCAGACCAAAAAAGACTTTGAAAGTTTAACACTGCAATGTCTACTAGCTCGATAGCCGAGCCAGTCATTCCAGTGATAAACTTCTTAAAATAATCCCTTCATCTGAAAATAGACATTTTCTAAGAGAAAATAAACATTTTTAAAAACAAATTTGAGGATTAAAGGGCTATAGTATTTTACATTTATTTAACTGATTACCCCGTATGCTATAAATTCTATTTATAAAATTTAATGAGCAGATACATAATACTCAACAATAGGCCCTCCTCTCCTTAACCTTTAACACACAAATTTGCTCAAGAAATTTTAATTTTCTCATACAAAATGTCCATTTGCAGACCAAGAAGATATTTGAAAATTTACCACAGTTTCAGTGACAAATTTTCAAATATTGTCTACTCTTGTGTATTAATGGGTTCACTACCGCAGGAGATGATGACATTCACAATACCTGTACTTACACACTACAGCTCATAAATAAGCCAACATGTTTCCCAAAAAACCCACCCCACAAACATGTTAGTTTAAAAACCTGCAAAATGGCACCTGCAGTTCTCTTGAGTGATGTACATACATGTACACGCCAATAGAAGACAATTTTTGAAAATTTATCACTGGAATGACCCGCTCGGTAACCGAGCCAGTCATTCCACTGGTTAAATTTTCAAAAATATTCTTCTCTTGGTCTGCACATGTACACTGTCAACGTACTAAGAAGGATTTTCTTGAATATTAACCATTTATTGATCAAGCTGAACAATACATGTGGCAACAGAGCTATTTTTGTAAATTTCTGCGGCAAATTTACACACATTGTCTTCTCTACATGGATATTTACTGAGTGAGAATTGCAATTTTCTTTGAGATATCTAGAGCTTTGAAGAGTTACTTGACATAGGTAGAATTTTGAGTGCTTTGAGGCGCTGTTGACACACGAGGGGTTAATGACAATTTTGACTATAATGTAAGAAAATTTGTTGAAATTTTTTGACTTTAACCCTTTAATGATCAAGCCAGCCAAAACCGACCTTTGCAGTGGTCTTTAGGAATGTCCATTTGCAGCCCAAGAGAAGGCTATTTTTGAAAATTTTACCACTGCAATGACTGGCTCGATAACTGAGCCAGTCATTCCAGTGCTAAATTTTCAAAGAATGTCCTCTTTTGGCATGCAAATGGACATTCAATAAGGGAATATTTTGATTTTCTTAACCAAATTTGACCATTAAAGGGTTAAATTTGATAGCAAGCGATTTCTGTCTTGGCTGTAATCAGCTTTCCAATCGAACTAATTTCAAAATATTCAAAAGTATGTTTTATTTCTGTTTGGAAACAAGTTATTTCCGAGTTGAATATTAACTACCCTCATGATATATTATAAATGTTTCTTACAATAACTCTATAGTAAATATATATATCTGTTCTTACTATTTTCCCTAGTGAGTGAGAGAGACTATGTCAGAAGGTTGATTCGTCACATCCCTGCAAATTAGAGCAACCATGAACCGTCTTCTTGCTAAACATGTTCTAAATTAACCTAAATACAATACATAAGCTGATTATTTTGAAAATAATTTGGCTGAAAGTAGTTTCTGCATAAATAACCAATATGTTTTATTTACACATTTGATTTTGCAAATATTATATCTTTGTGACAAAACAAATCCACAAAAAACGTCATCCCTAGGTTTTTGTGTAAAAAAAATAACAAGCTAAGAATTCGTAAACGTACCATAAATCTTAAATCGTATATAACTCCCAGTAAACAGATGTACTGTAGAAAAAACCGATGCGAGACAGATGCACTGTGGATGTTTTTCAAGATGTATAAGAAATACGAAATCGTCTGGGAAATGGGTATATCTTATAACTCTATATAGCAATACTAACCCTCTCACCGACAAATCACTGAAAAACTATATTCTTTAACCCTTTAGTGATGAAATATTAAATATTTGCTTTTTGAATGTCCATTTGCAGGCCAAGAGAAGATTAATTTTGAACATTTACAACTGGAATGACTGGCCTGATAACCGTGCCAGTCATTCCAGTTGTAAATTTTCAAAAATTAGTCTTCTCTTGGTCTGCAAATGGGAATTCCTGTAGACCATTAAGGAGGCCAGTTTTGGCCGGTATCGTCACTAAAGGATTAAGATGTAAAACTTATTTTATTGAACTTTGAAATTAATTAGGCAGCAACGGCGCTCAGTCAAATTAATTTCAAAATATTCAACAGTTTTCTTGTATGGTTGCTTTGAAAATAAGATATCTGGAATTCATCAGTGAATGGGTTAAACCGTTTAACCCTTCAATGGTGCAGGCGGCAAAATCCGGCCTCCGCAGTAGTCTTACGGACTACCCCATTTGCAGGTTAATGGAAAAATATTTTTGAAAATTTACCACTGGAATGCCTGGCTCGGTAAACGAGCCAGTCATTCCAGTGGTAAATTTTCAAAAATATCCTCTTGGTCAGCAAATGGGCATTCACTATCTATACACAAATGTCAATTTTCTTTGCAAATCTTGCCCATTAACGGGTCAATACCTCGTCAAGATGTAAAATATAATCTTTACTCAGACAAAAAAGGAATAACAGCTTGATAATTGATAAAAACAATCTTGCTAATGTGAAGCTGTTGCTATGTTAAACAGCAACAGCTCTGAAGGAATTTGTATTCCTAAAATGATAATTGACTATATTATGCTGAAGCTGAAGACTTGTGAAGCGTATGGCAATTAGCGGTGAACGGGTTATGCATCGTAGCAGATGTGATGGGAATGTGTCATGATAGTTACTCACACAATTATAACATATCCACACATAACCGCTGAAATTTATAGTAACGAGATAAATGCTCAATATTTATCCCCATGTTTTGAAAAAACGTCGGGGATATTGTAATCGCCTCCGTCCGTCTGTCCTTCTGTTTGTCCATCACGCTTAGTCCTCCCAAACGAATGTGTTTGGCAAGATGACATTTAGATTAGGCTCTGCCCCCCAAGGGGGTGTGGCAGGGGTTAAAAGGTCAAATTGATTATAATGCATCTCACCCCAAAGCACTGCGCAGAATTCAACTAAATTCGGTATGTGCATTACCAATAGCAATGCGCTTTGCAAGCCGAGATATAGATTAGGCTCCGCCCTCAAGGTGGCATGGCAGGGGTCAAAAGGTCAAATTAGTTGTAACACGACTCCTCTGAACTAAACTAGACGGAACTAAACCAAATTTGATATCGGAGTTACCCATATGATTGCGGAGTGCGGGGGTGGGAGAGGGGTCAAAAGGTCAAATTTTAACCTGCGTAAATTCATTTAACGCATCTCCTCCAAAACCATTGGACGGAATTCAACCAAATTTGGTATACGAGTTACCCATATCAATGAGGAGTGGATGAGCCCATTTACATTTGGCCCCGCCCCCAAGGGTAGGGATGGGGTCAAAAGGTCATGAAATTGATTGTAATGCAACTCCTCTGACACTATTGCATGAAATTCAACCAAATTTGGTATGTGAGTTACCAATATGATTGCCGAGTGCCAAATGACATTTACATTTGGCTCCACCCCTGGGGTGGGTTGTGGGGTGTGTCAAAAGTTCAAAGCGGTGAACGTGGGGATTTGCGATGACGCGTCATCGACTGATCAATCTACTTTGAAAATAATTTGATTGAAAAAAGCTAAAAATATTTATATCATATGTAATTTTCATAATTTGCGAATGGATATTTTTTGTGAGAAAAGCAAATTTTCTTGACCAAATCTGACAATTAACCATATAACACTCTAATTTGTTCAAGAAGATTTCTTACAGAAAATATCCATTTGCAGACCAAGTGAAGACTTTTTTTTAATTTATCACCGAAATGACTAGCTTGATAACTGAGCCAGTCATTCCAGAAGTAAATTTTCAAAAATAGTCTTCTCTTGGTCTGCAAATGGCCCTTTCAAGAACACGGCAGAGGCGCTTTTGGCTGATATAAGTGTTAAAGGGTTAGCTGGTACATAGCATAGCTAGATCTATAGACATTTCTAAATTAAATTTTATAAACCATCGCATTATATAACTTACGAAAAACATGACAATCTTACATCGATTCTACAACCTTTCAGTTTTACTCCTACAACGTCTTACATCCATTCTCATTTTCAAATTCATGTTTATAATCATCTATCCGACTGATGCAAGCCACCAGACAATAATTTTAATGGGCAATAACTCTGGATCGACTGAATATTTTAAAAATAGTTTGACTAAAAGTTGTTGGTGGCATTCACCATATCCAGAGCTAAACCCCATGGAAAATGTAGTCTGCAGAAATTCAGCAGGCAGACAGTTTAAACTGACTAAAAATCTTTACTCAACCCACAGGATGCACCTTTCAGAATGGGCAGTAAGATAACAACATACACCGGGTGTCTGTAAATTTATTCCTTTATTTTTTACACTCAAGTTCAAACTCATATTTATTCAATGAAACAGATCACTATGGCAGCAATATCAATTTTATTTGCAAAAGAAAATTTATCTTCCATTTCAGGTGACTTTAAAATGAGTTTCTTTCTTAAAATTGTATTCTTTTTTTTTTTCACAAGATGGACATAAACCATACGTTCATTCATGAATCAGAAAGTGTTAACCATTTAGCCTTCAAATTTGTTCAAGAAGATTTTAATTCTCTCATAGAAAATGTCCATTTGCAGACAAAGAGAAGACTATTTTTGAAAACTTACAACTGGAATGACTGGCTCGGTTAACGAGCCTGTCATTCCAGTGGAAAATTAAAAAATATATACTTACCTTGCTCTGCAAATGGACATTTTCCAAAGAGCACTGCAAAAGCAGTTTCTGGCCATCTTAGATGTTAAAAGGTTCGCATTGTCTATGTCGAGATTCCTATATAGATATATTGATGAACAACACAAAAATTTACTTAGGATATTTGAACAATTCAACCCTTTAAATTTCAATGTCTCAATTTCAAGGCAACTAGCCAGGCAAGTTGTTGAACATTTTGAAACAAATTCAACTGGAAGCTGTTGCTGCAATAGGCAGCAACAGCTTCCAGCAAAATTAGTTTCAAAATATTCAACAAAATATTCAACATCGTTGCTTCAGATGTGTAAGGGTTACAAGGCTAAGCGGAACATTCGAGATTAACGGAAGAATGTGTATTTGCGGGTCCAGTATTTGCTGAGAGAAAGAATTATTGAGAATGGATGAATCCAGTTTTAGCTATTCCCCGCCCATCCCTAATTAAACTCCACCCACTCTTCGCCTATGTTGGGATCGATCGATCCCTGCATTCCCTGAATCTCAATTTCCAGAAAACTATACAGGTAAACCGTTGATTATTTTGAAGTTAATTTGACTGGGTGCTGTTGCTGCCTATGGCAAGCAACAGCGACCAGTCAAATTAGTTTCAAAATATTCAACCAAATGTTTATTAAATAGCAATGACACACAATCCTTAGTCCGTCATCAATTATGCGTTCGGGACGAACTTTGCTACATCATTCATGATGCATGAATCATGTACAGGTACTTGATTATGATGTCATACTACACCTCACATAGTTGATCATGATGTCATATGATTGACTGAGAAACTGGAATCCTCCATTATTAGCTCCGATTAACTGCTCATTAAACTGCTATGTCAGTCAGTCGGCTGGTTTCTCAATTGGTCGGTTGGCCAGTCAGTCACAAAAGCTTATTCTGAGCTGTCGTTTCAAGAGTTTTTCATATACAGTAATCAAGCCGGGTGTATGCATGCCTTGTACACTTAAGGTATCTAGGGTTACAAAAGAAGGTCAGTGTGACCTCAGTAAAACAACAGCAACAGCTTTCAGAAACACTGTTTTCAAAATAGACACTTTTAACCTCACAGTGGACCGATTGAAAAATATATCAACAATGTGGGTAATTGGACAAATTTGTCCTTGTTATTAAAGTCATACAGGGCAACTACAATCTGATCATTTTGAAAATAATTTAACTGAAAAGGGTTGTTGACTTTGACAGCGGGTATCAGCTCAATTTTCTTGCTTTACCCTCAGCTATGATGCTATCATCCAAACGTTTATTATTCTAAATCACACTTTCATCTCTCAACCTTTTAACCATTTAACACTTGAATCTGGTCAAGAAAGTTTCGATATTTTCATATATAATATCCATTTGCAGACCAAGAAAAGACCATCTTTGAAAATTTACCTCTGGAATGACTGGCTCGGTTATCGAGCCAGTCATTCTAGTGGTAAATTTTCAAAGATTGTCTTCTCTTTGTCTGCAAATGGATATTTCTCAAGAACACTGCAGAAGCCATTCTTGGCTGACTTGAGGGCATAAAGGGTTAATTGATTTAGCTGGCAAAAACGTCCGTGGTCTTGAGAAAGGTCCATCTGTGGGCCAAGGAATAACCAAGCCAGTCATTCCATGGTAAATTGTCAAAAATAGTCTTCACTTGACCTGTAAATGAGCATTGTCTAGGATAAGATTTTATTTTCTTGACCAGTTATGATCATTGATGATGTTGATGATGATGATGATCACGATGACGACGACGACGACGACGACGTTGATCATGCTGATGATGATGACGATGACGATGATGATAATGATCATGATGATGATGTGCGTCCAGAACTCTTTCGGTCCTTACTCCTTTCTACCATTAACCATCTGACGGCTGAGTTTTTGCAGGTGACATTCTACATGTTATATCTCTGAACCTGCTAAATATTTTGAAAACAATTTGACTGAAAGTTGTTGGTGGCTAAGCTACCAACAACTTTTAGTCAATTTGTTTTCAAAATATTCAGCAAGTCAATAGTTTTTGCTCATTGAAATTATTGTCTGATGGCTTGCATTAGCGAGACAGTTAAAACGTTCAAATTGAGATACTAGAATATAATTCTTTAAAAGGTTAATTCACATTTTTTTTACAGACCTATTACTGCTATTAATACAATTAATTAATAGTCTAATTTTAGCAAAGGATTAATTTTTGTCTCTACCAGACCACCTTTGTGAAAATAGAGCAAAAAATTACAAATCTCCTCAGGATATACATAAAAATGCATAAACAGATATTTGACTTGTAGTACTTAATAAACAGAATTGTTGTTTTATATATTTTATCTTGTCGTTAAGAGAATATTAAAGTCATCTCAAACGCTCTATTCAGGTGATAAATTATGGCATTACATAAACAATAGACACTATTGTCAGGGCTATATTAAGCAATCAAAGAAAGATATCAGATTTTTTAAAGTGGAATTTCACGCTAGATGAGCAAAAAATGAACATGAATACAATATATCACACAATGAAACGCTAGATAATGTACCTGTCTATAAAGACATGACTTTGATGGCTCTAACTTTTAATGAAACGTTAGATAATGTACCTGTCTATAAAGACATGACTTTGATGGCTCTAACTTTTAATGAAACGTTAGAAATGTACCTGTCTATAAAGACATGACTTTGATGGCTCTAACTTTTAATGAAACGTTAGATAATGTACCTGTCTATAAAGACATGACTTTGATGGCTCTAACTTTTAATGAAACGTTAGATAATGTACCTGTCTATAAAGACATGACTTCGATGGCTCTAACTTTTAATGAAACGTTAGATAATGTACCTGTCTATAAAGACATGACTTCGATGGCTCTAACTTTTAATGAAACGTTAGATAATGTACCTGTCTATAAAGACATGACTTCGATGGCTCTAACTTTTAATGAAACGTTAGATAATGTACCTGTCTATAAAGACATGACTTTGATGGCTCTAACTTTTAATGAAACGTTAGATAATGTACCTGTCTATAAAGACATGACTTCGATGGCTCTAACTTTTAATGAAACGTTAGATAATGTACCTGTCTATAAAGACATGACTTTGATGGCTCTAACTTTTAATGAAACGTTAGATAATGTACCTGTCTATAAAGACATGACTTTGATGGCTCTAACTTTTAATGAAACGTTAGATAATGTACCTGTCTATAAAGACATGACTTCGATGGCTCTAACTTTTAATGGTCAAGCTGGCCAAAATCAGTTTCTTGAGGATGATTTTTGTAAATTATGACCGGAATGACCTATTCGGTTATCGAGCCAGTCATCACTGTGATAAAATTAAAAACACTCTTGCCTAGGCCTGCAAATGGCCCGTTCTCAAGACAGTATATAACGGTTGGCTTAATGGCCGGCTTGGTCATAAGATTGCCAGCTCACCTGAAGACTACTGTCGAAAAATCGTATTAATTTGAAAACAAATGAGTCAAATTACTTTCAAATGTCAACTTAACATTACATTTAATCCTCTATAATTTATGTACTATTTTGCAAACAAAATCTTTCAGTCACATTGTTTTCAAACCACTCACTGTGCAACATTCAAATATTACTTACATTTAACATTGAACCCTTTCATCCTCGATTTTGGTCAAGAAGATTTAAATTTTCTCATAGATAAATTAAATTGGGTTCATTGTTGAAGCTTTGAAACATAATGGACCTTTCCATATTGATCCATCTATCATATGACATCATAATCAACTACATAATGTGTAGGATGACATCATAATCATGATGTCATGAATGACTCGCTATAGTCCGTCTTTAACGCATAATAGTCTGACATGTTGTACGAATTGTATGTAATTACCATTTAATAAACATTCTGTTGAATATTTTGAAACTAATTTGATTGGCGCGGTTGTTAGTTTCAAAATATTTAATAGCTTACCTGTATAGTTTTCTGCAAATTGATAGTCAGGGAGTTGAGATCAATCAATCCCAACACGAGCGCGATGTGGGTGGATCTTAGTTAGATGGGCGGGGCATAGCTAAAACTGGAAAGGTCCACTGAATTGAAAGGCCTAAGGCAGCAATGTCTTCCAGTCCAATTAGGTTCAAAATATTCAACAGAACATTTGCATTATGTTCAAAATCTGTAACAAATTAACATTTGTTCTAGAATATTTTTTAGCTACACTGTAAGACAAGAATATGTTTGATAATTTACCACATTTACTCGAATATCGAGCCAGCCGTTCCAGTGGTAAATTCTCAAAAATAGTCTTCTCTCTTAGTCTGCAAATTGACATTTCCGAAGATCAAAATAGAAGCCATTTTTGGCCAGCTTGGGAGATAAAGAGTTAACCCTTTCACTGACAAAACCCTGAAAAAGTACATTCTTTATGATATAAAACTTATATTCTGTCGAATATTATTCTGTCTGTCGAATATTTTGAAATTAAATTGACTGGAAGCTGTTGTTGCCTACGACAGCAACAGCTACCAGTCACATTAATTTCGAAATATTGGGACAGTTTTCCTGTGTGATTGCCATGAAAATGAGAAATGGAGAATTCATCGGTGAAAGGGTTACGGTTCACTGAAAACCGCCTATCTATGGATTATAAATCAATGGTAAATATTTGAGATCTCCAAATCCTCCGCTTAAACCCTTTCATTGTCAACCCGGCCAAAACTGGCCTCTGCAGTGGTACTGATGAACTGTCCATTTGCAGGCTGAGAAGAGTATTTTTGAAATTTTACCACTAGAATGACTGGCTCGATAACCTAGCCAGTAGTTCCAATGGCAAATTTTCTAAATACTCTTCTCTTGGGCTGCCAATGGAGATTCATTAAGTAAAAATTGTAACGTTCATTAACCGTCTGACCGCTGAGTTTTTGCAGACGACATATTCCAGGATTTATATCTCTGGACATGTTCAATAATTTGAAAACAACTTTCAGTCAAATTGTCTTCAAAATATTCAGTAATTCAAACAGTTTTTGCTCATTGAAATTATTGTTTGGTGGCTCGCTGCAGTGAAACAGTTAAGTGTTTGGCTGCCGAGCTTTTGCAGACGACATATTCCAATGGCTATATCTCTGGACTGGCTAAATATTTTGAAAACAACTTGACCGAAAGTTGATGGTGGCTAAGTCCCCAACAACTTTCAGTCAAATTGTCCCCCAAAAACACCGCAAGTCAAGAGTTTTTACTCATTGGGATTATTGTCTGGTGGCCTATGAGACAGGAAAGGGTTCATCCTAAATACTATGAACAACAACATCGTGGCTATCAATGACATCGTGGAATGACAACAAGTACGCTAATTAAGACCCATGCTCACCATCAATCAATTTACAGATTTATATTGATTTTGCGAGAAAATACGTCCGTGGCAAATATGGACATTGGTCAAGCATGTAAATATGGATCCCGTCAAATTGCAACAATGAGTGACTTACTGATGGATTATAGAATGTCCAATGATATATATCCTTGTATAGAACAGCTTAACCCCTTAATGGTCAGATTTGATCTAGAAAATTTAAATATCAGTCTATTGAACATCCATTTTCAGGCCAAGAGATAAAAATCTTTGAAAATTTATCAATGGAATGACTGGCTCGGTTATCGAGCTAGTCATTCCATTGGTAAATTTTCAAAAATTGTATTCTCTTGACCTGTAAATGGACATTCCACCAGACCATAACAGAGGCCAGTTTTGACCGGTATGACCATTAAAGGGTTAAGGCTTTCATCTCGGAAATGCTTTAAAACCTGTTTAACTCTAAAATTTGTTCAGAAATTTTTTAATTTTTTCAAAGAAAATGTCCATTTGCAGACCAAGAGTATTATTTTTTAGACTTTACCTTTGGAATGACTTGTGCGGTTATCGAGCCAGTCAGCCCTGTGGAAAATTGTCTAAAATAGACTTCTCTTAGTCTTCTACTCACTGTAAAAGCTGTTTTTGGCCGGCTTGAGTTTTAAAGGGTTAAACTCACACCTTATGTACAAAGAAACCTAATTATTATTCTCATTGTATGATTACTGTATTCTGCGGCTGTAGTAGTAGAAACATCCTACAGCTGCAATCAGTCCTTCTTCGCTCTTGCCCACTGTGTTTTGGACCTCAGCCAAAATCCTTGGCTACCTCAGGTCCGTTTTTTACTTGAGTGTACCTAATCCTGCTTTCTTGAGGTCACCTCGTAGCACGCTTAGCAGATTTATGCAATGACGTCCTCTCCTAGCTCTGTATTTGCTGGCTCCGAGTAGGGCGAATTCCAAGGCTCTCTGTGCTGGTGTGTCTTCTGGCATCCTTAGCACATGGCCAGCCATGGACCATCTTTGCTGAGCGACTTTTACAGACAGCGACGACGTGTTACACATCTTGTATAGTGCATCATTGGAAATTATGCTGTCTGGCCATCAGTGTCCAGTGATGGTGCATAGGTGTTTGCGGTGGTAGGCGTCAGGTTTGTCCAGAGCTGCCTTTGGAACTGCCCAGATGTTACAGTTATACATCATCAAGGACACGCAGGTTGCATTGTATAAACGTAGTCTTTTTACCAAGGGCATCTTTGATCTACAAATCCATAGCTTCCAGAAGGACTGGAAAGCTATGTTCCCCATGATGCAGCATGCAGCAATGTCAGCAGTACTGCAAAGCAGTGAGCCCAGGATTTTACTTTTCCTCCATGGTTCGCCGCCACGAAGTGGATCGTCATTTTCTTTAGTTTCATGCTTTGTAGATAGGTATATGTGGGTGAACTCTGTTTTTTCGAGATAGATTCTCAATTTTTAGTTTGCTTGCAGCTATTGGGAGAAGTTCATCAAGAGGTTTCTTTTCCTCATCTATAAAGTCCTCATCGTCAGCATATTCCATCTCTAGCGGCATGCCCAGTATTGACACCTGGGGTGGGTGGGGGGGGGGGGTTGTTTGGTCTTGTGGAGTTTCCCCGCACGGATTCCAATGCAGCAGCCAGGTAACAGGTGAAGAGCACAGGGGATAGATAATCTCCCTGTGGGGAGCCGATTGATGTCTCAAACTCTACAGACTTCACTGACTTGACTCGTACTCTCAGCAAGCAGTAGTCTCACTAGTCCTAGCTCATCTTCATTGCAACTGTCCTGGCGTAGTACGTCTAAGATCTTTGAGCGTTTAATTGTGTCGAGGGTTCGTGACATGTCAATGCCCATTTTGTGGAAATCCCAGTGTTTGGACATGACTACCAACACAAGCATGCGTTGAGCCCATACAATGTCTGTGCAGCTGCGTCTACGTATGAAGCCACTTTGACACATCCGGTGAAGTCGTCGATCTTGTCTCGGATGCGGCATAGAGTAACATTGGATAGGATTTTCCGTATGCTGTTAAGGAGCACAATGGGCAGAGATTGGCTGGGGGGGGGGGGCCAGGTGGCTTCTTGGGTGTGGGTAGCGCGATAAGGATGCCTTGGCCTACAGCGTCGATGAGAAAGTGGTGCATAAAAGCTGAATTGATTATGTGCGTGATCCGTTTTGAGATAATGTCACTTGCATATTTGAATAGTTCATTGCTCATGCCATCAGGTCCAGATGCACGTCCATTTTTCAGGGCTTTAAGTGCCTTCTCAACCTCTGCTGTATTAATTGGTGTTAGTAATGGCCTAGGGTCTCCTGAGAATGGGTGCAAGGGCTCATCATTGTGGTCAGTGAACTGTTCCTTGAACTTTTCTCGAATTGCCTCGGCTTTGCCCTGGTCAGTTCCGATAAAGTGTGCTTCAGAGTTGTGTACAGTTAGTGGTGGTGTGTAGTCAGCAACTCTAAGGGCTCGGGCTGCCCGAAACATTTTGTGGCAGTCATCCGTGGCAGTGATTTCATCTGCTAGGGCGTCTATTATTATTCTCATTCATCTCGCATATATACTGAACCAAACCAAAAAAGACTAGCAACACTAAGAATATTACTGTGTAAATGTTATTTAACAAAAACAATAAATTGATTCAAATATATTATTTAATTGATAGGTCATTTTCCAATTTGAACAACAGTCTTGTTACTGTAATGCTAGCATCGCGCCTTTAACACGGCATCATTCAATGGAAGGGTCCAATTTAAATAATGACACTGAGCTGTTAATACCGGTTGTGACCTCCGCGCGCATTAACCACCGCCGTATATCGCGTTCTCATGCTTCGAATTAAGCACCTGATGTCACGAAGAGGAATCGCATCCCATTCCTGGAGCAGTGCAGCTTCCAGCTCCCGCACGTTGTGAAGATGTGGATGGTTCTCACGCACCATACGGCCAAGAATGTCCCACACGTGTTCGATAGGAGACAGGTCCGGTGATCGCGCTGGCCAGTCCAACACCGGAACGTTTTTAGCCTCAAGGAAATCACTGGTGACCCTAGCTGAATGAGGACGGGCGTTATCATGCTGGAACAAAGTACACACTGAAAGCTGGATTGCAGAGAATATAAAGCCAGCCAAATATTTTGAAAAGAATCTTATTTAAAGTTGTTGTAGTATCAACTTTTGAAGAAAAAAAATTTCCTTAAAATCTGATATAAAATTATCAGACTCCAGTCCGGGCCACCTGCGGCAAGATATATGAAGTGTCCATGGTTAGCAAGATGTACTGATGTAGACTGACACAAAAATAAACAGTTATCAAATGAAAAACCAAAATTTGCAAGGACAGGCGGACACAAACTCAGAAAGATGGACGGATGGATAGAGTGACCCACAAAATAACGTGCAGTTGTCTACTGCCATAGCCAATATTCCCATGAAAGTTCATCACACTACTCCAAGAAATAATAAACTTACTGAACGAAAACCCAAAATTTGCACGGATGGACAGACACAAATTTACAAAGACGAATAGACAGATGGCCAGGCGAATGGACTGACCCACAAAATAATGTGCACTTCCCTACTACCATAGTTTCCTCACGATACTCTAAGCAAAAGTAAAGTTATCGAACAAAAATCTATGTGTGATGGACGCACAGACGGATGGAGACACATTGAAGCAAAAACATAATTGCACCTCCACCCAATAATACTAAATTTATATCACGTCAGTATATACGTACGTAATAAATTCTAGAACATAAATCCAGTCAATATTTTTTAGGTCTGGATTAAATGGACTTAAAAGAGACGATTGTTTACGAAAACCTCGCAAAACCGGGTTTTAGTCAAATTAGCCAAATTTTGTGTAATATACCATTAAATATTTTCTATACAACTCAACGCGCAGGACAAATGTGTTAACCCTTTCATGGCGAAGTCTAGCAAAATCACCCTCTGGAATGATCTTAAGGAATGTCCATTTGCAGACCATGATAAGACTATTTTTGTAACCTTACCACTGGAATGACTGGCTCGATAACCGAGCCAGTCATTCCAGTGATAAGGTTACAAAAATAGTCTTCTCTTGGCCTGAAAATCAACACTCAATAAACAAATATTAAAATTTTTTTAAAACAAAGACCTTGCTGTCTACAACAGCTCCGTGTCCCAACAAATTTGTTGAAAAATCAACACCAGTTCATCTTTTAATTTAATTTGAAAGTTTAACATTTTGACACCTGAGTAGTAAGGGTTAAATGAGCTTGAACAAATGTTTGCAAAAACATAACTGATCTAAATCTAGACGGATTATTACTCTACTATAAACAAGAGCATCAAACAAAACATCATTATGATTATGATTTCATGCTTGACTGGATTGTCAGAATGAGGCTAAAACTGCCTTTAACACTTTTAACACCCATATCGTCGAAAAACGGCTTCAGCACAGGTCTTGAAAAAATGTCCATTTGTAGACCAAGAAGTCTATTTTTGTAAATTTACCACTGGAATGACTGGCTCGATAACCGAGTCAGTCATTCCAGTAGTAAATTTTCAAAAATAGTCTTCTCTTGATCTGCAAATTGACATTTTCTATGAGAGAATTGAAATTTTCTTGATCAAATTCGAGGGGTACCATGTTAATAATCTCTGAATGGTCTGTTTCTCATCAAATCATATCAATGATGTTTATAACGGTCAGTTAACCTTTTAATGGTCAAGCGAACCAAAAACGGACTTTGATTGTCGTAGTCTTGAAAATTCCCTGTTTACAGGCCAAGAGAAAATTGTTTTTTGAAATTTTACCAATGGGATGACTAGCTCGATAACTGCGCCAGGCATTTCAGTGAAAAATTTACAAATTCCAACAAATGGACTTTTACTAAATAAAAACTTTCTAGCAAATCTTGACTTTTAAAACTGTTAAGGGGCCTAGATGGGTACCATTGACCTGAAAGCTTACTAGATCATATCATCCCATAACAAGTTAGGGTAAAAACATACACCACGCGTTAAAAAATAATGTGCGCATAGTATTGTACAGGTATGACTTTAAATTGAGCCTAATTAGTTGTATATATAATTTACATATTGCACTATAATGTAAGTACCTGCAAACTGAGTAGTATACAGTAAATGATAAGGAATGGGAAGTATGAGTGACCTATGGATCTTTCCAGTTTATCCACCCAACATCTGATATCATATGATGTCATAATCAACTAAGTGATGTGTAGGATGACGTCATAATCATGGCATGAATGACTCGATTTAGTCCGTCTTTAACACTTAATAGTCTGACACATTGCACGAATTGTATGTCTCAACCATTTAATAAACATTCCGTTGAATATTTTAAAACTAATTTGACTGGGAGATAGCAGCAACAGCACCCGGTCAAATTAGTTTCAAAATATTTCACAGCTTACCTGCATAGTTTTCTGGAAATTGAGTTAGCACTTCAGGGATCGATCAATCCCAACATGTGTGAGGTGTGGGTGGAGCTTAGCTAGAGATGGGCGGGGCATGGCTAAAACTTGAAAGATCCATTAAATGGTCAGAGGCTTTGCAAAGGGAAAGCTCTTACACCACAAGATGGAGACCAAGAATCACATTTTTGTGCAGACTGATGCATCCAAAGGCATTCTTTATTTCTCCATCGAGGAACCTCACTCTAAGATCTGACTTGACAGAAAACCCAAAGCAAAGAAGTCAAAGAACCTTGATTATCCTGAAATGTCTATGTCAGTCCTGTCTATGTGTCCAGGCTTTTTCAATGTCTAGCTATTGGCTTGTCGTATTTATCATTGTATTTCTTGTACAAGTGGTGGCACTTACGGCTGCTTATGCTTCGGGCTTCAAATTTCAGGGCTGTAGGATCGGCTGCAGGAGGTTGTGGAAGCAATTCAGTAACGGTTGAGTTGAGTGTCTCAGAGCTGTGATTGATGGATGGACCATCAATTCCTTTTTGGAGGTGGTTAGTTCAAAATATGGCCTACACATGCTTAGAAATGATAACAAAAACATAGTCGCTAGATCTGACATGATAGTGTTTGACTGGACACTTGTTCGCACTGTGTGAGATCTGGTCTAAATGATCTGATTACTGGTTATCTTCTCCCTTTATACTTTTGTTTGGGGACCCGTATGTAAACAGAGGACTTGCCAAATATGATCAAAGACAGGTGGTGTGGGTGATGGGCGTGATGCAACTCATAAGGGTTGGTGATTGCCATTTTAGGCAGTGTGCACAGTGATCATTGACAGTGCATTGGGGGGTCGGTTTTGTTGGCTAGGTGGGGCACCTTTTTGCTGCGCATGTGGAGTACTTTGCTGTGCAACCCATTTTGTTGCTACAAATGATGTGTTCACGGGGGGGGGGGGGGGGGATGTGTTGGTGGTTTGTTGGTGTGTGAAACATTTCTCAACACCTATAGAGAAGCTGTATTTGGCAGATTTGATCTTATGCATTTGGCAGGTTTGATCCTACTAACGGGTCAACCCATTCAATCCCACAGACCAAATATAACTAGATGGTCACCTGGCAATTTGACCAATCAGGATCTCTTGAACAAATTCTCTTCTGTCAGCCATTGCCCTAGATGCATTTTTTTAGGTTCAAATTGATCAGTCTAGTGGTTTGTGTGAAGAAGATTTTGAAAAGCATTTCAAAATATAGCGCAAAATCCACTTGGCCATCTCCCTAATCGACCAATCATCTTCGTTTAAGCCCCAAGAAAGCTTCCTGTTTGAAGTCCACCCAGTGATTCGTGAGAAGTCATTTAAAGGAAAGTTTGACAAACAACGGACAGATAATATTTTCAGCCTAATTTGATGAGGTTTTATATGTAGCAACAGACTCGAGTGCAAATAGAATTAGTTTCAAAATATTCAGCAATTTACCTGTACACATATGATAAATGGTTTGAATTTGAGACACTCCAATTTGAGGGTTGAACAGAGTTCAGTTACACAATCATGTACTCAATAGCAAATAGAATAGAACTTACAATACAGGCAGGCCTGGGGTCAAATACAAATAAAATACACAAAATTAGGGTATCTAAATACGAATAACTATTTGATCCCAGGCCTGAGTACAGCATATAAATAAGTTAACTATCTCTCTCTCACTCTCTCCCCCTCCCTCCCTCCCTCTCTCCCCCCCCCCTCCCTTTCTCTCTGCTTTAGGCAGCAATGGCTCTGTCTGTCTCTGTCCCTCCCTCCCTCCCCCCTCTCTCTCTCTGCCTTAGGCAGCAATGGCTTCCAATCAAATTAACTTCATATTTAACAGAATTTAGTTTTGTTTTGGAACCCCTATAACAATCATATAAGCCAAAAACGGCTTCTGACAGTCTTGAGAAATGTTCATTCGCAGACCAAGAAGACTATTTTTGAAAATTTACCACTAATGACTGGCTCGATAACCGAGCCAGTCATTCCAGTGGTAAATTTTCAAAAATAGTCTTCTCTTGGTCTGCAAATGGACATTTTTTTTATGAGAAAATTTAAATTTTCTAGAACGAATTTGAGGGTTAAAGTTCTAAGTTATTTCTGATCTGCGCCGTAACAATCAGTTTTGTTAGTCGGATACCACCAACATTCAATCACCATCCTAACATAATTTGTTTATTGCATAGCATTACATGAAATATATCACCAATTAGGATAGCATTTCTGACAGAAGAGCTAATAATATATTGTAATGATCGAGCTACAATCCTGAATTTGAACCTGCTATTAGTATTACATTGTGATATCTTACCCTGTAATTTTAGTACAAGTAGCTCAATAATACATACACATAAATGTGTACGAAGATGCTGCTGAAAATTTTAAACTCTATATTCAACAATGTATACAACATTACGTCGCAATACATTTTAGTAAACCATATATTCTACCGGCCTCAGCTGTCTGTCTGTGCATCCGTCTGTCCATCCATTATACTGTTTGAAATTTGAAGATCTATATGCAACAATGTAGGTATATATATATAAACATATCTCAACCCATTTAAGTTTTATCACACATTTTGTAAACAAATGTTTGTTTCTACTTTTTAGTTGAGACTCGTCTGCCGGCCTGTCTACAGGTCTGTCTGTCTGCCTGTCTATCTGTTAAGTCTTTGACATTTCCGACAATGGTGAGCTACTATAGGAACTACATGTATCGCATGCCACACTATACTTAAGGCCTCCATCATGGATTTCAACACTTGGACATTTTTGAGAATGAATCGCTGGCTTTATTCGTCTCAACAATTCCATTTCAAATATTTAAGACAGTGTTTCTCTAGACACTTTCTAGCATCAAACTTTGGATAAGTAAACAACCGAAAGCTTTTCTCAGTAATTCCACATTTACATAGGGAAACAACACACAACTAGAGCTAGGCAGTATTGACATTTACATAACGGTATTGATATCATAGAAAAATACTGCTGTATCATGGTATATCATCCTGATGACATCATCGGAGGGTGCTGTAGGTGGGTGTGGTTATCATGGTTATAGATGACATTAAATGCCACAAAATTAGATCAGTTGTTTTCAATTCATATATTATATCGTAATTATCTTACCAGCGGTGGAGGCTAGATTTTTTTAATATATTAGTCATGTAAGTCCTATGGCAAGACTTGCAAGGCGTACAGATAGACATTTCTGTCTGTAAATAATTTGGTATAGACGTCTTTAACGTTTTTGATTTTTAAATCCTCCCTCACCTCCCCCAGCTACGGTAATAGTTAGGGATGCCTGTACTGTTTGGCACTATTAGCCACTTATAATTTGGCCAGGAACTATCTCGATACGCATAGGAAGATTAAGTTTTGAAAACAGATTTTTATTTATATTTAGGAACCAATCTTTGAATATCGTTATTGACGGTATTGGTGATATTTTTAAATGCCTGCGGTAACGGTATATCGCGTTTTTCTCTTTAATATTCAGCTATAGCCTTGAGGCTGAGCTCTAACACACAACACGGGGCGGTGCACCCACACGCATGCGGGAACACACACACATGCTATCATACCTTCTGAATAGTCAACATACCTGGTAATATATATATGCATGTGCAGACCATAAACTAAATTACTAATCAAAGAGTCAGTAGTACCATAATCAATATTAAATTATGGCATCATTATTACACAAAGGAAAATCCATATACGCCCAAAACTGCGTAAAGAGACCACCTTACTGAGCAGAAATAGTTAACCCTTTCAACCACAAATCCTAGAAAAAGTTAATTCTTCGCAACGCATAGCACATAATGTTGAATATTTTGAAATTAATATGACTGGAAGCCATTGCTTCCCTAGGTTTTAAGTCGCAGAGAATTTATTTTTTCTGGGATTTGTCGGTGAAAGCGTTAAGTCTGGTGGTCTTAAGACCACTCATCTTAATAAACCACCATCATTTACCACCTCCAGCCCCACCACCGCCTCCCCCACCCCCTATCTATTTAACATAGCAAATAAATTATACTATGCAGCCACCTGTCTTTAATGACCACTTTCTATAGACTCAAACAGCGCCTTTTATAGACAGGTTCGACTGTACTTGATAGATTGACAATTTGTTTGTCACAGCAGCGATAGAATGATGTGATGAATCTATATACAGTGTTTGTTTGCTTCTGATTGGATTCCTCTTTAGCGAGCAAACTTAGCATGACCAGGAATCTGGAAAATGTGTTTGCTTAATATCAAAATAGTCAATCAATTCCTGATTAATCAATAACCTGAAGTCTCTTGCCATTAACTAGTTGTGGCCAGTGTGTTGATCCTATTTGTTTTTCTGTAGGCTGCATACTATTTAGATTGCAATGTTGAGCCAGTCTCCACCTCCCGTATGGCTTGAGAAAACACAGATCATCCCTTAACGCCCTTTTTATTATGTACATGTGTTCATCACTTTGTCACAAACGCGACAATATATAAATATGTTTTACATAGAATAGATGGTCTTAGAATATCGCGATCCTGTGGAAGCGCAGGATACGAAAACTACATACCGTATTTATTCTAATTTAACTGCCCCTCCCAATTATACTGCCCCTTTGTTTTTGAGACTTGATAAGAAAAAAAACTAAGCTCCAAATTCCCCAAAATACAGACCGAAGACAAATAAAAATAAAAGATTAGCATGAAAATTCAACACATTTGCACGCTAAATATTTCATACCGTTTTCGCACATGCTTAATGTATAGTGCATATATATCCATAATCGTGGGAGTGAAATTATTATTTGGGACCGCCTAAATAGTGCTTATACTTTATCAAACATCCTTTATTTCATCAAATGTAATCCAGATTTTGATAAAAATGGCGACGCGAGAAAAGAGAAATATTTTGTATCACGTGATGTATCAGCTTACGCTTAGTAGGACAACTTAAGGTCATTACTCGAGTAGCGCCAAGGCACTAATATTAGTACCCGGGTAGATACTTCACAATCCACATACATAGGAAGGTATCTTCGAGTAGCTATGAGAAACACGGCATAAACTCGGCCTATAGCGGAAGCTGATTAATATTCCGAAGAATCGTCTGCGTTTTACAGACCTAATTTAATGGACTCGGGAACTCGGAATGTACTGTCCAAATATATGTAATCAATATGTGAGCATTATACATTTATATCCGATCCACCTAACTGGTACCGGACAAAATAACAGCGACATACGGTGAATTTTTCTCCCTAATTAAGCCGCCCCGTTACGTGACTGCTAACCGCCCGGCGGTTAAATTAGAATAAATACGGTACATGTTATTTAAACCTTATAGAACAAGAGCCATCAGAAGACGGCATATCCCTACCTGCACCCCCCCCCCCCAGCCCCAACCCCCCCCCCCCCCCCCAGCCCCAACCCCCCCCCACGGATCCAAACATTGCAGATAAACATACATCAAGAGTGGCTATACATGTAATGTTAATTGTAAAGGACAATATTTTAGAAAAACTAATCAATGAAAAATTCAACTCCTAAAACCTAAATTCCTTTGTCACTAAGTGTAATGCAGTCTATGTATCTGCATTAAGATATTTAAAGGGTGATAACTCTGTAATGAATAATTTTTTCGCGAAAAAGGTACATGCACATCTGCACATGATACTGAAAATGTGGATGAAATTTAAAGCTAATCCACTCAGACCTCTAGATGCGTTTACAAGCAATGATTGTCAGAGAAGGATGGACTGACATACATACATTTTGGACAGATGGATGGATGTACAGGTATACGGATAGCACATGTACACCTTCACGTGGTAATGATAACACTCAATAAGTTTCAAAATAATAGGAGCTAAACTGTAGGACTCGGAGTTGCATTGACAAGAAATGATTGGCAATGCAGTTTATGTATCGGCTTTAAGCTATTTAAAGGGGGATAACTCTGTAATGAACAATTTTTCGGTCACAAAAAAAGCACAAGCACATCTGCACATGATACTGATAATGTCGACGAAATTTTAAGTTAATCCATTGAGACCTCTAGGAGTTGCGTTGACAAGACGGGGACAGACGGACGGATGGATGGACATGCTGCTCAAAGTTTTAGCTGCGGCTCGCGACTTTTATAAGTCAGTCTTTTACATTTCTGACAGAGCCACCTACTTTATAAAAACACAGATAGACAGACAGACAGACAGACATTGACTATGACTAGTCTCACATTTGTATTGTGCATCACCACACCCATCACATGACGCCTGCCATTTTAGTCGCTCTACTTCGCGAAGAACTCAACAATGTTTTACCATCAACGATTGTATAATCTTTGACAATATTATTATTTAGTTGATTATAATCTAGAGCTTACAGTGTCTGATGGTGCTGACACATGCACAAGATCTTCCTCGTAGCTATCGCCTGAATCCATATCTGTATAGCCGCCTTGCAATGTAATGTACTATATGGCAAAAATTAGTTACTTTCAATGCTTATAAATATGAAGGTTTAATATGAATGTTTAATATGAATGTTTAAATATCGAAAGTGTCAATACAAAAAACTGAGTCTTCAACCCTCCTAATTAACACATCCACTGGCGATGTCTTCGTTTGAAATTGTTATATTTCAATTTATTTTCAATCGAGTATGTGAAACATTGCGCTTCGAAGGCACAAGTCAAGATCCAGTTTACACATGTTGAAAATTTACCACTGGAAAGACTGCCTCGGTTATATACAGCCAATCATTCCAGTGGTAAAATTTCTTTAAAAGTGTTTTGTTGACCGTTAAATTGTTATTTCATAAGACCACTTCCAAGGCCAGTGTTGATTGACTCGAACATTAATGAGTTAAATCCTAAGTGGGGGGAAAAATCTTTATATCTGGCTTGGCTGTATAAATACTATAAGTTGATCATCCTGTCTGCTTATACAAGATATGAGCTAACTAGCTCCTTTCAAGTTAACCCTTCAATGATCAATTCCTGCTAAAACAGTCCTTTGTAGTTATCTTGAGCAATGTCCATTTGCAGGCAGAGAAAATTTTTCTGAAATTTTACCACTGAAATGACTGGCTCGATAACCGAGCCAGTCATTCCAGAGGTAAATTTTCAAAAATACCATTTTCTTATCATACAAAAAGGACATTCACTAGCAAATATTTAAATAATCTAGACAAATCCTGAAGATTAAAAGGATTAAAAACTACATAGACATGTTTTGAAAATAGTGAACACAATATTAATGTTTACATTAAAGACATTGTCATATTTGATCTCCACAGTTCATGTCTAAAACCCACTATATAATAATCACTCTCCATTATGATGATTATGAGCAACAATACAAATGTGTGTGTGCGTGCGTGTGTGTGTGCATGGTGCATGCGTGTGTGGGTGTGTGTGTGCGTGCGTGTGTGCATGCGTGCTTGTGTGAGGTCTCCCTGTAGGCCTGCTATTCAGCATCAGGTTATTTCATTCTTCATCAACAAACTCCTGAACAAGAGCTCCGCAAACGGCACATAATACACCGCCATGATAGTAAATCAGTGAATGAGAGCTGTTAGAAAACGTTTATTTCTTCCTCAGCACCCAGACCAGTCAGTCTTCCTATGAAGAGTCAAAGCCATCCGTTAAACAGGCAACGAGTTATCGTCCGGAAACCAATTTTCAAGATGGCCATCAGTGGCTGGCAGACATCTTGGACTTCAGATCATCGTCACACCTAGTCCGACTACCCTATGAAGTTTCAAACTGATCCGTTCAGGAGTTATCATCCTGAAACCAATGTTCAAGATGGCCAATGCTGGCTGGCGGCCATCTTGAATTTCAGATCATTGGCAATTTCGACAGGATTCGTCCACAGACATAGTCCAACCACACCATGAAGTTTCAACGAGATCCGATAAACTATTCAGGAGTTATCATCCGGAAAACCATTTTCAAGATGGCCATCGGTGGCTGGCAGCCATCTTGGATTTTGGATCACTGATGATTTTGATAGGTTTCTTCCCCAGACCTAGTCCAACCACTGTATGAAGTTTCAAAGAGATCTGACAAAGGGCAACAGTGTTATCATCCGGAAACCAATTTTCAAGATGGCTGCCAGTGGCCATCTTGGATTTCAGATCATTGTCGATTTTGATCGGTTTCTTCCCCAGACGTAGTCCAACCATGCTCTGAAGTTTCAAAGCGATCCGATAAACGGTAACGGAGTTATCATCCAGAAACCTATTTTCAAAATGGTTGGCAGCCATCTTGGATTTCGGTAGGTTTCTTCCCAAGACCTAGTCCAACCACCCCATGAAGTTTCAATGCGATCCAACAAACGGTAACAGAGTTATTTATCCGGAAAACCAATTTTCAAGATGGCCGCAGGTGGCTTGCGGCAATCTTGGATTTCAGATCATCTTCGTTTTCGATAGGTTTCTTCCACAGACCTAGTCCAACCACCCTATGTTATCATCCGGAAACCAATCTGCCACCTGCCCAGACTGCGCCATTACATAATAGACTGCCAATTATTTTTTTTTGGGAGGGGGGGGGGTGGTGGTATAAAAAGTAAATTCTTTACGAAATAAATCTTTTTCTGTTGGATATTTTGAAATCAATTTGACTGGAAGCTGTTGCAGCAACGTCTTCCAGTCAAATTAGTTTCAAAGTATCAACAGTTTTCCTCTATGGGTGCCTTAAAAATTACATATGAGGAATTCACTGGTGAAAGCAGGCCTTTAGATTACCCCTTAGCTATGACTTTACAAGTCATGCTCAAATGAAATCCACCCATATTAGTGAGCCCAAATCAAAATCCTACTGGCTGCTACATTTGTATAAACACTAATTAACTGATTTACAGTCAATTAAATACTCAGAGATGGATTATGTGGCATTATATGGCTATTCGGAGGTTTTATAGTGCTATTAAAATAAAATGGCTCAAAATCAATCTCTCAGACTTCAAAATTCTCTAGTTTCTAGGAGCATTGATGGATGGATCCTGGACCAGATAGTTGGTGTGCCCAAATGAGGTAAATCTAAAGCCCTGGAAAGGGTTACGGTTTGCCGCATGAGCAAAAGCAATCAGAGATTATAGACCATCGTCATTCATTTTTTGTCACATTTTATAACAAGAGTTTTAGTGAAACTCAACATATTCCCGCAGGCATACTTGCTTGAGGAATGCTAAATTATGTGAAGTTTGTCTTTGATAATTCTCTGAGAAAGGAGGGGGGGGGGGGGGGGGGGGGGGGTTCTATTAGGTACACATTTGGAATTCACTGCAAAGGCATCACTAAAAATCTTGAGTCTTAACGGCTGAATTGATCATTACAATTACAAGACAATTTTGATGAGTTTTAATCTTTCAAGGAAGATAACTCTGGCAAATATGGGTGGATTTTGCCGAAACGAAATCATGACACTTCGTCTATCCCTAAAACATCTGATGAATAAAAAATTATGAGTGTAGGTTCAAAACTGTTCGAGATCTGGACCAGACAAGAAAATTTGGACAAATTTGAACTTTTCAAGGGAGATAACTCCGACGAATATGGTCGGATCATGCCAAAACAAAATCATGACACTTCGTCTATACCTAACACATTTGCCGGGGAAAAATTGCGAGTGAAGGTTCAAAACTCTTCGAGATCTGGTCAGGAAAAGAAAATTTGGACAAATTTTAATCATTCAAGGGAGGTAACTCCCGTGAATATACGAGGATTTTGCCGAAATGAAATCATGACTCCCGCGAATATGGTTGGATCATGCCAAAACAAAATCATGACACTTTGTCTATACGTACCACATCTTTTGAAAAAAACATTTTGTGTGGGTTCAAAACTCTTCGAGATTTGGCCTGGACAAGACAATTTTGATGAATTTTAATCTTTCAAGGGAGATAACTCTGGCAAATATGGGCAGATCTTGCTGAACCGAAATCATGACACTTCGCCTATACATAACACCTCTTCTGAAACAAAAATTGTGAGTGTAGGTTCAAAACTCTTCGAGATCTGTCCCGGACAAGAAAATTTTGACAAATTTTAAGCTTTCAAGGGAGATAACTCTAGCGAATATGGGAGGATTTTGCCGAATCGAAATCATGACACTTCGTCTATAGGTAATATATCTGCTGAAAAACAATTTTGACTGTAGGTTCAAAACTCTCCGAGATCTGTCCTGGACAAGAACATTTTGACAAATTTTAAGCTTTCAAGGGAGATAACTCTAGAGAATATGGGAGCATTTTGCCGAATCAAAATCATGACACTTTGTCTATAGATAATATATCTGCTGAAAAAAATTTGTGAGTGTAGGTTCAAAACTCTTCGAGATCTGCTCCGGACAAGAATCAGACGGACTGACGCACAGACGGATGGACGGCGAGCGCCATCACATAATACGACCCCACTTTGCACGGGCGTATAAAAATTCAAATTCTTCACATTTTTCTTATCAATACCAGTCATGAAATATCGGCATGGTAACATCTTTACTTGATTTTTGGCAACTTTATTTTTTGAGTCAAATCAGAATGCAGACAGACACACAGACAGACAGACAGACAGACAGACAGACATATCAAGACAGACAGGCAGGCAAGCAAACAGACAGGCAGAGACACGAATGCAATTGAATACCGTCTTCCCTTTACGGAGATATCAGTAAAATTTACAACTAGATTGATCGGTCGATGATGCGTCATCGCAAATCCGCACGTTCACCACTTTGAACTTTTGACCCCAACCCACCTCCAGGGGTGGAGCCAAATGTAAATGTCCTTTTGCACTGCACAATCATATGGGTAACTTACATACCAAACTTGGTTGAATTTTGTCCAACAGTGTCAGAGAAGTTGCATTAGACAAATGTGAATGTGCTCATGTACTCCACATTGATATGGATAACTCACATACCAAATTTCATTGAATTCTGTCCAATGGTTTCGGAGGAGATGAGTTATAATCAATTTCCAATGGTTTCGGAGGAGATGAGTTATAATCAATTTCTTCAGTTTAAAATTTGACCTTATGACCCCCTCCCCCGCCCTGTGGGGGTGGAGCCAAATGTAAATGGCCGCCTGCACTCCAGAATCATATGGGTAGCGCACATATTAAATTTGGTTTGAGTTCCATCTAATGGTTTCAGAGGAGTTGCATTACAGGTTATTTGACCTTTTGACCCCTACCCTGCCCACCTGGGGGTGGAGCCAAATGTAAATATTGTCTTGCAAAGTGGAATCATATGGGTAACCTACATACCAAAATTTGGTTGAATTCCAACCAAACGTTTGGGAGGAGCTAACGTGAATGATGGATGGACACACGGACGGAGGCGATTACAAGATCCCTGATGTTTGTTTAAAATGTGGGGATAATTGCCATGTATCACCCACTGAAGCAGTTTTTTTCTGCACAACTCATGAATAACTTCATCTGGGTATCAATGCCGCTGTGTGAACAAATTCCATGAATATCGCGAATGTGGCCAGTGAGATAATTATATCCCCTCGTGTAATGTGAAGCTAGGGCCATATCTTGTGTGGTGCCGCTTGATACGTAACAATGATCTTGTCAATAACGAAGCATCGCTATCACGCCTACTGCGTGCGTGAATACGCCTACCCTACTGCGTGAATACGCCTACTGCGTGCGTGAATACGCCTACTGCGTGCGTGAATACGCCTACTGCGTGAATACGCCTACTGCGTGCGTGAATACGCCTACTGCGTGCGTGAATACGCCTACTGCGTGCGTGAATACGCCTACTGCGTGAATACGCCTACTGCGTGCGTGAATACGCCTACTGCGTGCGTGAATACGCCTACTGCGTGCGTGAATACGCCTACTGCGTGAATACGCCTACTGCGTGAATACCCCTACTGCGTGAATACGCCTACTGCGTGAATACGCCTACTGCGTGAATACGCCTACTGCGTGAATACGCCTACTGCGTGAATACGCCTACTGCGTGAATACGCCTACTGCGTGAATACGCCTACTGCGTGAATACGGTGATTTCATAAAAGCTGAGAGAATTCTCTTAACCCATTAACCCTTTAACCCTCATATCAGCCAAAAACAGCTTCTGCAGTGGTCTTGAGAAATGTCCATTTGCAGACCAAGAAAAGACTATTTTTTTTAATTTACCATTGGAATGACTGGCTCGATACCCGAGGCAGTCATTCCAGTTGTAAAATGTCAAAAAATGGTCTTTTCTTGGTCTGCAAATAGACATTTTCTATGAAAAAAATTAAATTTTCTTGAATAAATGTGAAGGCTAAAAGGTTAATAGTTGGGCCGGCCAAAATGGATTGTGCAGTGGTCTTGAAAAACTTTGCATTTACAGACCAAGAGATGACTATTTTTGAAAATTTACCACTGGAATGACTGGCTCCATAAATGAGCTAGTTATTTCAGTACTGTGTAAATTCTTTGAAGATAATACTCCGTTGGCCTGCAAAAGGATATTCACTTAGTAATATTTGTAATTCTCTTTATCAATCTTTAGCATCAACTCTCTGACTACTACAAGGTATGGAACAGAAATTTCAAGGGACAGTAACTCTGGAAACATAAATATTTTGAAAACAATATGACTGAAAGTTGTTGGTGCCTTAGCCACCGACAACTTTCAGTCAAATTATTTTCAAGATGTTCAGCAGGTGAAGAGTTCTCCCCTGAAAATTTTGTCAGCCAAAATTCATCAGTCAAATAATTAACCAATTATTTACTGAAATATTTTCAATTAGTGTGTCCTTGCACTACCGAATAAAAAACGAACAATATCATCATCTAACATTTTTCACAATGCTGGTGATATTCTTGCTGCTTTTATTGTCACAAATGGAAAACAAAATCAGTGTGGGGGCACTCACGTGGAAAAACCAATCGGAACTGATGCATGGATGCCATCAAAGGCCACCATGATCAACAATTCATGAAGATAAATATGTTTCAACTAAGTAGAATTTATATTATCGAATTGAAAGGAATTAATGTTCAGACACAGACACACACGCATGCACGCACGCACCAAAAGATGCATCCCAATACATGCATGCATGAACACAAACATGAAAGTTGGCAGAGACATAAGAATGCATTATAATCTATTATCTGCTTCATCGGGTGAACTGATGCAAAAACATAATACACAGGCACGCACACACTCAGGAATGCACTCACACATACATTTCTCAAGGTCACTGGATAAAACATTTTTAGCAGGGTTGACAATCAATGAGTCCGATCTGTCACTCAAGTATATGACATCATAATTAATTACATACACGCAGCAGGCTGACGTCACAATCATAATTGACAGAGAATACTCAGTTTTGAAGCTGGAATAGTCTATCAAGCGTATGAATTGTATGTCTTTGATGGAATTACTATTTAATAAACATTCTGTTGATTATTTTGAAACAATTTGACAGGCCGCTCTTTCTGCCATAAGCAGCAGAACTTCCGACTCAAATTAATTTCAAAATATTCAACAGGATGTTTCTCCTGGTCAGTAAGAGTAAATGGATTAATGGTCAAGCCGGTCTTACAGATGTCTCGAGCAATGTCTGACCCATTTTTGAAAATTTACCACTGGAACAACTGGTGCGATTATGGCTCAATAATCGAGCCAGTAATTCGAGGTAAATTTTTAAAAAACTAATTTAACAACAATTATAGATGGACATTCTGTAAGTAATAATCTCAATTCTTTTACCAATCTTGACCACAGAGCCTAAATTTGATTAAGAAAATCAAAATGTTTGCCTATTGAATGTCAATTTGCACACCAAGAGAAGACTATTTTTGACAATTTACCACTGGAATGAGTGGCTCGGTCAATATCGTGCCAGGCACTAGTGGTAAATTTTCAAAAAATAGCCTTCTCTTGGCCTGCAATTACCTATTCCGCAAGACCACTTCAGCAGCCGATTTTGGCCATGTGGTCAGTACAGAATTAAAGGCAAAAAGGTCAAGAATTAGCTTTCTGTCATCGGAATGATAATGGTTAAAGACTTACCGGCATGTTTGTAGTGGGTGTGGTCGCTTATATCCTACATATAGATAGAATCCAGTCGTCCAGAAATGATGAATTAATCACTACGACGACGTATCACAGATTCACAATAACCATGGCAACATGTCACATCAAAACTATAATAATGTACACACCAGTCCAGGATCGAGATATGATGGTGAGTCACCGCTTATAATTCATAAACACATCTGAAAATTAAAAAAAAACCACAATATCAAAATATTATAAAATGTCCTTTATTTATATTAACCGTATTCCCAGACACTCAAGTTCAAAGAACCTTTGCAGTGGTAAGGCGTTGAATATTTTGAAAATAATCTGACAAGAATACAACCTCCAGTCAAATCAGTTTCAAAATATTCAACTGAATAACTATTAACCATTTCACAGAGAAATCGCTCAAAAAGTATATTCTTCATGATATAAAACCTATTCTGTTGATTATTTTGAAATTAATTTGTCTGGAAGGCATTGCTGCTTAAAGCAGCAATGTCTTCCAGTCAAATTAATTACAAAATATTCAACAATTTTCCTGCATTGTAGCATTGAAAACAAGAGCCCCAAGGGCATGTGGTGCTCACCTGGACCATTAGCATTTGAACCATTTGCATTTAAATAGATATGATGGATAATTTTCATAAAATTCAAGATGGCCACCCAAAAAATGACCAATCAAAATTCTGAATAGAAATTCTAGTCTACCGTGATAGGGTCACTCTAGCCAAATTTGGTTCAAATATGTCCGGCAAGTAAGGAAACGCAGTGTTTAGACAATTTCTGGTACATTTTTCATAAAATCTCAAATTTTCACACACAAAATTGATGAATCAAAATTCTGAATGAAATTTTTAAAGCCTATGGCCAGAGGATCCTTTCAGCCTAATTTGGTTAAAACCGGTCAAGATGGTAAGAAGAAGCAATTTGACAATTTCCAGTCCATTTAAAATAGGATTTTCACCCAAAAAATTGATGAATCAAAATTGCAAATGGAAATTATGGAGCCTACGACCATTGGGTCCTTTCAGCCAAATTTGGTTGTATGAAGCAACTTGACAATTTCCGGTACATTTTTCATAAAATCTAAGATTTTCATCCAAAAGATTAATGAATCAAAATTCTGAATGGAAGTTATGGAGCCTATGACACTTGGGTCCATTCAGCCAATTTTGGTTGAAATCGCTCAGAATGGTAACGAGAAGAAGCAATTTGACAATTTCCGCTACTTTTTTCATAAAATCTCAGATTTTCACCCAAAGAATTGATGAATCAAAATTCTTAATGAATGCTCTGGAGCCTACGACCATAAGATCCTTTCAGCCAAATTTGGTTGAAATCGCTCAGAATGGTAAGGAGAAGAAGCTTTTTTGACAATTCCTGGTACATTTTTCATAAAATCGAAGATTTTCACCAAAAAACTGATGAAACAAAATTTTGAACGGAAGATCTGGAGCCTACGACCATTGGGTCCTTGCAGCCAAATGTGGTTGAAATCGGTCACAATGGCAAGGAGAAGAAGCATTTTTACAATTTCCAATAAATTTTTAATAAAATCTAAGATTTTGACACAAAAAAATCGATGAATCAAAATTCTGAATGGAAATTCTGGAGCCTACAAGCATAGGGACCTTCCAGCCAAATTTGGTTGAAATCGTTCAGAATTGTAAGGAGAAAAAGCATTTTGACAATTTCCGGTACATTTTTCATAAAATCTAAGATTTCCACCCAAAAAATTGATTAATCAAAATTCTGATTGGAATTTCTGGAACCACAACCATTGGGTCCTTTCAGCCAAATTTGGTTGAAATCGGTTAAAGTGGTAAAGAGAAGTATTTTGACAATTTCCGGTTAATTTTTAACAAAATCTAAGATTTTCACCCAGAAAATGGATGAATTACAATTCTGAATGGAAGTTCCGGAGCCTACGACCACACAGTCCTTCCAGTAAAATTTGGTTGAAATCGGCCTAGTGGTTAATGAGTAGTGTTTTAAAGCAAAAGTTGATGGACGGATGGATGGATTGATGACGGTCGCCATGGCATAAACTAACTTGGCCCTTTGGGCCAGGTGAGCTAACGAGAGATGGGGAATTCATCAGTGAAGGGGTTAAATTTTAACAGATATTTTAGTGTTTTGCATTTCAGGTTCAAAGGTATACTTATAGATATAGTTTTGCTGCTTGCAAACCGTTGCAATGAACTTTAACCTATGAACTTATAAACCTTGGTGCCATAATGGCAGGGCTCAACGAATAATTCTCTCTTAGTCCACAAATAGACAGTTTACAAGACAAACACATAACCAGGTTTTGGACACTGTTTGACAGTAAGAGGGTAACCTGTTCATAGTAAAGTGAAATATGTACTTAAAGTTTGCTGGATAAGAGAAAGACTATTTTTAACCCACGAATTAGTTTTAAAATAATCGATTTTCTCATAGAAAATGTCCATTTGCAGACCAAGAGATGAATACTTGTTTTTTAATTACAACTGGAATGACACCCACTTGGTTATCGAGCCAGTCATTTTCAAAATTAGTCTTCTCTTGGTCTGCAAATGGACATTTCTCAAGACCACTGCAGAAGCCGTTTTTTTAGTCAACATGAGTGTTAAAGGGTTAATCTTATCAAGTGGAAAACTGACTGGCTCAATTATCGAGCCACTCATTGCACTATGTGGTATAATTTCAAATCACGTATGGCCTGCAAATGAAAATTCCTCAAAAACACTGAAAATAGCCAGTTTTGGGGATGCTTGAACTTCAAATGGTTAATTAATAAATTATTCCTTATTAATATGATACTTCAGCTACTTGTGTAAATATAGTCAGAGTCAGCTCTGACCATCAACCAGGGGCCTGCTGTGACAGATATTTACACAGACAAGCTGGGCCAGGTAGGTCAATCTAAATATCTGTTATATGGCCTATCAGGTGGGGGTGGGTGGAGGGGTGTTGGTGTCGGCTGACAGGATAAATGTGTAAATAGCTGAAGCTCCTTTAACCCTCTAAGGACGAAGCTGGCCAAACCCGGCCTCTGCAGTTGTCATGAGGAATGTCCATTTGCAAGCCAAGAGAAGACAATTTTTGAAGATTTACCACTAGAATGACTGGCTTGATAACCGAGCCAGTCATTCCAGTGGTAAATTTTCAAAAATAGTTTTCTCTTGGCCTGCAAATGGACATTTAATAAGTAAATATTTAAATTTTTTCAACAAATTTAGTCATTAAAGGGTTAACCCTCAACAAATCATTTGGGAAAATTTATCATTAAAATGACTGGTTATCGAGCAAGTCATTCCAGGGGTAAATTTTCAAATATAGTCGCCTGTTGACCTACGAATGGACATTTCACATGATCCAGATCACTGCAGAAGTCGTTTTTGGCCGACATAAGTGTTAACGGGTTAAAAGCATATAAAGCTGGAGTGACCATATTTATATTATTATTATTATTATTATTACTATTATTATTAACTACATATTTACCGGTTATTAGCTTAACACATTACATCCTCAATTATATTATATACATAGATGTAATCATAAACGACATTCGCTACAGTATTTAAATATATTGATAAAACATTTTAAAAACAATTTTACTGAATGCCGTTTCTGCCACAGACAGCAACACCCGTACCGGGCAACTAACTGCTTTGAAATTTTATTTAGCTTTCAAATTTAACTCCCTTGAAATTAAATTGACTAACAGGTTGAAACAATAATTTAACAAACATTACTTTTATAAAACAGTTGACTCCTAAACGTCACAAACATCTGTTTAAACTCTCATACATAAAATAGAATAATAATATACTATTAACTGTGTGTCTGCCAAGTTTGCGCAGACTACATTTTCCATAGGATTTAACTCTGGAACTGCTGAATATTTTGAAAACAATTTGACTGAAAGTTGTTGGTCGCTAAGCCACCAACAACTTTCAGTGAAATATTTTTCAAACTATTCAGCCGGTCCAAAGTTATTGCCCATTGAAATTGTAGTCTGCAGAACCTCAGCAGGAACAGTTAAAAAACAGATCCACAAATAAATCTAGGTCAGGAAATAAAGTACATAGTTGCTATAGATATCATATTATTCCATCATTTCCCTGCTCTGTTGATCATTTAAATAATTGTGCCAGAATTTCTCCACTACTGAGTCCCAAATACTATCCCGCTACTACAACAACAACTAAGTTCATCATTAATAAATCTTGCTGGGGTTATTTAATAAATCGCTGAGCACATTACTACTGGTCTCCCTGAAGGCCTATTTGCTGTCTATATTTACTTACTAATATCGTATTTATCTTACGCTGTCACCTGTTTTGATGTATTAGTCTATTGAGAGTTGTTACCTTGCAAATCAAATGTAAGGAGGATTGAGTTTTTACTAGATAAGATAATATTAAAGCATAGGCAATTGTCTGTCTGGCTAGGTTAGGTGAGGTCTGTATGGCTAATGCCGGGTCAGATATGCGTGATTATGCATTTAAAAGTGCATATTCACACCAAAATGCTTGAAAATAAAATTGTTAAAATTGTATACTTTTAAAAGCTTAAATTGTGTACCTCACCATAATGAAACCAAATAAATCTTAGCATATGGTGATTTCATTCCGTATAAATTAATACTTTTTTTAGTTGTGAAGCTGAATTAGGGACAACCAAACAAGAATTCTCCGGAATTAGATGTCTCACCTGTCTCCGGTTTGTCAGAGTCGTATTAACCTTTGACCTTGTCCCCTATGTGTTATCATACTGCTTGTTTTGAAAATACATAGACCTGCCTGCCTCCCACTGACACCCACATGCCCCCCCACACGCATGCGCGCATTCACCTGCACACATGGCATGCTATTGACCGCTAGCTGACTGACAGCTGAGTAGTTTCTAAATTTATGTGCAGAACTTTAGATACGGGTCTTCCAGTGCTGAATGCCCAGTCTTTGTATCAGTAACTTGACACCAGACAGATTTATAGTTCATTGTCTGTGAATGTCTTCGCAGAGTGTTTTGGTCCGGTCAACCAATTCAGTATCCGTTATAACACCATGGAGTACACATCTTAAAGTTTTAAGTAATAACTTTCAAGTAGTTGTAAGAAGCAAAATAGTTAATCTTTGTTGAAGAAACCCAGGAGAGATCTACCCCTTCAGGTAATGTACATACAAATAGTGCCTTAGATATATATCTAGATATATACTGGGGATAAATGCAGGGTGGTCTTATATCCAGGTGGTAGAATATAGAGGGTAACATTATATAGCTGTAATGGCCCTTGGAACATATAATTTGTAGAGCTGATTTCTATTTGTAGGAGGGTGTATTGGGCTTTAGTCCATTAAATGTTAGTCTAACATTATCCTAGTCTTTGATATTTAGATCTTGCATCACATGATATAAGTAAGACCAGTGATTGTTTTTCTGCCTATCGCCCTAGAGATAAATAGTTATTAGTAGTGCATATTAGTACAATAATGAGTTTAAGTGCTGTTCATTTAAAGCTAATGTTGCTATAGGCAGTTGCTACTTATGATTGCAACTGCATGCACCAATATCATCTTCAGCATGAACATCAACTTGTCCACAATAGGTTAATAATCATTTTATTGTGACATCATCTTGATAGGGAGTGTGTGGATTGTGCTTTAAAATGTAAATGACCACAAGTGGATCTCCATTGCAGACATCATATTAATGATAGCTGAGATTTGATGATAGGCATATTGTAACACTGTACTGTTTATATCGTATGCACTTATATTGATTGTTATTAGTTATTTAGTATTTTCTGATTCTTTGTTTCAGAACGATTATACGATTACGATTACGATTTCTACGATTCTACAATATTTACACACGATATCTACGAACTTCATACTATTCACGCCAACACTCACTATTCACGCTTCATACTTACGCAACACCGCACAATCACAGCGCACATGAAAACGTCATTAAATTGTATATATTCATTAGAAGAAATCTCACCTGTTGGTTTTATTGACTACCTATGAACCCTTCCGCACCACTGCTTCCTAACATTATAGGTAATCATGTAGTCAAGTTCTGAATTAACCAATCCTGAAATACAAATGATTTGCTGAACAGAAAAACTTACGGTTGAAAAGCAGAGGTTAAGTAGCAATATTAGAATGCCTTGACCTTTGACCCGGTGACCTCCATGTCACCATCATGTATCCTCTTGGCATAAGCAACCATGTACCCAAGTTGTGTTCCATTAGGGTTAAGCAATCCCGAAATATAACATGATAAGATTTGCTAAGCCTAAAAACTTAACATTGAATAATAACAAAGTTTAGTAGCGGGCAGAATGACCTTGACCATCGACGCTGTAACTTCAGTGTCATCATGCTTTTTCCTAACATTATAGGTAACACTGTATCCGAGTTCAGTTCCAAGAGAATTAACCAATCCTGAAAGATAAGCCAAGAAGTTTTGCTAAACACGAAAAGTTAACATTAAAAATGCAGAGTTTTGTATTAAGGTCACAGTGACTTTGAGGTTGTGACCTCAGTATAGACACCCACAAGTAGCCAAGTTTACTTGTAATGGAATTAACACTTTAAACCTCGAATTTGTTCAACAATATTTATATTTTCTCATAGAAAATGTCCATTTGCCGACCTACAGAACACTATTTTTGAAAATTCACCACTGGAATGACCGGCTCGATATTCCAATGCTAAATTTTCAAAAACAGTCTTCTCTTGGTCTGCAAATGGGCAGTTCTCAAGACCACTGCAGAAGCCATTTTTGGCTGAAATGAATGTTAAAGGGTTAATTGATCCTGAAATAATATACACCTGTGCAAAAGTTAAGCACCAGCAAAAACAATAGAACGTAGAAACATGATGGTACAACTAGGCTGCCATACTTTTTGTCCCCGCGTTAGCTGACATAATTCCAAGTACGAAATGCACATGCATGCATGACTTCACGCCGCTTGATGTCCGTGCGTGGCGGGAAACAGCACACGTGTTCAGTTATGTAAAAGTCCAGTTTGAGGTGTAGAACATTACATACAGATTTAGGCGACAAGATTAGGAATTTTATGTTCATGACCGTGGTTTATTTGTACAGAGAGAATTAGCTCTTGATTGTGAACCGCTATGGCAAGACGAAGGTTAAGTGATCGTGTGAAATGACAAATCATAGGCATGCATACCACTGGTATGTCATGCAGAGAGATTGGCAGACAGCTGAACATTAACCATACTGTAATCAGTCGTTTGATTGCAAAACATGGGCAAACTAACGAGGTGAAGGACAGGCCTAGATCTGGAAGACCGAAGAAGACTACTGCCCGTGATGATCGAGCCCTAGTACGCCTTGTTAGGAGATCTCCATTCACCAACAGCAGAGTGCTCAGCCAGCAATGGGAAACGCGCAATAGAGTGTCAATGTCTACCGTCAAAAGGAGACTGTATGCTGCTGGCATGAAAGCTAGGAGACCTGTCAGACGTCCTCTCCTCACTGCACACCACAAAGAGGAGCGTCTGAGGTGGTGCAACGAAAGAAGACACTGGAACATGAGATCCTGGAGACGGGTACACTGGTCCGATGAAAGTCGGTTCCTGCTTCATGCCACAGATGGTCGAACTCGTGTATGGAGGTCCAGGCGCACGGCGTACGACCAACGTAACATCATGGAAGAAGTTCCATTTGGTGGAGGTTCCGTTATGATATGGGGGTGCATCTCATTTGATTGTAAGCTGGATCTGTTGACTGTACCTGGAACACTAAATGGACAAAGATATCAAGATTCCATACTGGATAGAGTTGTGGTCCCTCATTTTGTAAATCATGCACCTGGAACCCACCCTATATTCATGGATGACAACGCCCGACCACATCGTGCTAGAGCTGTGCATGAATACCTCCGCCAGAATGCCATCGAAACCCTACCATGGCCAGCAAAGAGCCCTGACATGAACCCTATTGAGCATATCTGGGACATTCTGGGAAACATGGTGAGAAGGAGGGATCCTCCTGCGCAGAACCTACAGGAATTAACAGACGCACTCCATCTTGAATGGCAACGAATACCACAATGGCGTATCAGTCGGTTGGTGACCAGCATGAGACGTCGTGTCCAGGCCGTCATCCAGGCACAAGGTGGATATACCCGGTATTAATAATGACAGTCTCAAACTTGTGCACAGATGTTAAACTTCGTTTTCAGACACCATTAATGACAATCTAGCCACGTGTGTCAACTGTAGGGCAATAGTTGTCAGTTGTGTCAACGTAACCATATTCAGGCCTCGTTTTCAAGTTCAAACAAAAACATACAGTGTTTCCCCACCATCATAATCAGCATTCCTCTAGTTGCATTATTACCTCTTGCACTAAGATGGATGGGTACATAAATGTTTATGCTATTGCTTTCTTCATAGCACATGAATATACCCTCGCATGTGCGTAAAAATAGGGTGGTGCTTAACTTTTGCACAGGTGTATATAAGCCGAAAAGTTTTGCTAAGTCAAAAACTTAACATTGTTGATGCCGTCGTGGTTGCCGTCGGAAAAGTGACACATATGTCTCGCTTTCTGGAGACAAAAATCATATTAATTTAAACGGAATGAAATCATCACATATTATGATTTATTTCATTTCATTACATCCAGACACACGATTTAAGTCTCTACATTTACACAATTTTTACAATGTTATTTTCAAGGATTTTAGTGTGAATATGCACCTTTAGAGTGTAGTTGTGTACGGGGATGCAACTGTAATACACAGGCCCCCATGAAGTGTTTACACACATGTACACAACCGACATGCATCATAACAGTTAACACACATGTATGCGTGCACGTATTACATGCATATTACACACGCACGCATGCATGCACTCATGCAAACACACACAACATACTTGTACATGATAGTCTGCATGTTAACATATTAGTCCTCAAATGTGTTCCACAATACTTCAATTTTCTCTGAATAGAAAATGTCCATTTGCAGACCAAGAGACAATTTTTTGAAAATATAGCACCGGAATGACTGACTTGGTTATCGAGTCATTCATTGCAGAGGTAAAATTTTTTTAAATAATGTCTTGGACTGCATATGGGAATTTCTCAAGAGTACTCTAGAAGCCATTTTTGGCTGGCTTGAGTGACATATTGCAGCAACAACACAAAGTCAAATGAGTTTCAAAATATTCAACAGCTGACCTGCATAGTTTTCTTAAAATTGAGATTGCAGGGATCGATCGATCCCAACATGGGCAAAGCATGAGTGGAGAATAGCTAGAGATGGGTGGGGCATAGATAAAACTGGATTCTTCCCTGGAGCCAGTCATACCCTGAGTGACAGTTTTTTTAAACTAGTCTTCTCTTGTCTCAGACCTGCAAACAGACATTCAATAAGCATGTATTTTTATCTTATTAGAAAAATTTTGCCCGCAAAAGTGTAAAGACCTATAAATTACATAATTAATTACGCAAATAAATATTTTATCTTAAAAATACCTGTTTAATTATAGGAAATAACATGTTCTTGTATCCGTATTAAATCATTCAATATAGATTAGGCACTATAATCCAATGCCATTTGATCATACTTCAGATCCATTAAATTATAAACTTTATTGATGTACCTGTCAGGTGTAATGGCATGAACGAGATCTGTTCCACCTGAGGCTAGATTCTATCTGACTCAATAAATCCAGCTATCAAACATATATATCTATTCTTAATAGTTATTAACCCTCTACACTTAAATCAAAATATCTCGATTTCAAGGCAGCGCCACACACACAGGAAAGCTGTTGAATATTTTGAAATTAATTTGACTGGAAGTTGTTGGGGCCAAAGTAGCAATAACTTCCAGTCATACTATTTACAAAATATTTAACAAAATATATGTTAAATTACATATGATGAAATTAGGGTTTGAGTGTTGAAAGCGTTAAACATATTGCACCCTTAGTGTCATGAAATTCAATACGTCATTAAAGTTTTGAATATTTTACAAAGCAAATTTCATTGTTGTTTTAATTGTGAAATCTTCAACATGGCTTTTACATTTCTCTGCTGTGACAGGATAAAATTAAATTTAAATATAGAACTGTGTTAGTTAAACCGTTAACACTTAAATTTGTCCGCAAAAGTGACCATTTGCATACCAAGAGAAGACTGTTTTTGAAAATTTGCCACTGGAAATAATCGAGCCAGTTAACCCAGTGGTAAAGTTTTAGGAATATTCTCATCTTGGTCTGCAACGGGTTATTTTCTATGGAAATTTTTTAATTTTCATGAACAGGTTCGAGGATTAAAGATGAAATTAGTGGGTTATTATATCCACCGTTATGTATAATTACACACACGCCAATGAATACTGAAAATAACACGATAATTATTGGTTGATCATAACACGATATACACTTATACAAATCAAATCAGCAAGTATTAGAAACCGATTAATTAGACCATTTTTTTACCAAAATATAGACTGTATTAAACCTTGCAACTCTGATGTCAATATTCTATCTTTTATTGTGTCAATATCAAAGAAACTGGTGTACATTTTTCACCAATTTTGGTGGAAGCTGTTGCTGTCTACGACAACACCATCATCCACCAAATTTGTTGAAAAATGAATACCAGTTCATCTTTTAATTTAATTTGAAGATTTAAAATTTTTTACACCCGAGTGCTAAGGGTTAATAACCAATTACCTATACACTGATTACAAACAGAAGTGATTCAATACCGCATGCATTCAAGACACATAATTTGTCAATTACTCAGGCCTGCCCGCATAATGTTTATAGTTATATAACAGTTTTAGCATATAATACCATAAAAGAAATCAATTCCCTCGAAAACCAGCAAACACAAAAACTGTGGAATATTTTCGAACCATTTTGACTGAATGTTAAGACAGTAATAACTGATCTTCCAGTCAAAATGGTTACAAAATAATTATCATCATAACCACTGCAGAGGCTGGTTTTAGATGTCTGGGATTTTAACCCTTTACTGGTCATAGCAGTCAAAACTGGCCTCTGCTATGGTCTTGTGGAATGTCCATTTACAGGCCAAGAGAATACAATTTTTGAAAATTTACCACTGGAATGATTGGCTCGATAAATTGATAATTTAAAAAAATTGTATTCTCGTGGCCTGTAAATGGACATAAATATTTTAATTTACGTTTTGGAGACAGTCATTCTAGTGATAAATTTACAAAAATAGTCTTCTCTTGGCCTGTAAATAGACATTCCACAAGATCACTACAGAGGCCAGTTTTGGCCGGCTTCGTCATGAAAGGGTTAAACAATACTATTATAAGACGCACGGTCGATATTCCTTAATATAACGGGAGAAAAATTCTGAATAACATGCAAACCGCTGACGCACTATTGATTAACTAAAACTCAGTGTAAAATAATTTCACAGTTCAGTCACTCCTCTTCATGTAATTATAGCAAATATCTACATCGCAATGACGAAATATGGCCGAGTTCCTGTTTATTAATTAATGCTGTAACCCTCATATCAGCCAGAAACCGCTTCTGGAGTGGTCGTGAGAAATGACCAAGCGAAAACTATTTTTGAAAATTGACCACTGGAATAACTGGCTCCATAACCGAGCCAGTCATTCGAGTGATAAATTTTCAAAAACAGTCTTCTCTTGGTCTGCAAATGGACCTTTTCTATCAGAAAATTGAAATTTGAAAATTGAAATTTTCTTGAACAAATTCGAGGGATAAAGGATTAATCACCAAATTTGTTCAAGAGAATCTCAATTTGAGATAAATATTTCCAAAATTTTACAAATGGAATGACTGGCTCAAGAACAAGTCATTCCAGTGGCAAATTTTAGAAAACAGTCTTCTTGTTCTACAAATGGACATTTCCCCCAAGACCGACCGCTGCAAGAGCTATTTTTGTTCAGATTGCATGCTTGAATGGTTCACCCTTTAATGGTCATATCTCCCAAAACCGGCCTCTCTTATGGTCTTGTGGAATGTCCATTTACAGACCAATGAGAATATAATTTTTGAAGATTTACCACTGGAATGACTGGCTCGGTTCTCGAGCCAGTCATTCCAGTGATAATTTTCAAAAAATTATATTCTCATTGGTCTGTAAATGGACATTCAAAAGGCAGCTATTTAAATTTTCCTGACCAAATTTGCCCATTAAATGGTTAAAGAGTATTGTAGTGTATAATTCCGAGTTTAGGTGAATGTATTTAGAATTCAGTAATTAACAACGTAAGCTCGTGTATGCATATAACGAGTTGGAAAAAGAATGCAATTAGAAAAACAAACGTACATATTTATGTAGGTTTTGTGTGAAAATGTATGAAAATACAATTAAAAATTCATTTTCTGAAACAAGTGCCATGACCGGAGTATATATTTACGCATGATTTAATTTATTTACCCTTTTACCGCATGCGTAATGTACAGCGCAAAAGGGAGGTAACTCTTGGTGGATAATAAACCAAGATCCTTCATATTTTAAGATATTATCAGTAAATTTTAATCGTTTAATGGTCAAGCTGGTCAAATCCAGACTCTGCAGCTCATGAGGATTACGTCAATATGCGGGCTAAGATTAGACTATTATTTAAAATTTAGCACTTGAATGACTGGCTAGATAACCTAGCATGAGTCATTCCTGTATTAGATTTTTTTTAAAGTATTTTGTAGACGTTTTGAACATTAAAAGGTTAAATGTCGTGTGTACATCTAGTTGTATGTTGTAGAGTTAGCAACTTTTGAAAACTGAAAGAGTGAGATTTGGGGGGGGGGCTGGCCCTGGATGGTGTTTCACACTCCCTAAGGCTAGGGGTGAGTGGGGTGTGGGTGTGTGTGTGTGTGTGGGGGTGGGGGGGGGGGGGGGTCCTGCCACAGAAATTCTATGCTCTGAGAAGTGCTCTGAAATGCAAAAAAAAAGTCAGTTTCTCTCAAATATCTGGGCTCCATGATGGCAAGAAGTTTACCAAGGAACAGCACTGGTTTTGAAAAATGTCCATTTGCAGACCAAAAGAAGCCTATTTTTGAAAAATTACCACTGGAATGACTGGCTCGATAACCGAGCTAGTCATTAGTAGTAAATTTTCAAAAATAGGCTTCTCTTGGTCAAGTTGAGTGAGAATGAAGCTAAATGCATGAGCTTCAGTGACACTGAATGTGTGAGAGTGGAGAAGTTTGTCACTGTCCCGGGAGCACTTTCTTCCCTCCCTCCCACATAATGACACATATCAGTTCACACCAACATGACATTATTGACATCAGTCACGGATCACAAAGTTTCAATATATCTAACAGATTAACTCACATGTAATCCAAGCGGCACTTATCAATGCAATTTCCAAGTTATACATTGATCTGGAAAACAGACAGGGGCAGGAGGGGAGGTGGATGGGGGGGGGGGGGTGAAGAAATTTATCTGACAGCTCTGACTCAACTTATAGACTAGACTGCTCTATCTTATGACGCTGTGTCATGGATTAAATGCTCTATTCTTATTAACGTTTCTCTATGTTATGACGCTGTGTCATGGATTAAATGCGCTATTCTTATTAACGTTTCTCTATGTTATGATGCTGTGTCATGGATTAAATGCTCTATTCTTATTAACATTTTTCTATGTTATGACGCTGTGTCATGGATTAAATGCTCTATTCTTATTAACGTTTCTCTATGTTATGACGCTGTGTCATGGATTAAATGCTCTATTCTTATTAACGTTTCTCTATGTTATGACGCTGTGTCATGGATTAAATGCGCTATTCTTATTAACGTTTCTCTATGTTATGACGCTGTGTCATGGATTAAATGCTCTATTCTTATTAAGGTTTCTCTATGTTATGACGCTGTGTCATGGATTAAATGCTCTATTCTTATTAACATTTCTCTATGTTATGACGCTGTGTCATGGATTAAATGCGCTATTCTTATTAAGGTTTCTCTATGTTATGACGCTGTGTCATGGATTAAATGCGCTATTCTCATTAACGTTTCTCTATGTTATGACGCTGTGTCATGGATTAAATGCTCTATTCTTATTAACGTTTCTCTATGTTATGACGCTGTGTCATGGACTAAATGCTCTATTCTTATTAACGTTTCTCTATGTTATGACGCTGTGTCATGGATTAAATGCTCTATTCTTATTAACGTTTCTCTATGTTATGACGCTGTGTCATGGATTAAATGCGCTATTCTTATTAACGTTTCTCTATGTTATGATGCTGTGTCATGGATTAAATGCTCTATTCTTATTAACATTTCTCTATGTTATGACGCTGTGTCATGGATTAAATGCTCTATTCTTATTAACGTTTCTCTATGTTATGACGCTGTGTCATGGATTAAATGCTCTATTCTTATTAAGGTTTCTCTATGTTATGATGCTGTGTCATGGATTAAATGCGCTATTCTTATTAAGGTTTCTCTATGTTATGACGCTGTGTCATGGATTAAATGCGCTATTCTTATTAACGTTTCTCTATGTTATGACGCTGTGTCATGGATTAAATGCGCTATTCTTATTAAGGTTTCTCTATGTTATGACGCTGTGTCATGGATTAAATGCGCTATTCTTATTAACGTTTCTCTATGTTATGACGCTGTGTCATGGATTAAATGCTCTATTCTTATTAACGTTTCTCTATGTTATGACGCTGTGTCATGGATTAAATGCTCTATTCTTATTAACGTTTCTCTATGTTATGACGCTGTGTCATGGATTAAATGCTCTATTCTTATTAACGTTTCTCTATGTTATGACGCTGTGTCATGGATTAAATGCGCTATTCTTATTAACGTTTCTCTATGTTATGACGCTGTGTCATGGATTAAATGCTCTATTCTTATTAACGTTTCTCTATGTTATGACGCTGTGTCATGGATTAAATGCTCTATTCTTATTAACATTTCTCTATGTTATGACGCTGTGTCATGGATTAAATGCGCTATTCTTATTAAGGTTTCTCTATGTTATGACGCTGTGTCATGGATTAAATGCGCTATTCTCATTAACGTTTCTCTATGTTATGACGCTGTGTCATGGATTAAATGCTCTATTCTTATTAACGTTTCTCTATGTTATGACGCTGTGTCATGGACTAAATGCTCTATTCTTATTAACGTTTCTCTATGTTATGACGCTGTGTCATGGATTAAATGCTCTATTCTTATTAACGTTTCTCTATGTTATGACGCTGTGTCATGGATTAAATGCTCTATTCTTATTCACGTTTCTCTATGTTATGACGCTGTGTCATGGATTAAATGCTCTATTCTTATTAACGTTTCTCTATGTTATGAAGCTGTGTCATGGATTAAATGCTCTATTCTTATTAACGTTTCTCTATGTTATGACGCTGTGTCATGGATTAAATGCTCTATTCTTATTAACGTTTCTCTATGTTATGATGCTGTGTCATGGATTAAATGCTCTATTCTTATTAACGTTTCTCTATGTTATGATGCTGTGTCATGGATTAAATGCTCTATTCTTATTAACGTTTCTCTATGTTATGACGCTGTGTCACGGATTAAATGCGCTATTCTTATTAAGGTTTCTCTATCTTATGACGCTGTGTCATGGATTAAATGCTCTATTCTTATTAACGTTTCTCTATGTTATGACGCTGTGTCATGGATTAAATGCTCTATTCTTATTAACGTTTCTCTATGTTATGACGCTGTGTCATGGATTAAATGCTCTATTCTCATTAACGTTTCTCTATGTTATGACGCTGTGTCATGGATTAAATGCTCTATTCTTATTAACGTTTCTCTATGTTAGGACGCTGTGTCATGGATTAAATGCTCTATTCTTATTAACGTTTCTCTATATTATGGCGCTGTGTCATGGATTAAATGCTCTATTCTTAGTAAGATTTCTCTATGTTATGACGCTGTGTCATGGATTAAATGCTCTATTCTTATTAATGTTTCTCTATGTTATGACGCTGTGTCATGGATTAAATGCTCTATTCTTATTAACGTTTCTCTATGTTATGACGCTGTGTCATGGATTAAATGCTCTATTCTTATTAACGTTTCTCTATGTTATGACGCTGTGTCATGGATTAAATGCTCTATTCTTATTAACGTTTCTCTATGTTATGACGCTGTGTCATGGATTAAATGCGCTATTCTCATTAACGTTTCTCTATGTTATGACGCTGTGTCATGGATTAAATGCTCTATTCTTATTAAGGTTTCTCTATGTTATGACGCTGTGTCATGGATTAAATGCTCTATTCTTATTAACATTTCTCTATGTTATGACGCTGTGTCACGGATTAAATGCTCTATTCTTATTAAGGTTTCTCTATGTTATGACGCTGTGTCATGGATTAAATGCTCTATTCTTATTAACGTTTCTCTATGTTATGACGCTGTGTCATGGATTAAATGCTCTATTCTTATTAACGTTTCTCTATGTTATGACGCTGTGTCACGGATTAAATGCTCTATTCTTATTAACATTTCTCTATGTTATGACGCTATGTCATGCCAGTCATTCCAGTGGTAAATTTTCAAAAATAGTCTTCTCTTTGTCTGCAAATGGACATTTCTCAAGCTCGCTGAAAAAGCCGTTTTTGTCTGGTATGAGTGTTAAAGGATTAACCCTTCCACAGATTAATTCTCTATATCTTATTTCCAAGGCAACCATACAGAAAAACTGTTGAATATTTAGAAATTAATTTGATTGGAATGCCTAAGGCAGGAATGGCTACCAGTCAAATTAGTTTCTAAATATTTAAGAAAATAAGTTTCATATCGTAAAGAATTTACTTTTTCAGGGCTTTGTCGATGAAAGAGTAAATTTGTCAAAACTAGAGAAGGGTGTATTTTAATGACTGGCTCAATAATGTTACTAGACAACACAATTATACGCAGCAGTAATCTGGTAGACAAAGAAAATTATAATATAACCTAGATTCTTTCAAGTGAAGCGGTACAGTACACCCCAGAAATAATGCAACATCTTTCCCAATAAATAACAGGAGGCCCAAGGGCCTGTGATGCTCACCTGGACCATTAGCATTTGAACCATTTCCATTTAAAGACCTGATGGAAAATTTTCGGAGAATCCAAGATGGCCACAAAACCAATGTACCGTATTTATTTTAATATAACCGCCCCTCCCAATTATACTGGCCCTTTGTTTTTGAGACCTGTTAAGAAAAAAAACTAAGCTTCATATTCCCAAAAATACAGACTGAAGACAAATAAAAATAAAAGATTAGCACGAAAATTGAACACATTTCCACGCTAAATATTTCATACCGTTTTCACATATGCTTAATGTATAGCGCATATATATCCATAATCGCGGGAGTGAAATTATTAATTGGGGCCACCTAAATAGTGCTTATACTTTATTAAACATCGTTTATTTCATCAAATGTAATCCTGATTTTGATAAAATAACGAGAAATAACGATTTTTGTATCACGTCATGTATCAGCTTCCGCTAAGTGGGACGACTTAAGGTCGTTACTTGAGTAGTGGCAAGGCACTAATATTAGTACTCGGGTAGATACTACACAATCCACATACATAGAAAGGTAGCTTTGAGTAGCTATGAGAGTGATGGTATAAACTCGGCCTATAGCGGAAGCTGATTAATACTCGGAAGAATCGTCTGCGTTTTACAGACCTAATTTAATGGACTCGGGAACTCGGAATGTACTGTCTATATATATATGATCAATATGAGCATTATACATTTATATCCGATCCACCTAACTGGTACCAGACAAAATAACAGCGACATACGGTGAATTTTACTCTCTAATTAAGCCGCCACCCCCCCCCCCCCCCCCCCCCTTACGCGACTGCTAACCGCCCGGTGGTTAAATTAGAATAAATACGGTACCAATCAAGATTTCTGTTCAGTATGTTGAAGCGTGTTGCCCTAGGATCTTCTTCCAAAGTTTCGTTGAAATCAGGCCATAGATTAAGGATCAAGGATCAAGGCTTTAAATGGTACCTGAAAATTTTTGGAAGATCTAAGGGAGTCGCCAAAAATATCGACCAATCAAAATGTTGAATAGAATTTCTAGAGGAAATACGTTTTGACAATTGCCGGTAAATTTTTCATAAAACCTAAGATTTTGACCCCAAAAAAAGGGATCAATCCAAATTCTTAACACAATAATATGGTTCTTGTAGCCAAATTTTGTTGAAATCCATCACACGGATAAGGAGATGTGCTTTGGCAATTTCCGATAAAAAATAAAAATTCTGAATAGAGGTTCTGGGGCCAGTTTCACAAAGGTGCGTAAGTACGATACTGGACGTAAATATGGCGTAAGTACGATAGGGGGGAGTAAATCGGGTTTCACGAAAAGCGCGTAACATATGCGGGCGCGTAACATATGGGGGGGGCATAAATATGGTCGTAACTTACGCGTGCTGAGACCCACGCATAAGTTAGACGAAAACGTCTAACTCAGAACATCACGTTCAAAATCTCCTTTTCCAGCATACTCGGCGAGTATTCACGAGAGGCTAATTAGGTCAACATTTAGGTCGGGAACACGTGTTAAAATTAGATCTGTTTATTCATAGCTATTTCTTTTGTGCACTTCGGAACTTCGCACATTTTCCAGAATGCATTGCCATCGACACAAACAGATCATCACTGAAAGGTTTGCCGTTACTATATACCGTAATTTAAGCTGCCAAAATGAGTCACCAGTTTTCGAATATCCCTATCGCTGTTCTGATAGAGCTCATCTTCTGCCGCGCCTTGCTTCTAACATGTCAAAGCTACATCTTCGTTCTAAAAGTACAGGCAATATTTTGTTGTTTGAAATAATCGAGCCATCCTCCTCTAAAATGGCGCTTCAAATCCAGGATTTAATGTAATCGATAAAGCCTGTCTATTATGACCACACTATAGGAGTACAGAGTAACTGTCAGAATATGAATAGTGAATCGAGCCAAGGCCCAAGTGTATGTCCTAGGTGACAGATAATAGTTGGCAGATTATTTTGAAAATAGTGTGTTGTTGCTTCCTTAAGTTCTTTACTGTCAAATTGTTTTCAAAATAATCAGCCAGTTATTTATAGCCATTTTAGCCTTTATCCTTTGTCATAAATAACACACGTTAATTCTCTTTTTCTGGTAAATGAATTTTCGAATACCGGTAAAGCACTGCAGTAATTATAGACAACAATTTTTGTAAATTTACCACGAATGACTGCCTTCGTTATCGAGCCAATTCTTCAAGTGGTAAGATCTAAAAAATAGTTGCCGCATCCTGCAAGCTTTCACAATGGTTTAATGAAAAAAGCTGTTAACCCAACGTCATGTGCCTGCTGGGAACCCTTTAATCCTCGAATTGAAAAATAAATTCCATGTTTTCATTGAAAATGTCCCTTTGCCGACCAAGAGATTATTTTTGAAATTTTAACACTGGAATGACTGGTTCAGATATTGAGCCAGCCATCCCAGTGGTAATTTTCAAAAATAATCCTTTTAGTCTGCAAATGCACATTTCTCATGACCACTGCAGAAGCTGTTATTGGCTGGCTAAAGAGCTAAAACAAGAAAACAAGAATCATTTCCAGTGACTTCCATTTCCTTTGTTAAAACTAGCCCTATGAACCTGTGGTCGAATAAGGTGGTGGCACAATATACACTCTGAATCTGAATTGTTTAAATCAGGTAGCCATATTGGATTTTGAATGCAGGGCAGTTGTCATAGCCGCAATAGATATTGTCAAAAGGAACAAATGATGAAAGTTGTTAAGTTCCATCATGCAAATGTCAAACCTGTTGACAGACAAACTGCCAGACCTGTGTACACGCTATTAAAGTTTTTCCAGTATGGCTGCCTTGTAATTAAAATATTCCTCAAGGGAAAGGTTTAACCCCGTAATGGCATGGTTCATACACAAGTACACAGAAAGTCTGGGAAAAGTGTGGAATTATAAGAAACCAATATATTCAGGCCTTGAAAATTATGGAAAATTTAATATTTTCTCCTACAGCTTTGGAAAATGTATGGGAAATTAAAATATTGTCAGATGTGATTCTCATTTGCAAAATAATATAGATAATAATCAAAATATTGATGATCTTAGCTACAAATTTCAGAATTTTTCTGAAAAATGTGCCAGCTTTCATATGGACACAGATTTGAGACATAAAATGGGACTAGAAATTGATTAATTAGGTCTGGAAAAGGTATAGAAAAAGTATGGACTTTCATTCTGCAGAAGATGTATGTACCCTGTGATGAGAAAATGTAGTCAAGAAAAAAAATTGTCCCATAGAAAATATCCATTTGCAGACCCATGAGAAGACTATTTTTGACAACTTATCACTGAAATGACAGACTGGCTTGATGATTTAGCCAGTCATTCCCGTGATAAGATTTCAAGAATAGCATTCTCTTGGTCTGCAAATGGATTATACATTGCCCCCTAGAAAATTTCAATTTACAGACCATGAGAAGACTATGTTTGACAACTTAACACTGGAATAACTGGCTTGGTGATTGAGCCAATCATTGCAGTGATAAGATTTCAAAAATAGCATTCTCTTGATCTGCGAATGGATATAGATTGCCCCATAGAAAATTTTGAGTTGCAGACCGTAAGAAGACTATTTTTGACAACTTACCACTGGAATGACTGGCTTGGTGATTGAGCCAATCATTCCAGTGATAAGATTCCAAGAAAAGCATTCTCTTTGACTGCAATTCCAGGGGGGCCCAACTGGTGAATAATATATTATATGATTCAAAAGTACTTTCCTTTGTTTTGCAGCCTGTGTCAGGGTGATGAGTGGGCACCAAATCAATGTCTAGTGTAACAGATAGGCCTTGCAATGAGATGCATTCTATGATTTCTTCTTCATCACTCTTAAATGATTGGATGCAGTAAATGGAATAACATCTGTAATACCGGTATCAAATTCCCAAAAGACATTCTCAGTCAATCTCAGAATGACATGCACACACCTGTGATGGATGTGACCACGGTTTTTCTAAAGACTGTTTTCAAAGTCTCATACATACTTGTTATTAACAACACACTCTGATAATTACAGTTCATTGCATCAATAATCATATTTAAGGCAAATACTGTATTTATTGAATGAGGTAAAAAGAAAAAATTCAGTTTTAGTGATTGAAGTTTTTATTTAACCCTTATGTCAAGTTATGACAATGATTTCAAAATGGTTAATTGTTGCAGAACCAGTAGTTAATAAGACTGGCATATATTGTTTAAAGAGTCGCATGGCCTAGATGTTAAACAAATAATCTTGGGTTAGTGTCTAAATACACATATTGTGTACAGTCACTAATGTACCAGATTACGGTAACCTGGTTCAGGTCCCCTAAAATAAATTAAGGCAACCTCATGGAGAGCGTTTTCAACAGGTTACCATAACAGCACAGGCCTGGGCAGGAAGCATCCTTAGGGCATAGAGATTCAAGTTTGTTCAAACAGTCGATCGGCCAATTTGGCCGGTGGCCATCTTGGATTTTGGCCGATTTGTAGAAGTCTTTAAAAATCTCTGAAACCGCTTGGGAATCGATTCAAAACTCATGAAACATCATCTAGGGCAAGAGCTAAGCCAAGTTTGTTCAAGAGAACTTGAATGACCAAATGGTTTGGTGGCCATCTTGGATCATCTAGTTTTCGCGAAAACAACTTCTCCAGAACTGCTGAATGGATCGGGCCGAAAATTGTATATGTGTATATGTAAAAAAACATGTCCGTCATGAATCAATCAAAATATAACGTTTTTGCTGGACATCTTGTATTTTCTGCAAATTTCTTAGAAATTCATACTTATTAACCACTGAGCCAATTTTAATAAAACTTGGCTAAGCTTTCTTCACAGAAATTTGATTGGTAAATTTTTCCAATGGTCATCTCGTTTTGTTCGGTTGGGTCAGTGGGCAAATATTTCAGGTAAACGATACAGGCCCCTTGGGCCTCTTGTTAATATTCTAAACAACCCACATGCTTTGGCATAAAGACATGAACAAGCAATGTGTCTCATTTTGTGAGGTATTTGCTATGGTTAAAGGCAAATGGTACATTTTATCTTGTTTTGGTTTTATACAATAACAAGATAGATTGCAGGCCCTCGCCCTGCCATTTTTATCACATTGTACATCTTTCCTATTCGCCAGATTGTGTCATATTACGCCCAAAATTGTGAAACCCTAGTGTATGGTCACATCCTTTCTTATGTAAAAATTTTGAACTAACTAGTTTCCAAAAATTGGATCATGGCTAATGTTGGATATCCGCTTTCACAATAAAATTCTTTGTTGTGTTAAAATTTGAGTCAAATCTGATTAGTTTTTATGGGGAGCACCACACGTAAACAGACCGACAAACACACACACGCGTGTGTGCACCCCCCCCCCCCCCACACACACATACCCACACACGCACGCACAACACCTACACAGACGCACACAAACACACGAATAAAATGATGATGACAATTTTGAAATGCTGCTCAAACCCAATAATCCTTCTTTATTGGAATTAGAATTAACGCATACAACAGTGTTAACAATAATTTACTGGTTTATTTTAGCTCAAATTTTAACACAAGAATGTGTGTGATCCTGTACTAAGATTCCACAACTAGGGATGCAATCTAAAAACTGGAAGTGGTTACAATGCCATAACAGTAACTAACAACAGGAGAGTGAGGGTCTGCAATAAGATGGTATTGTTTACTTCAGGAAATCATGTGGAGTATGGGTTGGGATGTGATGGAGTTGGGGTTGCCACCCAGTGGTATGCGCAACATCCCCCCCCCACTACCCCTCATTGGTGAAATTGTTATCGATCTCAGTCCTGCTTCCTTGAGGTGATGTTATTTCAATCGACGAAACACTGGTAGAGCTATACAAGCAAACCTGTCTATAACGGTCACTGTATTGGACAACATAGTCACTAAGATAGGTGGTCGCTAATTGCAGCTCACCGGCTGTGGAGGTTTAGGTGCATGCATGGCATGTGATCGTGATTTCCTAACAGTAAGACTCAACTCTTATGGATGGTCATCAATTGGTCCCAAAAGCGAGTGTGCGTCGTAGACGTGTATGTCCGCTATAGACAGGTTTGTCGGCCTCTCCGCGAAATAGCCCTCTGCCGTATTAACGTGTGTTGACTCACAGGCGCCTTCAGCCTGACCTACTTCTGTGCCATTCTCTGTAATAAGAGAGGTACGACGTCGCGCTAAAAATGCCTATCCCTTGACCTCATTTGGTGTTTTCTTTCTTAGTTGGCAACGCATTAGAAAAATCAATGTTAACAAAATCACTATTTATAGGATTTATTCAAACATGATTATGTCGACAACGTTTATCAAAATAAAACACAAAATTAGGTAACGCTTACCAAGTTTAATGTAGCGGCGAATGTTGAATTGTCGTCTCGCTGCCGTTAGAATATGCAATTTTACTTTCTATATGGTTCACGCTAGAAGTTATTTGTACTGATTGACCCCGTACTATAAATTAACAACTGACAGCTGCCACATTGCAGTCAACTGGATCATGTCATAAGCGGCGACGATTCTCGCCTTAACGCACTAAAGAGCTAGGCGTCTAAGTTATGCGTTTTATTATTTAGGCGTTTATTTACGACCCCTTTCGTGAAACTGACGTAGGCACGGGACTTAAGTATAGCATCTAAGTTAGACGGGGGCGTAACTTACGCACCTTTGTGAAACTGGCCCCTGGAGCCTACACCACCATAGGATCCTTCCAGCTAAATTTGGTTGAAAGCGATCAAAGCATAAAGGAGATGCGATTTGACGGACAGACAGACAACAGACGGACAGTTGATGGCACTAATAAAAATGTACTATTGAATATTTTGAACATAATTTGATCGGAAGACATTGCTGTCTTCCAATCCAGCTATATTCAAAATATTCAGCAGAACATTTGTTATATCGTGTTCAAAATTGTGCTAACTAACACTTTTCGGTTTTTGTTTTGCAAACATGTTAAGTTATTTCTGAGCTACATTGTAGCTAAGATATTGACAGATATTTAGCTTCAATACAATGTTTTCAACAAAGCACCAGGTACAAGTCAATAAATAAATATTTACTGACAGCTTATCAAAACATATTTCGCTTCATTGTATCCATTGTTCAGCATGTTATTTGTGAAAGAACAGTTTTTTTATCCCAGCAATAAATGACTCAATCAGACATAATTAGGACAGAATTAACTCTTTTAAACACTGAAATTTGTTCAAATAAATGTTGATTTTCTCCTAAGAGATGTTCATTTACAGACCAAGAGTCGAATATTTTTGAAAATTAATCACTGGAATTACTGGCTCGGTTATCGAGCCAGTCATTCCAGTGGTAAATCTTTCAAAAATAGTCTTCTCTTGTTCTGTAAATGAAGATTTTTCAAGACCCCTCCAGAAGCTGTTTTTGGATGGCTTGAATGACAAAGCGTTAATGCATGCTATTTAGTGCATTGTACTGAGTCTAAACCCATCTTCAAACTAAAATTTGTTATTTTTTATTTTCATTCCCTATCAAACAAAAACTTGTTTGTTTTGAGTCGTTTTACTGGAACCTCTTCCAGTAACGTCCTTCAGCAAGTTTCTTTTCAAAATGCACACAAGACTGACTTAGCTGACCTCTGTAACAAAGATATTTTGACATCTATGTGACAATGGTTAATGCCCTAACAACAGATGTAACCTAACCTATGTTAATAGATATAATTACTCCAGTCATCCTCTAACCCTTGAATTTATTTGTTCAAGAAAATTTCAATTTTCTCATAGAAAAGGTACATTTGCAGACAAAGAGGCTATTTTTTTAATTTGACCACTAGAATTGCTGGCTCGGTTATCGAGCCAGGCATTCTAGTGGTAAATTTTCAAATATAGTCTTCACTTGGTCTGCAAAGGGAAATTTCTCAAGACCACTGCAGAAGCCATTTTTGGCTGATATGAGTGTTAAATAGTTAGCGCTTTCAAGACCACAGATCCTCCTCCTCTCTCTGGCTACTGCTTTACAATGCAATAAATATGCTTGTTGAATATTTTGAAATTAAATTGTCTGTGTTGCAATATATAGCCTAAGGCATCAACAGCTTCCCATTAAATTATTTTCAAAATACTTACACTTCAATTTAAATTAATTTCAACAAGTTTTCTTATACTGTACCTTTAAATTGAATTTAGCAGATTTTATCTGTAAAAGAGTGAAACCCCCAACTCATTCTAACTTACATACTATATGCATAAAACCATGCGATCCATTTTTAACACTTTTATAGTCATCCCCTTCAAGAGGCCATTTTTGACAATTTACCACTGGACTGACTGACGAGCTATAATCATTCCAGTCGTAAATTTTCAAAACTAGTCTTTTCTAGGTCGGCAAATTGAAATTTTTTATGAGAAAATTTAAATTTTCCAGACCAGTCTTGACCATTAAATAGTTAATAATAAATTTACTGATTCTAATACTGAAAATAAAAGAATCATGACCGTATTAACATCACTATATATATAACATACAGACCGGCTCAGAAAAAACAATTTTGAAAATGATGTAAGAAATGTTCTGTTGAATATTTTGAATATAATTTGATCAGAAGGCGAATCCAATTATGTTCAAAATATTCAACAGAACATTTTATTTTGTCTTGGAAACATGTTAACTTATTTCTTAGCAGTACTGTACATCCACTTTAAAATGATCTATATATTTACCAACGAGGATATATCGATGTATTCGTTGACGTATATATCTTCACACAAAGAATTTTTGGAAACTACAAATATATTGATCTGCAACCCATAGAATGTGTCCAGATTACACGGATGCCCCCTCATACAAAGCACTGCGACAAACTGTTCTGCTTATAAACGAATGGTCTAATAATATACGCCTGACACTGACCTTGCAAATTTTTAAGGGATAACATGTAAGCATTTCGAAGGCTATACACACAAAAATATTATCGTTAAAAATCAATCACTGCTCAAATATTTAATCTATGTTATTAACTATAAGGTCTTTTCATGTCAGAATACTGCATGATTTATTGAAATAAAAAAATTGTTAGCAAAAAATTAATTGTTTTGTAACAATTAAATTCTTTAACCATTTAATGGTAAAATTTTGTCAAGAAAATTAAAATATTTCCTTATTGAATGTCCATTTAGAGGCCAAGAAGACTAATTTTGAAAATTTACAACTAGAATGACTGGCTCGGTTACCGAGCCAGTCATTCTAGCAGTAAATTTTCAAAAATAGTCTTCTCTTGGCCTGCAGATGGACATTCATCAGGACCACTACAGGGGTAGGATTTGGACGGGTTAGCAGTGCACACTACAGAATGAAACATTAAAATCACGCTGCGCAAAACCCCTGACAGGATGTAGCGCGGGTCTAGTATAAAACTGGTCATACACAGAAAATCTCACCCTGGAACACAACAATTAGTACACATGGCATTAGGCCATTAGCTCTCAAATATCATATTTGAAAATTTCGTTATCAGATGGCATATAGTTCAGGTCCTATTCAAATTTCTATTTTGACAAATAGACTGACTTATGCATAACATGCGAATCACATGCAGCTCAAGGCACTTAAAATATCTCATTTCCTGATATCGATAGTGCAATTTGCTCAGCATACAATATTCATATGTCACAATTCTTTCAAATATCAAATGGCATATTATTCGAGCCTATTGTCTATACTGTCTGGGAAATTCGCAAACAAAAGGGGACACAGTCAGTGCAATGGAGGAATCCAGTTTTAGCTATTGCCCCGCCCATCTTTAGCTAAGTTGCACCCACCCTTCACCCATGTTGGGATCGATCGATCCCTGAAGATCAATTTCCAGAAAACTACTGTATACAAGTAAACTGTTGAATATTTTAAAACTAATTTGTCTGGGGCCTGTTGCTGCCCAGTCAAATTAGTTTCAAAATATTCAATAGTATGTTTATCAAATAGTACACAATTTATATAACAACGCTTAGTCCGTCATCAATAAACTATTCGTGATGAACTTAGCTACATCATTCATGACGTAATTCATGAATTCATTTCCTCACTCAATCATATGACGTCATAATCAAATAGGTGACGTGCATGCTGACATCATGAATGACTTGATTAAGCCTTCTTTAACGCTTAATAGTTTGACACGTTGTACAAATTGTATGTATTTGCTATTTAAGAAACATGCTGTTGAATATTTTGAAACTAACTTGACTTGGCATTGTTGCAACAGCACCCAGTCAAATTAGTTTCAAAATATTCAACAGGCTACCTGTATAGTTTTCTGGAAACTGATAGTCAAGATCAGAGATCGATCGATCCCAACACGAGCGTGGTGTGGGTGGAGCTTAGATAGAGATGGGCGGGGCATAGCTAAAACAGGAAAGGTCCATTGATTATGACATCATCAAACATGTCACATATTTGATTATGACATCATATGATTGATGGACAAACTGGAATCCTCTATTGATAATTCGTTCATTAGCGCATGAGATATACAGCTCATAATTAAGTTTACAAAACACAAACATGTTAGTTAACATAGTAGAATTTTGAATACAAAGTAAGAAATGTTATGTTGGATATTTTGGGCTTAATTTGATTGGAAGCCATTGCTGCCCTTAACCCTCGAACTTGCTCAAATTTTTTTTAATTTTCTCAATAGAAAATGTCCATTTGCAGACCGAGAGAAGACTATTTTTTTTAATTTACCACTGGTATGACTGGCTCGGTTATCGAGTTATCAGTCATTCAAGTTGTAAATTTTCACAAATAGTGTGGAGAACTCAATTCTGGACTGGGAGAGAATTGAATTCAAACAGAGCACCAACATATGAATATTTTGACAACAAATTTACTTTCAAGTCCACAGTTGCTATGATCTATGGAAGTCAACACCTTTAAGTTAAATAATTGTCAAGATAACCAGTACGCAATAACGACTTATACTAGTCGCGACTAAACAAGGTCAATAGAATCTCATTAGCTGTGGGTTACGGAATCTTTCAGATTTTTTTTTTATCAACTCCAAAGTTGTGGAATCCTAGTGTGTGATCCTATTCATCCCCTTTCCAGTTTTAGAATTTGGTTCGAGGTATCCACATATCTGATCTCCAGATCCGGGTTATTTTATCTTGATCACTGCCACTCTGGAAATCCTCTGGCACCGCAAGTTTGTTAATTTTGTTAAAATTTTTAGCCACCATTAGATTAGTAGTTTTTTAGACACAGCCCAGAATATGCTTTTGTGACTGACTGACTGACTGACTGACTAACTAATGGACTAAGGGACATGACAGTTTATAGAGTTGCAACTCACAGCGAAAGAAATTCTTACCTGAACGAGAATGGCCCAAGTCTTATGTCTATGTCCGCATCATCAGAACAACATTCACTCCATGTAGCAGCTATAAGAGCTACCTCAATAACATACAAAAAATCTCCAATCAGAACTTTTGTAAAGTAAACTATGCAAAAAAGCACATCCTAATCAGTTACCCCATTATAACTCAATTACCCTGATTTATTTCCTGTCAATTTATCAAACATCACCAATCCATCTACTCCTATCTCTCGAGGACAAATTGATGTCTAAAATTATTGCTGTCAGACAGATACAGCAACAGCTTCCAGCAATAATATTTACAAAATTATCACCATTTCCTTTGACCAAGCGGCTATAGGACACTCGATATCTTGTCATTAACGTAAACTAATGGGGTTAATTAGTAATTAATGACGGAATTGCATGTGATAGGTCAATGAATAGGAAACATTACAAATTACTCACATGGCACAACTCTGGCAGTACCGCTGATGTAATTATATTATAACCATATACATTCAGAAAATCCCCAAAACAATATGCTTTACTGATGACTAACAAGAAAATACACTACATGTATATGAACATTTTGAAAACAAATTGACTGAAAATTGTTGCAGCCTTAGGCAGCAACAATTTTCAGTCAAATTGTTTTCAAAATACTTTGCGAAATCAATATAAAACTATAACACATTTGTAGTGGATAAAAATGTTTCGAATCCAAACATGTGAATTACGGTCATTTACGGAATGCAACATTACAAAGAATGAGAGAAAGGAACAAGTCAGATACAGGACAGGATGGATTTAAGATTGATTGCTCTTGAACACTAACCAGATTTATATCATGCCATCCTTGCTTAATTTGATGAGTGAGAGAGATAGAGAATGACAGAAAGGAGTGGTGGTGGATTCGCTAGCCTCCCACTAGATTTAGCGTGCATAGGAGAAAGTTACACAGCCATTTTTATTTCCAGGAATCGATAAAAGCTTGTTCTATAAATCTAATCTTAGCAGGAATTGTTCAAAATCGATTTAATTCCAAAGACAGCCAATTCTGTCTTTTAAAGTTCTTATGTCTCAATAAATAGTCTGAACAAGAGTCCCAAGGGGCCTGTATCGCTCACATGGAACATAGGCATTTGAATTAGAATGGCCATCGGCTCTAACCCGTTAACACTCAAATCTTTTCAAAATAATTTCAATTTATTTCATAGAATATGTCCATTTGCAAGTCAAGGGAACATTGGTTTTTAAGGTTTATCACTGGGATCACTGGTTCAGTTATAACCAAGCCAGCCATTCCAGTGGTAAATTTTCAAGAATAATCTTATATTTGCATGTAACTGAACATTTCTTAACACCACTGCAAAAGCCGTTTTTGACCCGCTTGTGTGTTAAAAAGGGTTAACTAAGAACCCTAAGGAGTTGACCAGAATTGTAACAATAACACAGCTGCTATGGTTTTTTACGTATTAACTTCCTTTCAACAAAATTGTAATGGCCCTTTAGTGCCTAACTATATCTCCCAAATTCCAGCCCGATCCGCTCAGCAGTTTTGGAGTTGTTTTCATGAAAACTAAGTCAACCAAGATGATACTCAGCTGATACTTGATCATACAATGATGATATCCAGATTGAAGATTAAGCTGTCCCCAGCAAATTCTCTCAAAATTGCGAAAACTACACGATTTCTCTGCAATGCCTTGCACCTCAAACTTACACAATTGATTGAGGCAATTGTGTCTGTATAAATACCTCAATGAACACTAATCAAAGTAAATCAGACACAATCTAAAATTTACCTATTCTTCTACAAGTTATAATTGTTACTAACAGAACTTTCTTATTAATGTGTGAATGAAAAACTCTGCAATCAATTTGACATTAATTAATTTAATCCTACTCAGTCAGAGCAAACATCGTGTATTCGTGTATGTATGGATGTCTTGAAAGTATAGAGAATTCATCAGTGATAGGGTTAATACAGGTGGTCTTTATAGCAGGTTAAACTGAGTGTATTCCAAACCATCCATTTTGCACATGTACACCTGGCTGAATGGCCAAGTTAGCAGTGGGGATGGCCATGGGTATTGCGATGCTGGAGTTTATTTAGAAAATAATTTGACCGAGTCATAGCTGCCTTAGGCAGCAACAACTTTCAATGAATCAAACACATTTCAAAATATCTGAACAGTACAGATGTCAGAGCACATAATACATATCCTAAATATTTAGGCACAAAAAATGTTAATCTGTTAATTTGGTTTTATATCTACTGTGACAATAAAAGTTGTCAGGTGATGCATCACCTGACTGTGGAAATAAAATTCCAATTACGCATTAATTAACCGTTTTCCTCAGCTAGCTAAATATCTAAGATATGTATTGTGTCCTCTGACATCTATAATCTTGAATATTTTGGAATTTATTTGACTGAAAGCTGTTGCTTTCTAAGGCATCAATGAATTTGCCATGATTTTTTAAATAAACTTTAACTCCCACTACCTAACACCAAAGAACTGAGCTAACTGATAACTGATCTGGGCCACTCAGACAAATTATGCAAGGGATAAAACGCAGTCTAACCTGCTATAAAGACCACCTATACGAGATGGTAATTTTACTGCATGCTCCCAAACCGTTTATCTGAGTTTCGGAAATGGCATGGTTGAAATCAGCAGAGCCAAATACCTATACAAAATCAATATCGGCTTCAAAATCCATCAAATAAAAAAATCCAATATGAACGCCAAACACGCTACATTTTGATTGGTCCACGGCGGCCATGTTTGTTCCATGAACAAACTTTAATGGCCCTAATCTATAATTATATCCCCCAAATTTAGTCCTGATCTGTTTAGCGGATCTGCAGTAGTATTTCCGAAAACTAGGTCATCCAAGATGGCTGCTGAGTTATATGGCCAATCAAGTTCCTTTGAACAAACTTGGTTCATCTCTTGCCCTATATATTTCATGAGTTTTAAATCGATCCAACAAGCGGTTTTGAAGATTTTTAGAGGTTTCTAAACTTGGCCAAAATCCAAGATGGCCACTGGCCAAATTGGCCAATCGACTTCCTTTGAACAAACTTAGATCTCTATGCCCTAATATAACTGAAATTGTCCCAGTGGCTCTTGAGAAGATAAGTTGACGGACGGACGACGGATGGTCGCCATGGCATAAGCTCACTTGGCCAGCTGAGCCAAAAATCAACCATAATCAGATAGACGCCGGGAAAATCGATGTATCAACTTCCCTTGCACAAATTTGAATATCCCTTAGTCCCTAATCACTTCCCCTGATCCGTTCAGCAGTTCTGGAGTAGTGGTTTTCATGAAAACTAAGTCATCCAAAATGGCCACCGAACTATTTGGCGAATCAAGTTCCCTTGAACAAATTTGATTCAGCTCTTGCCCTAGATAATATTTCACAAGTTTTGAATCGATCCTCAAAGCGGGAAAAAAAAATCCAAGATGGCCGCCAAACCGTTTATCCAACAGTTTCGGAAATTTGGAATCTAGGTCATCCAAGATGGCAACCGAACCATTTGGCCAATCAAGTTCCCTTGAACAAATTTGGTCAAGCGCTTGCCCTAGATGATACTTCATGAGTTTTGACTCGATTCCCCAAGCGGTTTGGGAGAGGGTTTTTAGACCCATCTAAAAATTGGACAAAATCCAAGATGACCGACTGCCAGCCAAATTGGCCAATTGATTTCGATTTAATAAACTTGACTCTTGGCCTTAAGTAGTAAGTATGCATCCTGCTAAATATAACTAAAATTATCCCAGTGGTTCTTGAGAAGTCGTTTAAAGGAAAAGTTGATGTATGGTCGCCATGGCATAAGCTCACTTGGCCTTTCATCACTTGGCCTTTCAGTAAAAGGCTGCTGCACCAACTTTCATTCAAATTGTTCTCAGAACAATAGCAAGCTGTATGGCCTTGAGAAATGTTCATCTGCAGGCCAAGACTATCTTTGGAAAATTTACCACTCGAATGACTAGCTTAATAACCGAGCCAGTCATTCCACTGGTAAACTTTAAAAAAATAGTCTTCTCTTAGCTTGCAAACGGACATTCATTAAGATAAAAAATTAATTTTCTTATACCTTGACCATTTAATCACGCGATAAACAAATATTTATCGATAACTAAATTTCCCGTGACAAGTAGTCAATATTGATAACGTCTTACTGAATATAGTAACCCTTTAAAACAGTAAAATTTGGTCAAGAAAATTTAAGTATCTGCCTATTCAATGTCCATTTACAAGCCAAGAGAATAAAATTTTTGAAAATTTATCACTGGAATGACTGGCTCGGTTATCGAGCCAGTCATACCAGTGGTCAATTTTAAAAAAATCGTATTTTCTTGGCCTGTAAATGGACATTTCAGAAGACCATAGCAGAAGCCAGTTTTGGCCGGTATAACCAATAACCCTTTCACGACGAATCCGGCCTCTGCAGGGGTCTTGAGGAATGTCCATTTGCAGAGCAAGAGAAGACTATTTTTGAAAATTTACCACTGAACTGGCTCGATACCTGAGCCAGTCAATCCAGCGGTAAATTTTCAACAAGGCAAATCAATAGATTGATGGGTGCTCCCCGAAGGCATACTCTGCAGAGAAACTGAATGGATAAAAGCAAAATCTAACTTTCTCTAAATAAACACACTTAGACTTTGCTTGGCACCACATGAAAAATATATATAAAAAATATGTTCAAAATGAAAAGCGATATTTTCTGTAATAATCAATACCAAGTTTGGTGACCATATCTGAAAGTCTTGAAACTATGGTCCGGAGAAACATTTTCTGTGATATTCAGTCGACCATGAAAAGTAGCTCAGCATGACCTACTTTTCATTCTGTGCACACCTTCTCCCTACGATGCATCCACATACCAAGTTTTGTGAGCACATGTGCAAAAGTCTTGAAACTATGGCACGGACAAACATTTTCTGTGATATTCAGTCGACCATGAAAAGTAGGTCAGCATGACCTACTTTTCTACTCTGCACACCTTCTCCCTAAGATGCATCCACATACCAAGTTTGGTGAGCACATGTGCAAGTCTTGAAACTATGGCACAGACAAACATTTTCTGTGATATTCAGTCGACCATGAAAAGTAGATCAGCATGACCTACTTTTCATACTGTGCACACCTTCTCCCTAAGATGCATCCACATACCTAGTTTGGTGACCATATGTGAACAAGAGCTCCGCAAACGGCGCATAATACCCCGCCATAATGACAAACTAATAAATGACAGCTTTCAGAAAATATTTATTTCTTCCTCAGACCAGTAATCCTTATTAAGTGTCAAAGCGATCCACTAAACGGTCAATGAGGTATTGTCCGGAAACCCATTTTCAAGATGGCTGCCGCTGACTGGTGGCCATATTGGATTTCGGATTATCGTAAATTTCACCAGACATATTCCAACGACGCTAGGAAGTGATCCGATAAATGGTAACGGAGATATCATCCAGAAACCAACTTTCAAGATGGCAGCCCGTGGCTGGCGGCCATCTTGGATTTTGGATCAGTGTCGATTTCGATAAGTTTCTTCCTCAGACCTAGTCCAACCGCTCTATGAAGTTTCAAAGCGATCCGATAAACGGTAACGCTGTTATAATCCGGAAACCAATTTTCAAGATGGCCACCGGTGGCTGGGGGCCATCTTGGATTTCGCATCATTGTCAATCTAGATAGGTTTCTTCCCCAGAGGTAGTCAAACCACCTGATGAAGTTTAAAAGCGATCCGATAAACGAAGTTGTCATCTGGAAACCAATTTTCAAGATGGCCATCGGTGGCTGGCGGCCATCTTGGATTTTGGATCATTGTCGATTTCAATAGGCTTCTTCCGCAGACATAGTCCAACCACTCTATGAAGTTTCAAAGTGATGCGATAAACAGTACCAGAGTTATCATCCGGAAACCAATTTTCAAGATGGTCACCGGTGGCTGGCGGCCATCTTGGATTTCGGATCAGTGTCAATTTCGATAGGTTTCTTCGCCAGACCTAGTCTAACCCCTCCATGAAGTTTCAAAGCATTCCGATAAACGGTAACGTAGTTATCATCCGGAAACCAATTTTCAAGATGGACACCGGTGGCTGGCGGCCATCTTGTATTTCTGATCATCGTCGATTTCAATAGGTTCCTTCACCAGACCTAGTCCAACCACCCTATGAAGTTTCAATGAGATCCGACAAACGGTAATGGAGTTATCATCCAGAAACCAATTTTCAAGATGGCCACCGGTGGCTGGCGGCCATCTTGGATTTCGGGTCATTGTCAATTTCGATAGGTTTCTTCCCCAAACCTAGTCCAATCACTCCATGAAGCTTCAAAGCGATCTGATAAACGGTAAAGGAGTTATCATCCGGAAACCAATTTTCAAGATGGACGCCGGTGGCTGGCGGCCATCGTGGATTTCGGATCATCGTCGATTTCGATAGGTTTCTTCCCCAGACATAGTCCAACCACCCATTGAAGTTTCAATGCGATCCGACAAACGGTAACAGAGTTATCATTCGGAAACAATTTTTCAAGCTGGCCGCCGGTGGCTGGCGGCCATCTTGGATTTCGAATCATCGTCGATTTCTATAGGGTCGTTCCCCAGACCTAGTCCGACCACCCATTGAAGTTTCAATGCGATCCGACAAACGGTAACGAGTTATCATCCGGAAACCACTCTGCCAACCGCCCGCCCACCGGCATTACATAACCCGCCAAATTTTTTGCCGGGGTATAAATAGTCTTGAAACTATGCCCCGGACAAACATTTTCTGTGATATTCAGTCGACCATGAAAAGTAGGTCAGCATGACCTACTTTTGATACTCCGCACACCTTCTCCCTAAGATGCATCCACATACCAAGTTTGGTGACCATATGTGAAAAAGTCTTGAAACTATGCCCCGGACAGACCTATATATGGTGACCGGACAGACGGACAGACAAAGCGGCAACTATATGCTCCCGCGAAATTTTTTTCAGGGAGCATAAAAATAGTCTTCTCTTGCCTGCAAATGGACATTCAATAAGTAACTATATGAATTTTTTTAACAAATTGAGTTATTAAATGGTTAAAGGGTTCAAAAGATGTCTACTTAGGCAGCAACATATTCCAGTCAAAACTGTTTTTAAAATATCCACAGGTTCTATACAGCGGCCTAATGAAGATACATGCTTATGAAAATTCATTAAAAATTGTCATAGAACAAATATTTACGTGTTACGTTGTGGAACGTTGTACATAGAGCTAATAACACCCAGGTATGATTGACATGTCTACCTGATCGATGGTGATCAATCACGCCGTGTGTCTTTGATCTGAACTAACAATATTAGTGGTCAGTGAGGACGGTGACAGTATATGCATTCTTTTTTTCTATATTTGTCATAATAATGAACACCATATTTGTCAGTGTGACAATTGATTATTTCAAGGAGGCGACAATTCTAATTATTTAAACGAATTTAAACCGTTAATGGTAAAATTTGGTCAAGAAAATTTAAACATCTCCTTATTGAATGTCTATTTACAAGCCAAGAGAATACAATTTTTGAAGATTTATCACTGGAATGACTGGCTCAATTATTGAGCCAGTCATTCCAGTGGTAAATCTTCAAAAATTGTATTCTCTTGGCCTGTAAATAGACATTCCACAAGACCATAACAGAGTCGGGTTGTGGCCGGCATGACCATTAAAGGGTTACGTTGAAGTATTCAACAGCCATTCTGCTTTGTCACTTTGCCAAATTGAGACATTAGAATTTGAGATTATATTTGGCTGGATCATATAATGCAGAATTACACATCATCAAGTCTCATCCAATCTGTCCATTATTACATAATGAAGTAGACAGACCACAGTTCTGATGTTTTAGCTATGGTCAAGTTCGACTCACTAACCATAGTCAGTTTGCTGGTTTACTGATCAATGCGCAGTTGCTATGTCCAGTCAAACTTGACCGCGGTAGACTATAGTTCGTTGGTACCTGGTTCCCCATTGAATTACTATTGCAGAAAATTTGGAGCCGGGTACCAGTCTCCATTAACCCTTTCTATCGTCTGTTTTGATGACCTACGAAAATTGGTTATTTTTGTCAACTAAAACGTCAAAAAGCGTCCATATGGCATAAAGTGGGAAGGAAATAGGGGCTTGGGAACATTGACACACAATGGGAAACCATAATTTCATCAAACCTAAGTTATTTAGTGAAATATTTACACATTTATATGGATTTATTCGTGGCAAGCGATCGGTGTCCGCCATTTTGAAATTTATGCAAATATCGCACTAACCATCTGAACCGAGGTCGGGTGCTCGGTTGACTATAGTTGACGAGCTAGTTAACTATTTGAAGTTTGACTGGTATTCTAGTTAGCTATAGCTAACTATGGTTAGGAGTCGAACTTGACCTATATTATAGTATAAATGCAAAACACGCTATTGTGTCAACGAGGCATTTTGAAAAACTTAATCTTGGATGCCACTAGGACTAGGCTTGCGCAATTATTGCTTTCAGTAATTGCGATCGATTATTTAATAATAATCGCGATTACTCGATTAATCAGCTCGAGTACAAATTACCCAGTTATAACAGCAAAAAGCATATCAAAGACGAAAGCTGCAATGGTGTTGAGAAAGGTCGATTTGCAGGCCAAGAGAAGAGTATTTTTGAAAATGTTTCATTGGAATGCCTGATTCTCGAGCCAGACATTCCAGTGCTACATTTTCAAAAATACTCTTCTCTTGGCTTGCAAATGGACATACATTCGCTGAGCAAAATCTAAATTTCCGTGACCGATCGTATTAAAGATTAATTAAAAGGTAGGTTTTGAAAGATTTTATGCTGTAGAATTATTCACGATTATTTGATTATTTAATTTTTAATCATATAGTCACGATTTAAAAAATAATCGCCATTTAATCGCATAATTGCGCAAGCCTAACTATGACATCATACAGATCTTTAACTCAAGCCTTCCTCCACGTTGTGTAGGAATCAACAATAAGGCATTACTTAACCCTTTAACACACAGTCACTCATATTAGCCAAAAACGGGATCTGCAGTGGTCTTAAGAAATGTTCATTTGCAGACCAAGAGACGACTATTTTTGAAAATTCTCCACTGGAATGACTGGCTCAATAACCCAGCCAATCATTCATGTGGTAAATTAAAAAAAATACTCTTCTCGTTGTCTGAACATTGAAATTTTCTATTAGAAAATTTTAATTTAAAAAAACAAATTTGAGGGTTAAAAGGTTAATTGCGGAACTAATAACAGTGCTCATCATATGGAAATGTACGACTATACAGCCCCTGTTTAGTAGTTATTGACTATATATATAATTACAATATCATATATTATCATAAATATTACATCGCAATATATTTAGTACAACTTGTCCGTAAAATATTGGAAGACGCTCGAGGTTTGCTCGGCAACAGAGCCGTCTGGGTAATATTGACACATGCTGTCCTCTGTATATTGTCAATATGCCGTGGACATATGTTTGCAGCCATTCAAACTCTAGCATTGTCATGATAATAATAATATCTAGGTTATTTATATTATTGAAGAATAAATTTAATTCTGAATTTCAAAATTGTTTTAACTTGATATGCATGGCTGTGGTGAAAACTTTGTAAACAATTTCACTGAAAATCATTGCTGCCAACAATCAAGCGCTTATCATGTTTACATATATCATGAATAAACATTTTAAATATTATATCCTGTTAAATAAACCCTAAAATACTCAATGTGATCAAAAATGGCCAAGTGCAGACCAAGAGAACTCATCGAAAATCTACCACTGGAATGACTGGCTCGGTTATAACCGAGCCAGTCATTCCAGTGATAAATTTTCAAAAGTAATCTCTTAACTGGTTTAGAAATGGACATTTTCTATGAAATTTTCTTGAACAAATTTGAGAATGAGTGGGTCAAATTGAGCCAACAAGAGCACCGACTGAGGGACTGACCTCGTCTAAATGTCACGATGATTCTCTCAGGTCTTTCTGCATATATTCAAACTAATGATCAAATTTAGTCAAGAAAATCCTAATATTTGCCTATTCAAGGTCCAATATTCAGGCCAAAAGACAATTTTAAAGAATTTATGACCAGAATCACTGGCGCAGATATTCGAGCGCGTCATTCCAATGATACATCTTTAAAAATACTCTTCTCTTGGCTTATAAAAATTGACCTTTCCCAAGACCACGCTATTAGAGACAGTGTTTGGCAAGGTCAAGTTCGACTCGCTAACCATAGTCAGTTTCATGGTTTACTGATCATGCGCAGTTGCTATGCCCAGTCAAACTTGATTTTAGTCGACTATAGTTCGCTGGTACCCGGTTCCCTATTCAATTATTATTGCAGAAAATTTGGAGCCGGTACCAGTCTCCATTAACCCTTTCTGTCGTCTGTTTTAATGAGTTATTTTTGTCCGCTAAGACGTCAAAAAGCGCCCATATGGCATAAAGTGGGCATGGGCTTGGGAACATCGACATACAATGGGAAAGCATAATTTCATCAAACCTAAGTTATTTAGTGGAATATTTACACTTTTATATGCATTTATTCGTGGCAAGCGATCGGTGTCAGCCATTTTGAAATTTACGCAAATATCGCACTAACCATCTGAACCGAGGTCGGGTGCTCGGTTGACTATAGTTGACGAGCTAGTTAACTATTTGAAGTTTGACTGGTATTCTAGTTAGTTATAGCTAACTATGGTTAGGAGTCGAACTTGACCCTAGTTGACCATTAAAGGTCAATACGTTATTTAACTAATTGTGCTGTTTTTAACACTCAAGCTGGACAAAAATGGATTCTGCAGTGATCGTGAGAAATGTCCATTTGCAGACAAAGAGAAGACCACTGGGTAAATTAAGAAATGTATTCTCTTGACCTGCGAGCGGGCATTCAATAAGCAAATATTTTTGACTTTCTTAACCACATTAAGCCATTAACCCTCATATCATCCAAAAAAACGGCTTTTGTAGTCGTCTTGCGAAATGTCCATTCGCGGACCAAGAGAAGACTTTTCCGAAAATTTACCACTGAAATGACTGGCTCGATAACCGAGCCAGTCATTCTAGTGGTAAATTTTCAGAAATTGTCTTCTCCTGGTCTGCAAATGGACATTTTCTATGAAAAAAATTGAAATAATAAGAACAAATTCGAGGGTTAAAGAGTTAAATGATAGTGAACGCAGAGAATAATTGACAGCTACACAATTGGCCGATTGTACACCTATGGCTCAGGTAAGCCTAAGTGACCGGTTGAGCGGGGGGATCAGGCAACCACGGCTTAAACCTGACTTGAGCCGAGATCGACTGAGGACTTCGCTTGCTGATTGGCAAACTGAGATTGGCTTACGCGAACTAAGCTCAAGCCTGACTTCGCTTCTTATTCAGTCATTTTCACAATGTCTTCTAAAGCAAAGACGCCCAATTTTACAGAGCAAGCTTGTACGAAGATGGGAAGACATTATAGATGACGTAAACTAATTAAATGACACTGAAACATCTGAATCACGCTTATTGGACATGATTTCACTCAGCATTTCTGAGATGCTGCTACACCAGATCCACTTGCCTAATTCATATGCTCAGATGATGATAATGAGGATGATGGTGGTAGTGATGGTGGTAGTGGTGGTGGTGGTGGTGGTGGTGGTGGTGGTGGTGCATGTGTTTTGGGTAGGGTGGGTCCTGGTCGTGTGCTCATTGATGGCATGTCATGTTCGGTAGCTCCATCATCATCATCATCAGCAGCAGTGTAGTAGTAGTAGTAGTAGTAGTAGTAGTAGTAGTAGTTTTAGTAGTAGTTTTAGTAGTAGTAGTAGTAGTAGTAGTAGTAGTAGTAGTAGTGGTTTTAGTAGTAGTAGTTTTAGTAGTAGTAGTAGTAGTAGTAGTAGTAGTAGTAGTAGTGGTTTTAGTAGTAGTAGTAGTAGTAGTAGTAGTAGTAGTAGTAGTAGTGGTTTTAGTAGTAGTAGTAGTAGTAGTAGTAGTAGTAGTAGTAGTAGTAGTGGTTTTAGTAGTAGTAGTAGTAGTAGTAGTAGTAGTAGTAGTAGTAGTAGTAGTAGTAGTAGTAGTAGTAGTAGTAGTAGTGGTTTTAGTAGTAGTAGTGGTTTTAGTAGTAGTAGTAGTAGTAGTAGTAGTAGTAGTAGTAGTAGTAGTAGTAGTAGTAGTAGCAGCAGTAGTAGTATCGGTGGCGGCAGCAGCAGTCAATTATAGTTAACTACAATATCGATTTGGCCTGTTATAATGAAATAATCTGCCATTTACTACGGTGATCTTAGGCCTGAACCTGGTCAATAGCAGGTTAAAATTTTGCAGAAATCTGAGCAGGGTGTACGTAAGCTAAGCCTGCGTGCAAGCTGACGTGAAAACAGAGCTACGCTTAATTCCGGAATCATGCTGAGCGGGGCTTGAGCTATACATGCACAACCGGCAAATGTGTATTACTGTCAAACAAAGATATATAAAGTTAGAATAGAAATTCTATTGTTAGAAGCTGTCCTGTAGTTACTTGCTCGTGCTTAACTCTTTAATCATCAAATTTGTTAAAGAAAATTTGAACTTTCTCATAGAAACTGTCCATTTTCAGACCAAGAGAAGACTATCACTGATAATTTTCTACTGGAATGACTGGCTCGGTTATCGAGCCAGTCATTCCAGTGGTAAATTTAAAATAAAAAATCTTCTCTTGGTCTGCAAATGGACATTTCTCAACACCATTGCAGATGTCATTTTTGGCTATTATGAGTGTTAAATGTCTAAGAAAGACAGGCACAACATAGATGACGATTGCACGGTGCATGAATGAGGACACTTGTTGTTACCTGACCCCGAGACTATAGGCATACACGCTTTATGTGGTGTCCCAGGACAAACACAAAGGTCCTCCAGGTGTCAATGCTTGCCATAACAACAAAACTATGGCCACGGTTTCACCTGATGCAGTCAATGAGTTGACTTGATTTGAACCAGGATTGCGAAAATTTGACTTATACGAATTAGTGACGTTTGACGTTCGTAATTTTGTGGCAATGTTCTGAACACACGCGCATTCTAAATTGAGTTAACTTTAGCAATTTATTTGAAATTTCAATCTAAGTAAATTGCAGATGACAGTGTACACTAAAATATTGCGATTTCGTCATTCGAATAAGTTGTACAATTTAGTTGGGTGCCGCTACCTTGAAATTTATGAACCAGTAAGCATCAGTAACCACGAACCGCGCCAGTAAATCTTTCACTTCCGCTAAGCAAAAACGGATGAACCACAAAACATGTCAGTGAACCACTGATGCCATCAGTCATGAAAACGCAGCCTGTTTCAATTTCAGATTAAAAGTTTGAAAGCTTCGCTACTAACCATTTTCCGCTCAAGCCCCCCAAAACCCGCCTCTGCTGTGGTCTTGTCCATGTACAGGGTAAGAGAAGACTATTCTTAAAAATTTACTACTGGAATGACTGGCTCGATTATCAAGCCAGGCATTCCAGTGGTAAAATTTCAAAAATAGTCATCACTTGGCCTGCAAATGGACATTCCTCAAGACCACTACAGAGGCCGGTTTTGGCCAGTTTGACCATTAACCATTTAGAATCCATATCATCAAAAAAACAGCTTCAGCACTGGTCTTGAGAAATGTCCATTTGTAGACCAAGAGAAGCCTATTTTTGAAAATTTACGACCGGAATGACTGGCTCAATAACAGAGCCAGTCATTCCAGTAGTAAATTTTCAAAATAGTCTTCTCTTACTCTGCAAATGGACATATTTAAGTGTTAAAGGGTTAAAAATGTTTCCAGACATTTTAACTACCGGTACATTGTTCTACATGTAAAATTCAACTCCAGCATATCATACTAAAACTAAAACGGAATTAAATTATTTTAAACGCGAGATTCGGCCCCAAAAAAAATTGGACATGTTTTAATAATATACATGTACCTGTCACACAACATCAAACATATCACGGAAACCTGACACTTTGACAGATCATACATGACGAGCAAATTTAAACTATTTACTCAAGCCAAATTAGAAACTACGTAATAAATTCCTCGCATTCTAGTCGATAATTGACAGATTTGAAGATAAAGAGAAAAACATATATAGGTTAATACTTTTTACTAAAGTCACTAAAAAAGACTAAAGCACCTTTGAGTTTTTAAATAAATGCGGAGAACTGAAATAGCTGGTTTATGTAAAATAAATACCAGGTATGTTTTTAGGTATCCAAACAAGCCAAATATATTTCTCTCATCCCATTTGACTCAATAATAACCCTTTTTAACTCTAACACTCATATCAGCCGAAAACGCCTTCTACAGTGGTCTTGAGAAATGTCCATTTGCAGACCAAGAGAAGACTATTTTTGAAAATTTACCACTGGAATGACTGGCTCGATAACCGAGCCAGTCATTCCAGTGCAGAATTTTCAAAAATAGTCTTCTCTTGTTCTGAAAATTGACATTGTCTTTGAAAAAATTGAAATTTTCGTAACAAATTCAAGGATTAAAGGGTTAATAAATCCACAGATTTGCCGGCTAACAGAAGACAAAGGACACAAACTGTTGAATATTTTGAAATCAATTTGACTGGAAGCTGTTGAGGCCTTAAGGCAGGAAATGAATGATACGGAAGGTATGCATTATAATCTACTTTTGCGATTAGGTGATTATATCGTAAATTGTGATTATTTTATAAATCGTGAATTTATATGATTAAAACGTAAATACCGGTGATCGAATAATCGTGAATAATTTCCGTGTAAATATATCAATATTCACCATTTAACTGCTGTTTAATGCGATAGGTAAAACTACGGTAGATGAACTGCATCCCACGCGGCGATCTCTCTAAGCTTTCCGCATGTATCACATTCACATATTATGTGTGGCGGGATTTCCTGAAATAGTACACAGACTTGACAAATCAAATGTCTATTTACAAGTCTAACATTTTTCTAATTCTTGAAAAGGAGACAAATCACAGAGAAATAATAACAATCCATGTAAAATTACAGAAAAAAATTATTATTAATTTTAATTTTGCTGCAAACTGAATGCAATCATGATATATAACAAATCTGGCCCTTGATAAACTAAAAAACAATTGAAAAACTGTAACATTCTTATAATTCTTGACTTAAGCAGGATATATTATCACACAAAAATATTCTAAGCCATGGGAAAATGTCGGAAAAGTATGGAAAAAATTTGAAAATCATAATCGTTATGATGGAGACTGGATGCAGTGATAGCGCAGAACAAATTTGTAACGTGTTACTGACATCAGAAAAGCCCTTGCTGAATTAAATGTCTACCGCAAAACTTTATAACATTTACCAAATTCTTGCTGCAAAATCAGCTACCTCTAAACCCCATAAAAATATGGAAAAAATTGCAAAATCATTTCAATTATGGAGACTATATGCAATGATGGTATAAACCAAATTTGTAAAGCTTATTTAATGTCGGTAAGTCCTTGATGAATGAAATGTTCATGGAAAAACTTTAACATTTATGTAATTCGTGTCACGACGGACACCGGACGTCATTTGTATCACTATGTCGAGATCCCCCACTTCGCTAAGGACTCGACAAAAATTGACATTTTGCTCAACGAATGTATGTCCGTTTGAAGATCAAGAGAAGACTATTTTTGAAAATGTTTCACTGGAACGAACCGAACAAGGCATTCCAGTATATATTTCTAAACACCATTGCACCTTTCGTCATTGATATGCTTTTGTTGTTGTCTGGGTACTCTAATCAATAATCACACAAGCCTACTATAATCTATCGGTAATATACATTTGAGATAAGCTTAGCAAATAAAATCTCAACATAGGCTAATTTACTAGCTAAAAGTTAATAATTGGCTAATAAAATCCCAAAACAGACGAATTTACTGGCTAAGGGAGTTCACATTAGGATAATAAAATCTCAAAATAGGCCAATTTTCTGTCTAAAAGACCTAATATTATCTCCAAACAGGATATCTTACTATTTAACAAGAGATCCGCAAACGGTGCATAATACCCCGCCACGATGACAAACCAATGAATGAGAGCTATTAGAAAATATTTATTTCTTCCTCAGACTCATCAGACCAGTCATCCATATGAAGTGTCAAAGCGATCCATTAAACGGTCAAGGAGGTATCGTCCAGAAACCAATTTTCAAGATGGCTGCCATTGACTGGGGGCCACATTGGATTTTGGATTATCGTAAATTTTGATAAGTTTCTTCACCAGACATATTCCGACGACCCCAGGAAGTGAGCCGATAAATGGTAACGGAGATATCATCCAGAAACCAACTTTCAAGATGGCAGCCTGTGTCTGGCGGCCATCTTGGAGTTTGGATCAACGTCAATTTTGATACGTTTTTTCTCCAGACCTAGTCTAACCACCCTATGAAGTTTCATAGCGATCTGATAAACGATAACGGAGTTATCATCTGGAAACCAATTTTCAAGATGGCCACCGGTGGCTGGCGGCCATCTTGGATTTCGGATCATTGTCGAATTCGATAGGTTTCTTCCTCAGACCTAGTCCAACCACTCGATGAAGTTTCAAAGGGATCCAATAAAAGGTAACAGAGTTATCATCTGGAAACCAATTTTCAAGATGGCCACCGGTGCCTGGTGGCCATCTTGGACTTCGGATCATTATCGATTTCGATAGCTGTCATCCTCAGACCTAGTCCAACCATTCTCTGAAGTTTCAAAGCGATCCGATAAATGGTAACAGAGTTATCATCCGGAAACCAATTTTCAAGATGGCCGCCTGTGGCTGGCGGCCATCTTGGATTTTGAATCATCATCGATTCCGATAGATCTCTTCCCTAGACCTAGTCTTAATCATGCGTTCAGTATTTTAATTGTTTGATCATTTAATTTTGTATATTACTTTATTTTATTCTAATCTATGTATAGGCTCTTAGTCCACTCCCCCACTAGTAGTTTTTACTAGTTTTAAAAAAAACAATTGTTTTACCGCTGCTGTGGGTGCTCCAAATTACTGGAGGATTATCCACCACACTCAACAACAACAACAACAACCCAGTGGTTACATATAAACAAAGTTGATAGAATCTCGGTAGCTGTTGGTGCATCTTGAAAAATAGGTCAAACTGACATAGTTTTGTAATACTGCTACATCAGCTACGCCTACATTGCATGCCTACACCAAGCATGACTACTGTATACAAAAAACTCTTGAAACTACATCCCAGAATACTGGCACGCTTTTGTGACTGACTGACAAACTAAAGTTCTATCTAAGGAACATTACAGTTTATTGAGGTGCTATCCACAGCTAAGTGTTTTAACATGTCTATTTGTCATATGGGTAAGAGGAGAAATACTCAATTCTGAAAATTCACAGTACCTAATTTGTTTACACCAGAAATCCATAAAGTCAGCAATCACCCATTACCTAATGTACAATTAAATACATGTAGATATGTGTAGCTTTGGTTCCTGCCAAATTCTGCATTAGTAAGGGGCCATCAGGAGCCAGTCTGTCTAGCGGAATGCATGTTGAATCGTGGGAGTTTCATCACCTTGAAACCGCAAGGGTAATTTTGTTGAGACAGTATTTCGCAATATCACATGCATACGAATTAGGGTGAAATAGTTTTCAAAACCATAAATCAAATGCAATGATAAAATGCAGGACATTTCACAAATCATTTTATAATACTAAAAAATGAGTTTTTTCGCTGACATGTGAAAACCTAACAAGCCTTCGAAAAGCGTTCTGAGGGAACCACCAAATGCTGGTAAATGGTCACTTATAGTAATTATACAATGGATCTTTCCAGTTTTTCCATCCATTTTATGACATCATAATCAACTATGTGATGTGTAGGATGACATCATAATCAATTACAGCATGAATGACTCGATTTAGTCTGTCATAAACCTAACTTAATAGTCAATTGTATGTCTTTACTACTTAATAAACATTCTGTCAAATATTTTGAAACTAATATGAGCGGGCGCTGTTGAAATTAGTATTAAAATATTCAACAATTTACCTGTATAATTGTCTGGAAATTGATAGTCAGGGACTTCAGGGATCGATCAATCCCAACACAAGCGAGGTGTGGGTGGAGATTAGCTAGAGATGGGCGGGGCATAGCTAAAACTGGAAAGGTTCATTACTACCACCTGTAATAGAAGAATCCATTTCTAACTAAACTCCACCCACTTTTTTTTCTAAGAATCCCATTTTCAATGATAAATACACAGGTAAGCTCATGAATATTTTGAAACCCATTTGAGTGGGTGCTGTAGCTGCCTATGGGAGCAACAGTGCCCAGTCAAATTAGTTTCAAAATATTCAACAGAATATATATTAAATATAAAATCTACATGTATCAAAGACATATATATATATAATTCATATACTTGACAGACTTTAAATGTTCATGATGGAGATAGATATGTCATTCACTATGCGTTTTCATTGTGATGTCAGCCAATGTGTGATGTAATTGATTATGACATCATATAATTGAGTGACAGATCAGATTCCTCCATTAACCCTTTATTCCGGAGATTGGTTCACGAAAATTAATATCAATATTCTTATAGAAAATGTCCAATTGCATGCAAAGAGAATGTGAGATTAGTTTTGCAAATCCATCACTGAAATGACTGTCTCGGTCATCGCGCCAGTTTTAGTCCAGAGATAGATTTTCAAAACTAATCTTGCATTCTCAGGGTGTGCAAATGGACATTTCTTCTGACCACTGCAGAAGCAGTTTTTGGTTGACTTAAAGGTTAAAGGTTATGGGGAACAATAACCAAAAACATCTACCCATATACACCCTTTATACGAGGTTAATGGGTGCAAACATTTGGCCTGAACTAGAACCTTTAATACTCATATTTGTTTAAAAAAGTTTCAACTAAATTACCATTTGCAGACCAAGAGAATGCAGGAAATGTCAATTTCCCTTTCTCCGAGATCTAACAATACTCACCATTCTGTTACTTCTGATATACAGCTGGCTTTGACAGCGGCTCTAGGATTATAGACTTAGAAAGCTTTACCGACTCCTGGGAACCGGGTACCCGGCTCCCCACTGCCGAGTACCCGTTTACCATAGAGCTCATATTGTTTGCATAGCCACCAAACAAGAGAAAACTATGGCTTGCCTCCGTGGGGCTGGGAGGCTGGGTCCGTAACAGAATGGTGAGTATTGTTAGATCTCGGAGAAAGGGAAATTGACATTTCCTGCATTCTCCTTCGATCAATACTCACCATTCTGTTACTTCTGATATACACCAGATTTGATCAGTAACCTGGTGGGAAGGGGCAAGCCATACATGCTAATTTTGCCTCTTGGAGAAAGATTTTAGACTTCAAAAGTTCAAACTTGACTAACGGAGACCTAAAAGGACCGTCAAGTTCACGGAACTGAATCACATTCGCGTCACAGCCCCCCCCCCCCCCTTTTTCCTCCTAAGAAAAGGGAGAGAACTAACGAACATGTATCTCGCCTGAAACACCAATATGCCAAGAGGGTTAACTACTCCCTGCATATCGCTTGTATTAGCCTGGGAATGAGCATGAATATATAAGATGAATGAACATGATACATATACATAATACAAAAAACTCTCACTTGTTGAATTACCTTATGATAACAGGACTTCAGACGTACCGCCTACAACCATACACCGGTTCGGCCATCAGTGACACAATCTGGTTGACATCCTCTCGCTTGACCATGCCTGCTTTAGGTTCTTTTCTTACCAAAGTGAAAAAAGGGGAAAAGCAGTGTGGTCACTAACTATCGTTTCAAAACAGCTAAAGCGAGTGGATTGGCTGAGTCTGACACATCCCTCATATAGTAATCCGTAAATGAGGACTCACAGTGCCATTGTGCAACGGCCATGATGTCCTCTAACGGAACACCATTGTAAAGGGCGGTCGAGGCGGCTATTCCTCTAACATCGTGTGCCCTTACGCCCTGCACCTGGTGCCCAGTCGCCATCTCATGAGTAGTCTGAATGCATTCGACCACCCAACGAGAGATAGTATCCATGGATGCGGCGCCATAAGGCTTTTTATGGCAGATCCACAGATGTCTATCGTTCGACCGTAATGAGTCAGTCCGTTTCTTGTACTTAGTCAAAGCACGGACCGGGCACCAGACACTGGCATCACGATCAAACCTGGTTAACTTCGGTATAATGATCGGTTTGCCGGGATATCTCAAAGATTGGTTCTTTGACATAAATTCTGCTCTTGGCAGAAGACGCAGACCTTCTCCAGAAACAATAAATCGGTTCCTCTCTGCCGAAAGCGCATGGATCTCACTGCGCCTTCTAGCTGAGGAAGCTGCCAATAGAAAGACCGCCTTTAGAGTCAAATGCTTTAGACTAGCCGAACGCAACGGTTCGAATGGGTGCTTGGCCAGTACATTAAGCACTAAAGATAGACTCCAGGCTGGAATGACTACCGGTTGTCTCGGGCGGAGATTGCTCATTCCCTTCAACATCACGTTTAACTGGGCCACCTCTGGACTATCCCTGTTGGCTAGACAAGGGATAACTGATGCCAAAGCTGACTTGTATCCAGCAATTGTGACGGGAGCTAGTCCTGTAAAGAACAGCTCACAGAGAAAGTCTGCTATTTGCTGAATAGTGGATTGAAAGGTATCAATACCCTTTTCTTCACACCAGTCTGCAAATCTGTTAACCTTGTTGTTATATGACTTGAAGGTTGACCTCCTTCTCGCAGCCGCGATGAAATCAGCAGCCTGTCGAGAAAAGCCTTCCGACGTGGAACGTTGTTTGACAACATCCACGCAGTCAATTTGAACATTTCGGGACGCTCGTGTAGGAAGCGTCCCTTGGCCTGGGAGATTATGTTCGGAATCTCGGGCAACTGCACAGGACTTTCCACCAGCAGATCTAGAAGATCCGTGAACCACGCCCTGCTCGGCCAATACGGCGCTATTAGCAGGACCAGACACGGTTCCTCCCTGACCTTCACCAATACCTTCGGTAGAAGAATGGTGGGTGGATACGCGTAAGCGTGCATCCCTCTCCAGCTTATCGCCAGAGCGTCTGTATCGACGGCATTTGGATCTGGAATCGGCGAGACATATGTCATGATTTGAGCATTTTCCTTTGTGGCGAACAAGTCCACGTTGGGTTTGCCCCAATGCTCGAAGATCCGTCGCAGAACTGGAGGGTTGAGGGACCATTCTGTTGGCAGGATTCTCTGTCTGCGAGACAAAGCATCCGCCAGAATGTTCAATCGGCCAGGAATATGAGCTGCTTTCAAAACAACCGAGTAATTCCTGCACCATTGAATCAAGTGCCACACCCTGATGCACAGGGTGGGCGACCTGGTCCCTCCGTGGCGATTTATATATGATACTACTGTCGAATTGTCCGACCGTATCAATATCACCGTGCCCCTGATCATCGGAAGGAACTCTTCCAACGCCAGTTCCACTGCCATCATTTCCAACAGATTGATATGCAGCTGACTCTCCGGGAGAGTCCATGTGCCCGAGACCTGGTGTTCTCCCAGGCAGGCACCCCACCCTTCCAGCGATGCATCCGTGTAAACGGACAGCTGGGGGTGGGGTAGGTGCAGCGAAACCCCTATTAGGAAATTCTGACGCTGTTTCCACCATAGAAGATGCGATATTATCGGCTCCAAAACTGGCACCAGTTTTGACAGGGGTTCTGTTCTCTGTATCCACAGAGACATCAGATACAACTGGATAGGTCTTCGCATTAGAGCAGCGTACGGGATAACCTGCTCCATGGAGACCATCATGCCCAGCATCTGAAGGAACCGCCTCGCCTGAATGTGGTTTCCCACTCGAAAACTCCCGAGGATGGCTAACAGAGACACCACTCTGGGCTCTGACGGGTAAACCCTGCCCTCCTCTAGGTCGAATCGCATCCCCAAATAAACGAAATGTTGAGTGGGTGTCAACTCGGATTTCTCCTCGTTGACTATCCAGCCTAGATCTGAAAGTAACTTCAGAGTCAGAGCAGTATCCACGTTCAACCTGGCTGCCGAGTCTGCCTTGAGCAGCCAGTCGTCTATGTAGGTGTGTAGCGCCACGTTCTCTTTTCTGAGAAACGCTGTCACCGCAAGGACCACTCTTGTGAAAACCCTCGGAGCTGTCGACAGGCCAAACGGGAGAACTGTAAACTCCCATACTTGATTCTGAAACGCAAATCTCAGAAACCTGTGCCAACTCCGATTGATCGGAATGTGGAAATATGCATCTTTCAGATCGATCGATACACACCACATTCCTTTCCTCAATCCCGCCATTACCGACCTCGGTGTTTCCATCTGGAACCGAGGCGTATGGATAAACCAATTTAATGGCCTGAGATTGAGTATGGGTCTCCATCCCCCCGTGCTCTTGGGGACAAGGAACATGTTTGAATAGAAGCCTGGAGTGTTCCGGTTTGCTGGTTTTATTGCTCCCTTCAGAAGCAAACCCGACACTTCCTTTTGAACGGCTTCTAACTTGTCTGGCTCCCTTGGTACGGGTGTCCAGACTGGTGCCAAAGACAGATTTTGTGGTGGAAAGTCCCACCACTCCGGCATGTAACCCTGGGATAACCATCCCAGGACCAGACTGTCTGACGTCACACCTCGCCAAACCTCGACGAAACGCATGAGCCTTCCACCCACCATAGACGCCTCGACGTCTAACGGGGTTGTCCGGCTCGCAGTCCGCCCCCCCCCTTTCTTAACGAGAGAGAGTGAGAACCATTTCGTTCTAGGTACGACGGGTATAACTGGCACCGCTGTTCCTGTCGCACAGGTGCGGTACAGGCGGATATGAAGGGAGCTTGCGTACCCTCAGGTACGCTTCGGCCCCTTCTGTCCGCCCTTTGAGGCCTTACCCTTACCCTTCCCCTTACCACCTCTAGGGCGGTCAGGAGCAACATTGGGGAGGGTAGGCGCCTCTACAGCCTTCCTGGGTTTCTTCGCCGGCGGCGGCTCCGAGAACCCAGCCGAAACAGACGTCGCAATAGGCCTGGCTTTCGCCTTGCCCTTATGCTTTTTCTGTTTCTTTGAAGGCTGTCCGGTTAGCGGCTTGCCCACAGCCCCTAGTGCGTGCGCTTGCCGCACCAGCTCTAGCTGGAGATTTACCGCTAACCGATTCTGCGCAATACTGGCGGTGTCCTCTAAGATGGCCCGCGCTTGGCCACCAAAGATGCTAGGCCCTGTCAGGGGCATCCCAAGAAGACGCTCCCTGACTGCCGTAGCCGGACGCATATGGTCAATGACCATTTGCCTCCTGGACTTCGTCACACGCGCTTGCACCCTTGCCAATGCGTCCATTGACAGCACCAAGCCGTCATTAACGCACGATAGCGCCACAGGTGGCACAGGGTGGCCTGCCCCCGCTTCAGCCCACACCGACTGAAGTAGACGATAGGAGTGATTGACAGCGCTCATGGCTGCCCTCACACCCTCATCGCATAGGGCCAGGACTTCTTCCTGGTGTACCTGGGCCTTATCCACTAGTGCCGGACCGGGACCACCCGACCCGGCACTCTGGACGCCCAGTACCCATCGGTCATCCTCCGTGACCGACGGGACTACACCATACCTGTCGTATTCACCCCGCGGAATACGGCACCTTGCCCGCACCTCCCTGGAGGCCACAGGGAGCTGACCCTTGGTCATTAGTTGTTTACTATAAATAGCATCCAACAAATCAATGAACCGTGGATCCAGTCCCACTGACTGGATCCGGGCCGCGGGCAAAATCCCCGTCCTAATCGACGCAACCGACGGACGGGGCGCATCTTCATCGGCCGTGGCCGAAACCACAGACGGGTCAACTCTGGCTAGCCACGCCAGAGCATCAGACCAATCTAACTCCGAAGAAGATACCCCCGCAAACACGTCACCCGTTGACATGCTTACGGGTCTGCCAGCCATGGCCTCCCGGCCAGGAGCCACGGCTGACACGCCAGGCACTCCGCTACCACATGGTTCCGCCGCCACCCCATGAAACACTCCGGTCCATGGGGTAGGTCCGCACGGAAAACCGTACGGACCCGTAACCGTCGCGGAACCATAGCCGGCCACGGGCGCCAACGGCACCCCATGTCCGGCTGCCGGACCAGGCGAGATAGGTGAGTACCACGCCTGGCCCGGCACACCGGTTCCCCTGACGGCTGGTGACAAACCAAGCCGCGCGGAACCGGTGCACGGTAACGGATTGGCCTCAGCCGCAGGCGGAGCCGCTGACCTGGCTTGCGCCAAACCAGACAAATGGAGGCCGGTTCCGTCCAGGACGGAATCAACCTCCATATTCTCCACCTGCGGCTTCACTGGCCGCAGCAACCTCTCCTCCTCGGCCTCATCGTCTTCAGACTCCGAAGAGCCGTCACTAGACGAATAAACCGTGGAGCCGTCCTGGCGGACGGCTCCCACACCTGACGGACCGGCCACCGCTACTGGACCACCCGGAGGTGGCCGCAGAGAGACAGAACCCGTCTGGCCGAAGCCAGACGGACCCGCCAGGGGGCCGTACGAGACGGCCCCCTCGGTAACCAGTCCAGAATCCTGTCCGAACCTTTGGTAGCAGGGACGACACCAGCGTGGGCAGAACGCTATGCAGAAAACCCTGCATAGCCGGACCAACCACGCCGGCGGTGCCATCTCCGCCACCTCCAGCTGGGGACGTGGAGCACCCCCACCGGCCGAACCGGGCGCTCCACGATTTCCTCTCGGACCGCCTGACCCCGCGTCAGACCCAGCCAAGTCCTTCTGGGCAAGGAACTTAACCATCGTTTCGACGGACCACACTGCACAAACATTACACCTATGATCTATATTATACAGGGCACACCTAAAACAGACATGGTCCTTGAACATTACACGGACAAACTTATGGCAGTCGTCACATGATGGCGGGGCTGGCTTGGCCTATAAAATAAGCACAAACCTACAATAAACAAGCGGAACGAGACACGGATGGAAGGCAGACAATTAATTTTCAAATATTTTGACTCATAAATTAACCGTAACCTCCCGCACCCCACCCCGCCACGTTACAACAACGATCGCATTGATTATGACGACAAGAACGCGGCGGGCACAACACACCCATAATAGATCCTACAGGATGTGTAACGGCTCCAGGAATCATATCGCATAGCATTCAGGGTATATTTACTAATCAATATAAATTATACTCCTAACGAACGCAGCACAATATGTGAAGAAAACAACAAAATGTATAACAACTGCTGTCTCACACGGTAAAACCGCAGACCACACATCTACTCAAGAATTTTGAAACCACCGATCATTGCAAACCGATCGTGATCGCACGTAAACTTGATCATTCTAAAGTTTCCGGTACCATTTTTTCGTATGCAGCACCCAGAACAAGATGCGCGAATTAATGAAAAAATTTTTCTTCACATAAACATCCGAGCGACCGGGTGTGACGTCACCCGCTCGGATTCTACGGAGAACGACGTCAGCCGATATTCGTGTTAGAAATACCGTAGCAAACACCTATTTTCATATCTGCCGATCGCCTGTTGGGGTTTAAAGAAGGCGATCGTCTGGCATATATCGTTGCTAGCACACGTCCCAGATTCTATGGGGTTAGAAATTGGAACATGCGACACAACGAAATTTAGAGACCTAAGTCTTTTAACTATGGATATAAAGAACAATACAACCTGGCTGTCTTGGGCGGTATTCTCCATAGTCCTTAGTTATCCTTTCAGAACACACAAACTATCACTGATTAAAGACTTAGATTCTTTTAAAAAACACTAAAATCCTTAATGCGAAAAGCATGTATTGCACTTGTTGCTATGCAAACAAGAATGAGCTCTATGGTAAACGGGTACTCGGCAGTGGGGAGCCGGGTACCCGGTTCCCAGGAGTCGGTAAAGCTTTCTAAGTCTATAATCCTAGAGCCGCTGTCAAGGCCAGCTGTATATCAGAAGTAACAGAATGGTGAGTATTGATTGAAGGAGAAGAGTATTTTTGAGAATTACCACTGGAATGACTGGTTTGGTAATCGAGCCAGTTATTGCAGTGGTAAATTCTCAAAAATACTATTCTCTTGGTCTACAAATGGACATTTCTCAAGACCGGGATACCGATAATTACCATACGGTTTGACTACAAAATTATGACGTCATGAGAACTTGTGTTATTACACAGTGCATGCTATCACTATTCATACCGGTATCGATATCACTATTCATACCGGTATCGATATCACTATTCATACCGGTATCGATATCACTATTCATACAGGTATCGATATATCACTATTCATACAGGTATCGATATATCACTATTCATACAGGTATCGATATCAGTATTCATACAGGTATCAATATATCACTATTCATACAGGTATCGATATCAGTATTCATACAGGTATCGATATCACGATATCACTATTCATACAGGTATCGATATATCACTATTCATACCGGTATCGATATCACTATTCATACAGGTATCGATATCACTATTCATACGGTTTCGATATCACTATTCATACAGGTATCGATGTCACTATTCATACAGGTATCGATGTCACTATTCATACAAGTATCGATATCACTATTCATACAGGTATCAATATATCACTATTCATACAGGTATCGATATCAGTATTCATACAGGTATCAATATATCACTATTCATACAGGTATCGATATCAGTATTCATACAGGTATCGATATCACTATTCATACGGTTTCGATATCACTATTCATACGGTTTCGATATCACTATTCATATCGGTATCGATGTCACTATTCATATCGGTATCGATATCACTATTCATACAGGTATCGATATCACTATTCATACAGGTATCGATATCACTATTCATACCAGTATCGATATCACTATTCATACCGGTATCGATATCACTATTCATACAGTTTCGATATCACTATTCATATCGGTATCGATATCACTATTTATCGAATATCGGTATTATTATTGTGGAAAATGTTGGACAAGTTTCATACAGGTATCGCAATTGTAAACCATGTTTTTTGTTCAATAAAACACTTAAAATCTAACTGCTGGCAGGTTTTCTTATTCAAGGACTTTCAAGACTAAAAAAGTTGATTTCTCAAGGACTCAATACCAGCATCCCGGACAAAGTGAGGATATGAGACTGGTGCAAAATTTCCTACAACTTAGCTTTAGAACCTTTCAAATTACAGTTTGAACTTTGGAACATACTCGGTTCCAGATCGATTTTGCCAGTCAAATTGCCGACCAAATTTTCTTAAATCTTTATTTACATCAGTACATGAACGTTTTGCAGGCAGTAAAAATGACATGGGAGGAAATGTTGGTTTTCAAGGGCTTTTCAAGGCAGATGGGTGAAATTTCAGTACTTTTCAAAGACAAATTTCAAATTCAAGGCTTTTCAAAGCAGAAGCCAAAATTCAAGGGCTCTTCAAGTTTGTACAAACCCTGTAAAATGTTAAAATGGACCGGAAGGCGGAACTCGCCACTGGAAGTCAAAATGAGGCTCATTAATATTAATCAGATGAGATTGGGAACGGTGAATGGAGAATTGCTAATATTATCAGAATAGCGGGAAATTAATGCTACCTTGGAATTATCTGCCAGCTGTCTATCTTCAAATGCTAAGCAGAGGGAAATATCCATTCACAATAAAAGCGATTGAATTAGTGAAAGGTGATGTCTACGCATCTATGTGTCAAGTCATCTGACGTCTATAGACAGTTTCAGATAATTGGTGTTGAAATTTTTTTTTAAATCAACGTTTCAATGAGTAAATCGCATTATTCAAGTGAACATATTCATTTAAAATCACAATAATGATACAGAGATGATACGCTATGACTATTATGGTGGAAATTTAATCCTTTAGTGAGGACACCGGCCAAAACCGGTCTCCTTAGTTGGCTAAGTCAGGTGGTATTTGACATGTAGTATTACCTGTAAGTTGTCATCGGAATATATTTTAATATTTATATTTGCAGCAAAAATTGTCATACCAGTATTACACTCGATTTTCATATAATCATATCCGCATAATCATATCGATACTTAAACTGGTACTGTGCGGTACACTTAGTAATATAGAATTATTAACTTAAGCAAGATAAGCACACATCCCTCAGTCATGTCTTTCCCTGTAAAAATGTAAATTGTCATACGTCTATTAACTGTTGGACTGCTGGAAGCGGACAATAACTCCAATTGGCAATGACTCTGGATTGGCTGAGTATTCTAGAAAAATTTGACTGAAAGTTGCTTGTGGCTTAGCCACCGACAACGTTTGGTCAAATTGTTTTAGAGGTACTCAGCATACCCTGAGTTAGGCTCCATGGAAAATGTAGACTGCAGAGGCTTGGCAGCGAGACAGTTAACTATATGTATATATAGGACTATAACATGTTAACCGTATGTATTCAGTATTCTCATGTCCTATACTGTTGTTGTTATATGTTATATGTAGGGGTCCACCGCCACATAGGCTCTGCCTTTGGTGGACTACCTGTTGTGAAACTGTAAATGTATATTCTATATCAAAATAAATAATCTTGAACTTGAACTTGAACTTGCAATACCGGTATTCGATGTTATATCGGTATATCGTGAAGCCCTAGATATAGCCACATATTCTTTCTAAAATTGAAGAATTAATTGCATTGGATTAAAATGTATCTGACTGTCATAAAGCATTTTAAACGAGTAGAACTCACCTGATGTTTACAATGGCAATGGTTATCATCTGGCAACAACGCTGAAATTGGATTCCAACACAAAATATTTTAAAAAACAAAGTGATATAGATATCGTCAATTTTACCTAATTTTATTTACTGTTGTAGATAGTTCACGCCACTAAAGATTAGTTTATTAGTAAACTGTATGCTAACTCAAATCATTTGCTAAATACTACCAATATATTTAAATTTCATGCTGTCAACTCCACAGATTGTCACATTATTTCTTTCGAATCCCGCTTGTCAATCAATGTCACGTGATTTAACCAGGCTTATGTAATCGATAAGACTTGTAGCTCGCCTGGGTGGCTGTGGCGCAGTGGTCTCATACCCATAGGTCTCTTCATCATCATCATCATCATCATTGTCTCAGGACATAAGCCGTTGGCTTTTTATTGTCCCGGCAGTATTACGTTATAATTTAATGCAAATGCTTATAAAGAGAGGAGTGGTATCATCAGTAATTATGTGTTCCTGTCTATGTAATTCACAAATTTGTACAAATTCCACTGGCGCGGATTCCGCAAACAGTCATTTAATTTAGACTTCATTTAGCTACTATGTACAATATGTGGACACATCCGTACCCATACACACATTATACCCACATGCGTACGTACATACATACCCACATATATACTTATATATACATACATACATACATGCATATGCCTACATACATATACATATACATACATATACACATAACACATACATGTACACATATACAACACATATACATATATTCATACATACACACACCTATACATATACATACATACATACATACATACATACATACATACATACATACATACATACATACATACATACATACATACATACATACATACATACTCCGCAACCTCGACACCTCAGCAAAAGCAGGCACTCGATGCAATTAATCGGACTGCCGCGTCAAGCAAGGCCAAATCCCCTGAGTCCAGGGTTATTGTCATACCCAGTCTTGCTTCGACAGAATTCGAAGTGGGTCATGACAATATTCATTGGACTGAGAGGACAGCAAATGACATGTATAATAACTGGCTTGTGGCCCTTAATTTAAACTAAACTCGGGTCACGGTACCAACCACCCAGAAATGGGACTGGGTAGTAATATTGTAAACTTAACCGGCTCCGCATTAGGCGAAGCAGAACAGTCACTGCTTAATTTGGGCTTGACTTTTGTCCCAACACCAAAACATAAAACAGGTTTGGATGCAGATTTAGATAATGGCTTTACTGAAACTGCTGAATTTGGTCACCGTGTGAAATTAGCTGATTTTTTTCAAAACTCCAATAGTAATATTCCACTATTCATTGAAAAAACTGGCTGGGCTCCAAACTTAAAATGTGTTGACCCAGCAATCGGTGAAAGTATAAAACTTTACTCTGAACGTATTGAAAATACTACATTTCCAAACGATCAGCAAAATTTATCTTATGAGCAACGCCAGGCCCTATTAGGTTTATCTAGAAAAAGTGAAATTGTCATCAAACCTGCGGATAAAGGATCGGCTACTGTAATAATGGATAAAGACCACTACATCAAAGAAGCGCATAGACAGCTTAGTAATCCGAAGCATTACCAAAAACTAAATGAACCACTTTGGCAAAATAACTGTAGCAAATTCAACAAAATTCTCCAAAAAATGGTTGATAACAAGAAGATAACTGAAAAGCAATATAAATACCTGTGCGCAAAAGATGATTCGAAACCACGTACATTTTATCTTCTTCCTAAAATCCATAATTCTGTTGACTTGTGGACCGACCCTATGACACCACCAGGGCGACCCATCATTTCAGATTGTGGTTCGGAATCATATAGGATTAGTGAATTTATCGACTACCATCTTCAGCCAATTGCAAATAGACATTTTAGCTATCTGAAAAACACTGAAGACTTCCTAGCCCAGGTCTCTAAGATCTCGGTCCCTCCAAATTCATTCTTAATTACAATGGACGTCGATGCTATGTACACAAACATTGACATCGAAAAGGGTCTAAATTCAATTCGTAGAGCATTTGCCGACTATCCTGACACCAACAGGCCCGACAGAGAAGTAATAGCTCTATTAGAGCTTAGTCTGAAGGGCAATGACTTTGAATTTGCTGGTGAAATTTTTCAACAAATTTGTGGCTGCGCAATGGGTAAGCGTTTCAGCCCAGGTTTCGCTAACCTTTACATGGCAGAGTGGGAAAAGGAAGCACTCGAAAACTGTCCAAATCAGCCGCTCATTTACCGCAGGTACCTCGATGATATTTTCATGATCTGGCAACATAGTAAGGAAGCATTTACCGAATTTCTGGCCATTCTGAATAATCATGATCCGAATATCAAACTAAAAGCTCAAATCGATGAGCTGTCCGTAGATTTCCTAGATGTAACTTTATACAAAGGTATAAAGTATGAAACAACTGGTTACTTAGACTACAAAGTTTATTTTAAGCCAACCGACTCGCATCAACTACTACACAAGAAATCATTCCATCCTCCGCATACTTTCAAGGGACTTGTAAAATCACAAATAATCCGTTTTCATAGAAATTCGAGTGATAAGAAAAACTTTGAATCATCATGTTCGACCTTATTCAAAGCCCTCAAACCGAGAGGGTACTCTTCTCGGTTCCTGCGCAAAATAAAGTCTGAAACTTTGCATAATTTGGAAATCATTCCAGATAATGCCAGAAATTCTCGGCCTACCAAAATTTGTCATAATCGTCCGATTATTGGTGAAGGAGAATCTCGGAAATGTGAAAAGAAAAGGTGTAAATTGGATAAATTTCTTCCTTCCCAGAGTACATTCACGAGCTTTCAAAACAAAAGCAAATTTCAAATTCAGTCGAAATTAGATTGCGATTCTGAAAATGTCATTTACTTAATTTCATGCAAATTGTGTCAAAAGCAGTATGTTGGCGAAACAAAAAATCGACTAAGATGCCGAGCAACCAGACACCTTTCAGATATTAGACTAGAGGAAGACACACATGTGGCTGAACATTTTAATCTTCCTGATCATTTAGTCACCCGTGACTTTGAAATTATGCCCATCGAACAGCTACCTCTTTCAGACACAACAGAGGAAACTGATAAACAAAGATCACTAAGAGAATCGTTTTGGATTAAAGAACTCGAAACACAATGGCCAAGGGGCATAAATTCGGACCCATGCCTCTCGGATCAACGTGAGATTATCCCATTTACTCTCACATACAATCGGAAAAATGTTGAAATTGCGAAAATCCTAAAGGATGAGTATCACAAATTACAGGACAATTTAAAACAACCATTCAACAAGCGTCCAGTAATTGCATTTAAGAAAAATCCTAATCTACGCGACATCTTGGTAAAAGCGAAACTCAAATAAGTGTTCAAAACATCAATCAATGATTTATTATTGTATACTAATCAGGCCATATGGCATCTATTAAACAAAATTGACAATCTCAGGTGATAAAATAAGCAAAAATATTTTCAATTTTTTTCAATTTTGAAAATTCTGAGCCGGTGCGTTTACAATATTACATACATACATACATACATACATAATCACATACGTTCAACATAAACATACATATGGACAGGCGCGGGTACCACACCAAGTCAACACTATTACAATGCAATTGAGACTGGGATTAACTCCCAGTATAATTAAATCATGGGACGGCGCGGATGCCACACCACGTCCACTGATCAACATTAAACACTTGTGTACATACATACACGCACGCACGCACGCACGCACGCACGCACGCACGCACGCACGCACGCACGCACGCACGCACGCACGCACGCACGCACGCACGCACGCACGCACGCACGCACGCACGCACGCACGCACGCACGCACGCACGCACGCACGCACGCACGCACGCACGCACGCACGCACGCACGCACGCACGCACGCACGCACGCACACACGCACACACACACACACACACACACACACACACACACACACATATATATATATATATATATATATATATATCATACATATACACATATATACACATATAGTCATATACACATATCAACTAATAACCCAGTAGGCGCATGACTGTCGGTGGGACAAGCACTCGATACCGAAGCCGCACACCTATGGATTGGCGCAGTTACCCCACCATGTCAACACTATTACAATGCATCTGGGATTGGGATTTGGCCCTATATTAATTAATGCATATGAGGGCGTGGATACCACACCATGTCCACTGACCAAACTCAAACTATTTTCCTATGTACTGTACATGTTAATTTTATACAGTGGCAGTTAACCCCTACAACTCTGGCATCCGTAATCCAACTTATACTGTGGGAATAGCAAACCATAGCAAATAATAGCAAAGAACCAGTGTACAATCTTCAACAACCCCGGTTGAAGATGTTACTGTCTGCGACAGCACCATCTCCCCCCCCCCCCCCCGAGTTTGCTGAAGAGTGAACACTGGTTCATCTTTTAATTTAGTTTGAAAATTGAAAGCTTTGACCCCAGGGTGGCAAGAGTTAACAGTGAGCACTTTTGTACAACTTTGCATATGTGATATTCTCACGCGGGGTTATCTTCTTACAATACCTACATGTTACATAATGTTCTAGACATGTAACAACATGTATGTATGCCTGTAAAATGTCATGGCACAGCGCGGATGCCACACCAAATCCAATGACAAACATCAAACCAACGATTAATATGTACGACTCCTATCTACTAATATTAATAAATTGCTATATTCCTTATTTAAATTCAGTATTATATGATTTGTACATATGGCAGTCTGGCGCAGATTCCACACCTAGAGCCAATGTAACCTTATGTTGTAAATGTGTCTTAGGTTAATCTAAGTTGTACTTAATTCCGCACAGATGTGTGTCTAGTTTTGATTTGAAATCGGAGATGTTTTTTGCTTCAACAACGTGTTCTGGTAGTGCATTCCACTGTGGCACACTTCTTTTGGTGAAGAAGAATTTCCGTATGTTCTTGCTACAGTGGTCTACTCTTATTCTGTAATTGTCCCCTTGTTATGTTGGAGCTAGGCTCTCTAAAGAAAATGGATTGGTCTAGGTTGTACATATTGTTCTTCAGTTTGTATACTTCGATTAAGTCCCCACGAGTTCTCCGGTATTTAAGAGAAAATAACCCTAGTTCTCATAGTCTGTCCTCGTACTGCAGACCTTTCATTGTAGGAATTAGTTGGGTAGCTCGGCGTTGTACTGCTTCTATAGCTCTTGACTGTCTCATGAGGTGTGGTGACCAGACCGAGTTACAATATTCTACAATGGGCCTCACTAATGTCTTGTATAGAAGAAGAAAGGTGGTCTTGTCCATGCGGCTAAAGGTTTTTTTCATGATTCCTAATATGCAGTTAGCTTTTGTTGTGATGGTGTTAATATGAGTGTCGAAAGTAAGTTTGTCATCAATATAGATGCCTAGATCCTTTTTACAGTGCGTAGGGGTTATAGGCGAGTGCGTTTCAGTATCTGTCATAATGTATTGGATATCAGGATTGTTATTTCCTAACTGCAGAACGTGTATTTTGGCTGAATTAAATCTCAACTGCCAATCCAATGACCATTTGCATGCCCTGTCAACATTTCTCTGGATATCAGATTTTTCCGGATTACCAATTAGTCTCTTAGGAGTCCTCTACTGTCAGCTTCGTGTGTACACTATACTTTCCTACCATTTGTGCATAGTCAAATTTCTGTGGTTGTGTTGACCAAAAATAATCAAATGGAAAAATGCTCATGGAAAAGCTCATCCGGGATAGGATAGTAAAGCACATAACGTCAAATGAGCTACTCACTAGTAAACAATTAGTTTTTATCTCCAGGAGGTCAACAACACTTGCAATTATGAAATACTTTAGACCATTGGACAAAAGATACTGGACAACAATAGTGAAATAAACATAGTATTTATGGGCCTAATGAAGGCATCCGATAAGGTCCCACACGAATGACTCATGATCAAATTGAAGGCATATGGATTTAGTGATTTAAAATGTGCTAATGGATAAGGGAATTCTTAAAAAATCGTAAATAGAGAGTCCGGATTAATAAAAAAAAGTGTCTGGCTGGCAAGATATATCCAGAGGGCTACCACAAAGTAGTGTGATAGGCCCTATGCTAGCTGTTTGTTATTTATATAAATAACCTGGCGGATAATGTCAGTTCTGAAATCTGCTTATTCGCAGATGACACAAAGATGTATAAAGAAATTCAAGACAAGACAGACAGTAAAATAATACAGGATGATCTTGACTCCATGACCGACTGGGCTTCTACATGGCTACTAAAATTCCATCCAAACGAATGTAGAGTTCTGGAAATAAAAAGCAAACAAAATGTTGAAAACAGATCCTATCACCTACATGGAGAGGGCGATCTCCCAATACCACCTGAATCTGTTTTGTTTGAAAAAGATCTAGGCATATTTATAGACAGCTAGACAACTTAACCTTCGAAAACATATACAGGAACAGGTAAATAAAGACAACAGGATAATGGGAATAATTCGCCGAACCTACACATACCTAAATAATGACAATGTACAAAGCATTAGTATGCCCTCACATTGAACACACTAACAGGGTATGGTGCCCATACAAAGAAGAAGATATCAATACTATCGAAAATGTTCAAAGGAGGGCATCCAGACTGCTTCCAGCATTGAAGGGACTGAGCTACCCTTACAGGCTAAAACACTAAATCTCCCAACTCTAAATTATAGACGACACCGGGGAGATATGATTGAATTATTTAAAATCATACACAGTTATTATGACACACATCTGACAAAACATCTTTCACATTAAACAATAGCAAGAGGACACACATATAAACCAAAGAAACATCGCTTTTCACCTGATTTCAGAAAACATTACTTTACCAATAGAATAACCGATGCCTGGAATTCACTATCTAATCACATTGTAACATCGGAAAATTTAAACATATTCAAGAACAGATTGGACACATATTGGGCAAACCAAGAATTAAAATTTAACTATCAAAGCAACCTAACTCTCTAGCAGACTAACACAAAACGGAACATAGAGGCTTTTAGCCTGCTTTCTGCAAATCAATCTTATCTTATCTTTATCAAGCATACTTTTAAAGCTCTTAACCATCGGTGATGTCTACTGTCCACATGTTGAATGCATATCCTAATGTCAAGTCGTGGCCACGTTTAGAGCAATTTATATTTGTGATCTCGTGTTGCATTGTCTACTCTTAAATGCATGAAACTTGAGACATCCTCGTTGTATTTACCTGTCAGTATCTTGCACATCTGAACCCTATATGTCTCCTCTGGAATGACGGTACGCTAGGCTGTGTAGATCCAGCATTCACAATCTCGCTTTGTAACTTAGGGATGACATCTCAGGTATTAACTGGGTTGCATGTCTTTGAACATTCTCTATCTCCTCTATTTGCCTTTTTGTAATGGGGACACCAGGCCTGCTTAGCATATTCGAGATGTGGTCTCACTAGAGCCGTGTATAGCAATTTGAATGTCCATGGATTCGATTGTTCGGCTAATAACCAACCACCCTCACCTGCCCCATCAATGAGTTGCCCTTGTTTAGATTTTCAGAGATATATTGCTGAAAAGTAAGATTATTGCCGATTGAGACTCCAATATCCTTTTCCACATCTACCCACGTCATGGAAAGAAAATTATTGCTTAGGTTATAGTTTCTAAAGTTGACATTAGATGTCCCAATTCTCATCACCATGCCCTTCTCTGGACGGAACTTAAGTTGCCAGTAATCGGACCATTAGTGTATGATCTTCAAATCCTGCTGTAGGGCACCATTAGCAAAACGTATTTAAACTGTTGATTAAATTGAAAATAACGTCCACTGGAATCTCTTAGTCAGAAACAGTTTGCAGTCAAGGGATGCAATAGCCCTGAGATCGCCGACAAGTTGGCAACTATTTGAAATATGACGTCCAATCTTGCAAAGATCCTGGTTGATCAGGAATGGGCATGAAATTCTGGTGCGATTCTGTCCACTAGGTTTATGTTTGGTGGGATTCTGTTGGGTGGGATTGTCTGGTGGGATTTTGTCCAGGTGGGGTTCTGTTTGGTAGGATTTTGTCCGGGTGGGATTTTATCTAGTGGGATCATGATCAAGTGGGATTATGTCTGGGTGGGATTATGTCCATGTGGGATTATGTCCTATGGGATCTTGTCCGGTGGTTTTTTCTTGTGGGATTTTGTCCATGCACCATCTATGTATATACACTGACTGTTAACGCTTTATTGACACGCCTGCTGCACCATCGTTTTGAAGGTTTCAATTGATGATGATGCTGCTGCATCCGATGGCAGTCTATTCCACGGAGGTATTGTTCGTGGAATGAAGGTTAATTTGAAGACGTCTACTGTTGAAGTGTCTGATAGAAGTTGGAGAATGTTGCGTCTGCCTGTTGGCTAGAGATTGATGGTACTGCAACTAGATGGTGTGTTATCTTGTATAACCATTGTTGGTATTGTCTTTGTTCTAGGGACTGCTAGTTTGGTTGTCTTATGAGATAGGCTCCGCTTACTTGATGAGACAATTTGTATGGCTGCTTTTCGACAGATCCAGCTGCTTTGTGTTCAACCTTTTACAGTTTGCTGATGTTAACTTTCGTGTGCAGGTCACTTTGTGCATAGTCAAATTTCTGTGGTTGTGTTGACCAAAAATAATCAAATGGAAAAATGCTCATGGAAAAGCTCATCCGGGATAGGATAGTAAAGCACATAACGTCAAATGAGCTACTCACTAGTAAACAATTAGTTTTTATCTCCAGGAGGTCAACAACACTTGCAATTATGAAATACTTTAGACCATTGGACAAAAGATACTGGACAACAATAGTGAAATAAACATAGTATTTATGGGCCTAATGAAGGCATCCGATAAGGTCCCACACGAATGACTCATGATCAAATTGAAGGCATATGGATTTAGTGATTTAAAATGTGCTAATGGATAAGGGAATTCTTAAAAAATCGTAAATAGAGAGTCCGGATTAATAAAAAAAAGTGTCTGGCTGGCAAGATATATCCAGAGGGCTACCACAAAGTAGTGTGATAGGCCCTATGCTAGCTGTTTGTTATTTATATAAATAACCTGGCGGATAATGTCAGTTCTGAAATCTGCTTATTCGCAGATGACACAAAGATGTATAAAGAAATTCAAGACAAGACAGACAGTAAAATAATACAGGATGATCTTGACTCCATGACCGACTGGGCTTCTACATGGCTACTAAAATTCCATCCAAACGAATGTAGAGTTCTGGAAATAAAAAGCAAACAAAATGTTGAAAACAGATCCTATCACCTACATGGAGAGGGCGATCTCCCAATACCACCTGAATCTGTTTTGTTTGAAAAAGATCTAGGCATATTTATAGACAGCTAGACAACTTAACCTTCGAAAACATATACAGGAACAGGTAAATAAAGACAACAGGATAATGGGAATAATTCGCCGAACCTACACATACCTAAATAATGACAATGTACAAAGCATTAGTATGCCCTCACATTGAACACACTAACAGGGTATGGTGCCCATACAAAGAAGAAGATATCAATACTATCGAAAATGTTCAAAGGAGGGCATCCAGACTGCTTCCAGCATTGAAGGGACTGAGCTACCCTTACAGGCTAAAACACTAAATCTCCCAACTCTAAATTATAGACGACACCGGGGAGATATGATTGAATTATTTAAAATCATACACAGTTATTATGACACACATCTGACAAAACATCTTTCACATTAAACAATAGCAAGAGGACACACATATAAACCAAAGAAACATCGCTTTTCACCTGATTTCAGAAAACATTACTTTACCAATAGAATAACCGATGCCTGGAATTCACTATCTAATCACATTGTAACATCGGAAAATTTAAACATATTCAAGAACAGATTGGACACATATTGGGCAAACCAAGAATTAAAATTTAACTATCAAAGCAACCTAACTCTCTAGCAGACTAACACAAAACGGAACATAGAGGCTTTTAGCCTGCTTTCTGCAAATCAATCTTATCTTATCTTTATCAAGCATACTTTTAAAGCTCTTAACCATCGGTGATGTCTACTGTCCACATGTTGAATGCATATCCTAATGTCAAGTCGTGGCCACGTTTAGAGCAATTTATATTTGTGATCTCGTGTTGCATTGTCTACTCTTAAATGCATGAAACTTGAGACATCCTCGTTGTATTTACCTGTCAGTATCTTGCACATCTGAACCCTATATGTCTCCTCTGGAATGACGGTACGCTAGGCTGTGTAGATCCAGCATTCACAATCTCGCTTTGTAACTTAGGGATGACATCTCAGGTATTAACTGGGTTGCATGTCTTTGAACATTCTCTATCTCCTCTATTTGCCTTTTTGTAATGGGGACACCAGGCCTGCTTAGCATATTCGAGATGTGGTCTCACTAGAGCCGTGTATAGCAATTTGAATGTCCATGGATTCGATTGTTCGGCTAATAACCAACCACCCTCACCTGCCCCATCAATGAGTTGCCCTTGTTTAGATTTTCAGAGATATATTGCTGAAAAGTAAGATTATTGCCGATTGAGACTCCAATATCCTTTTCCACATCTACCCACGTCATGGAAAGAAAATTATTGCTTAGGTTATAGTTTCTAAAGTTGACATTAGATGTCCCAATTCTCATCACCATGCCCTTCTCTGGACGGAACTTAAGTTGCCAGTAATCGGACCATTAGTGTATGATCTTCAAATCCTGCTGTAGGGCACCATTAGCAAAACGTATTTAAACTGTTGATTAAATTGAAAATAACGTCCACTGGAATCTCTTAGTCAGAAACAGTTTGCAGTCAAGGGATGCAATAGCCCTGAGATCGCCGACAAGTTGGCAACTATTTGAAATATGACGTCCAATCTTGCAAAGATCCTGGTTGATCAGGAATGGGCATGAAATTCTGGTGCGATTCTGTCCACTAGGTTTATGTTTGGTGGGATTCTGTTGGGTGGGATTGTCTGGTGGGATTTTGTCCAGGTGGGGTTCTGTTTGGTAGGATTTTGTCCGGGTGGGATTTTATCTAGTGGGATCATGATCAAGTGGGATTATGTCTGGGTGGGATTATGTCCATGTGGGATTATGTCCTATGGGATCTTGTCCGGTGGTTTTTTCTTGTGGGATTTTGTCCATGCACCATCTATGTATATACACTGACTGTTAACGCTTTATTGACACGCCTGCTGCACCATCGTTTTGAAGGTTTCAATTGATGATGATGCTGCTGCATCCGATGGCAGTCTATTCCACGGAGGTATTGTTCGTGGAATGAAGGTTAATTTGAAGACGTCTACTGTTGAAGTGTCTGATAGAAGTTGGAGAATGTTGCGTCTGCCTGTTGGCTAGAGATTGATGGTACTGCAACTAGATGGTGTGTTATCTTGTATAACCATTGTTGGTATTGTCTTTGTTCTAGGGACTGCTAGTTTGGTTGTCTTATGAGATAGGCTCCGCTTACTTGATGAGACAATTTGTATGGCTGCTTTTCGACAGATCCAGCTGCTTTGTGTTCAACCTTTTACAGTTTGCTGATGTTAACTTTCGTGTGCAGGTCACAGATTGCAGCACAATATCCCAACCCTGGCCATACAAATGTGCTTATAGTCCTCTTTGTTTGACGAGGGACATCTATGCAGGTTTCTTTGCTGGGAATTTAAGGTCCTGGAGCCTTTACTGCTGGTGTTAGTTATGTGGCGGTTCCAGGTTAGCCTGCTATCTGGCTTTATTCCGAGGTATGGGTGGTAGCTAACTGATGTTAGTTTGTTGCCAAACACGGAATAGATGTATGGTGTTTTATGCCTGTTTGAGAATCTAAAAATGTCACATTTGTCAACATTAAATTTCATTTGTTTGTTTAGGTCGCTGTAGAGCAGGCAATCGTCTGCGAAGAGTCAAATTTGTGATTGTATTCCTGATGTTATTTATATGGTTCCCAGGACCTTGCCTTGAGGAAACCCAGATGTGACAATTAAGTTGGTATTGTCATCATCGTCGTCGTCATCATCATCGTCATTATCATAGGTTCCAATGCTTGACACACTTTTGTGGGTCTCTTGTTGTTCTTGAGCATAAGTATGTCCATATTTTTTCTTTCAGTGTTATACATGATTTGCCGGACTTGGTTGTCCATCTTAATTGGATAGCTCTGTGTCATGAGTGTTTTTGATATTTTATTAGTACGCTCCTTTGTGCTTTTCTCTTGATGTGGATATATGTAAATATTTACACAGTATATACTACACAGCATATTATATATCTACATTGTGTAGATATCGGATCGTCTTATGGGAAGTCATGACCCCGTTAGACGTCTTATATTTGCGAGTAAGACCTCAGTGAAATTTATGTTTGAAAATACCAGGTGAGCTAAGGAATGAATAAGCATCATAGTAGTTAGGTATAGATAGGAAGATGCACTGGATGACTTCAGCCAGTGCTGATGCTAGTGATACAGTTTCGCGGAAATAGAATAGGTTTCGCAGAAATAGAATAGAAACTATATTGAAACTGTAGCAGTATATTCATCACAATAAGTTAGAAATTGGAATAGATTGAAATAGGACCAACGGTTCTGGGTTGATGATATCTGTCAATAGTTGAAGATGAAAGTTGTTGCTGTGGGATCGGCACACACTTTTATAATATTCAGCAGTCGTTTCGGACAAAAGTTTAGTAAATAATAGAGTGATAAGAATAGATAAGAATCGATGGGAATCGAGAGAGATGATAGTGAATTATAGGAAACAGACGGACATGTAGTTGTTGACGGTCGGCATTCTGACTCCCTTAAGCAAGTACAACAACACCAGCTGGCAATGAGATCATACAGCTCATGTGCTTATTAACGTTCTCTTCCTACAGGCTTATCCATGATAGGCAAGGGACAGGACAGAGGCATTGTAGCGTCCTGTAGGAATTAATAACACAATCGAAATTTGTATATCAACTATATGTCAATCAAAGAAAGGCATGCTACAACAACACATATCGTAATGTTGTTAGTTAGCTGACAGATAACATCAAATCAGAACCAGCCAACACCGCTTTGACCCTGTTTTATAGTATCTCCCGAGAAGAAAAGCCCAGAGTTGGATTAGTCGGGATGACGTCATAATCAATGAGCATCGAATCAAACTATGTGGCAGAGAAACCAAAGGAACAGAGTTTCAAAGTTAAATCGAGAGATAGGCGAACAGGGATTGGTCAGAACGACCAACGAGAATAGGTACAATCTTCTAGGAAGGGATAAGCAGATGTTGATTGGAAGCAAGAAGGATGCGGGCCAATCAAGCTGTGGTTATAACTACCTAGAAGGATGAAAGGAACAGAAACTCTATATTACGATATATATATAGATCTATATATCGTAATATGTATAGATGTTAGGAAAATGTGGATGGTATTTAATAGGCACTTTGTCTATTGAATCTTTAATCTTGGTCATCCGTGATTCCGTAACAGTCGGGTTTCGTGAATATAAGTCGAGTAGCAGTAAATCATAATAGATCGTTGAATAGCACACCAACGCAGGTTGGGAGTAATTCTTCAAGTTAGAGATAGGACCGAATAGCGTTAGTAAGATATAAGTTAGTTGAAAAAGTACATCATATCATATTGTAGAAAGTATCATTTATAATTACAACAGTAAAAGTCGTCCTTGTGTTATATCAGTATAGTGTAGCGAATAAATAATCAATTAGTTATACAAGCATATCTAGTAGTTGAGTTTGTGAATATACTCCAGAAGCAAGGAACAAACCCCTTGCCGTACCTGAGCATTTTCGAGAGAGTCAGATAGGCCCAGATTACTTAATAAATATCTTCAACACCATCAGAAGAGGCGAGCATAGTAATCACCTTGCTAGAACTCGGAGGAGATAGATTGTCGCAGCAATCTATCATCATAAGTCTTCTCCGGGTAGTAGTGAGAATCAGTTAATTCGAACAAGAAGATACCCAAAATCTTCAATATGTAGGTGTTACAACATTATGCACAGGACCCGACAAGTATTGTTTAACGTTACTGGTGGGGCCTGTGCCACAGAATTCAAAGAAACATGCTTACTGTAAGTGCAAAAGTCGATATCACCAGACATAGTGTGCTTGAGTAGATGCAGGCTTCGAAGCCAGTAACACGATAGATGGCAAACGTGGAGGTTCAATTGCAGTCATGAACGTTGCCTTAGTGCCTTACTGGTGTAACAGTGCCATTAGCCCATGAGAAAACGTGTTTATGTGTGCAAATGTGTGTCCAGAATGAGGACATAAGTTGTGTGACTAATTGTAGCTGGTAGGACTGTACCTGACCGAAGCCCTAACCAAAATACTGAAATCTAAGGAAGCATCCGCTACCAGCACCATAGGTGTTCTTAAAAAACAACCAAACTAGGTATACTGACGACCATATAGTAGTAAAAATGTTAGCAGAGCAGAACGCGTTATGGCTGTGCATCTATCAAAGTTGCCAAAGTGAAGACCGCACCAAACTATGCTGGGAGCGCAATATTATCCTGCGCCACATTAACGAATGCTTAAAAGAGCTTGCTATTCAACAGGCAGACTCCTTAGCAGAAGAAATCACTGCCACGGATGACTGTCACAAAATGTATCGGGCTGCCCGAGCCCTGAGAGTTACTGACTACACACCACCACTCACTGCACAACTCTGAAGGACACTTTATCGGGACTGACCAGGGAAAAGCCGAGGCGATCCGAGAATGGTTCAAGGAACAGTTCACTGACAATGATGATGCGCCCTTGCACCCGTTCTCAGGAGACCCCAGGCCATTACTAACACCAATTAAAACAGCAGAGGTTGAGAAGGCACTTAATTAAAGCCCTGAAAAATGGACGTGCATTTGGACCTGATGGCATGAGCAATGGACTATTCAAATATGCAAGTGACATTATCTCAAAACCGATCACGCACCTAATCAATTCAGCTTTTATGCACCACCTTCCCATCGATACTGTAGACCAAGGCACCCTTATCGCATGACCAAAGCCCAAGAAGCTACCTGTGCCCCAAGCCAATCTGCGGCCCATTGTGCTCCTCAACCGCATACAGAAAATCCTACCCAATGGTACTCTATGCCGCATCAGAGACAAGATCGATTACTTCACCGGATCATGTCAAAGTGGCTTCAAATGTGGACGCAGCTGCACAGACATTGTATGGGCTCAACGCATGCTTGTGTCGGTAGTCATGTCCAAACACTGGGACTTCCACAAAATGGGCATTGACATGTCACTAGCCTACGACACAATTAAACACTCAAAGATCCTAGATGTACTACGCCAGGCCAGTTGCAATGAAGATGAGCTACGACTAGTGAGACTACTGCATGCAGACACCAAGCTGAGAGTACAAGTCAAGTCAGTGAAGTCTGTAGAGTTTGAGACATCAATCGGCTCCCCACAGGGAGATGGTCTATCTCCGGTGCTTTTCACCTGCTACCTTGTGCGGGAAAGTTCCACAAGACCAACCCCCCTCCCCCACCCCACCCAAGTGTCAATACTGGGCATGCCACTAGAGATGGAATATGCCGACGATGTGGGCATCATAGACGAGGAAAAGAAACCCCTTGACGAACTTCTCCCAATAGCTGCAAGCAAACTAAAAATTGAGAATCTCTTTATGAATGAATCCAAAATAGAGTTCACCCACATATACCTATCGACAAAGCATGAATTTATAGAAAATGACGACCCACTTCGGGGTGGCGAACCGTGGAAGGACTGATTGCAGCACTACAAAAGAAAAGCATTAAGCTATTTGCACAAATAGCAGAGGGCCAAAGCATTTTCAAAACAGAAAATTTACTTAAGCTAGAAGACATTAGGAAAATCCAATTATATTCAATCCTTAAAGACTACCATAATGGCAACCTACCGACACCACTATCAAATCTCTTCAAAAACAACACTGAAATACATTCATATAACACCCGAACAAAACATAACCTTTACATGAGCCACTGCCATACACGAACATCCATGAAAAAACGCCTCCACACAGGCAATAAAATTATGGAATAATACAGATGCAAACGTTCGCACACAAATTTTAACTAAGACCTCATACAAGAAAACTGTAAAGAACCTTCTAATATGAACCTACTGAAATAACCCTTGGCATATTGCAAGTCCCCAACATCAACCCAATGGTCACCAAAACAGGGGTTATATTTTGGTAACAATGCTGCGAAACATAGACAGAGAAGACACCTGCCATGAGGCCAGCATTGTAGCCAAAATGGACACCTATTCTTATCTATTAATTAGTGACAAAATCCTACTACCCAATCAACAGTGTTTCAAGGGCTATGATGCAAAGATCACCATGACTGTTACAGGGCAGATGTATTCAGTCAGAACACAAATTAAATTAATGATGTTCCTGATGTACATAATTATGTCTATGATGATAATTAGGGACAGTTGACTATAAATAAGATAATGATGTTAACAACAACAACAACAACAACAACAACAACAACAACAAAACAACAACAGTGTTATTAATTAATTATGTTAATGATTATGTTGATGATCACAATAATACTAATGTTACTTATAGCATAAGGCCATACCAATTTGTTGTGATAAAATTGGTCGGGCCTAAGCATTAATGATGATACATAAATATGGTATGATATGTATTGTAATCAAACATGGCGAGCACATCCACCCCAACCCCCACCCTCATCCCAAACATGTTTTACAACAAACAGTACATGTTAATTTCTTCATATGTATTTTTATGTATTGTAAGTTGTGTGAATGCTTTTTATCGTTGTCCTCTTTGTGTGTCTCTTGTTTGTAATGTAGTTCGATATAAAAACTACATTACAAACATATATATATACTGAACCAAAAAGGTTTAACAACACTGAGAATATTACTGTATAAATGTTATTTAACAAAAACAATAAATTGATTCAAATATATTATTTAATTGATAGGTCATTTTCCAATTTGAACAACAGTCTCTTGTTACTGTAATGCTAGCATTGCGCATTTAACACAGCATCATTCAACGGAAGGGTCCAATTTAAATAATGACACTGAGCAGTCAATACCGGTTGTGACCTCCGCGCGCATTAACGACTGCCGTACATCGCTTTCTCATGCTTCAAATTAAGCACCTGATGTCACGAAGATGAATCGCATCCCATTCCTGGAGCAGTGCAGCTTCCAGCTCCCGCACGTTGTGAAGATGTGGATGGTTCTCACGCACCATACAGCCAAGAATGTCCCATACGTGTTCGATAGGAGACAGGGCCGGTGATCATGCTGGCCAGTCTAACACCGGAACGTTGTTAGCCTCAAGGAAATCACTTTGACCATAGCTGAATGAGGACGGGCGTTGTCTTGCTGGAACATAAAGTCTGCATGATGCTGCATAAAAGGGATGACAACAGGGGTGACAACTTCTTCACAGTAACGTTGAGCCATTAAATTTCCGTGAATCACAATAAGATCTGTTTTGCCATTTTCATGGATTCCAGCCCACACCATGACAGTGCCGCCACCGAATCTGTCGTGCTGAATGATGTTGGCTGCATCATACCGTTCTCCTAAACGTCGCCAAACCCATTGACTACCAACTGCCACATCCACACAAAACCTCGACTCATCACTGAACAAAACGTGGCTCCATTGTTGAGCACGCCATCGCTGATGAGTTCTTGCCCATGAAAACCGATTCTCGATGTGACGCTCTGTAAGCGGAACAGCAACAAGTGGATGACGGGCATGTAGTCCAGCATCATGGAGTCTGTTTCGCACAGTTTGTGCATGCACTGTAGTGCCGGTAGTAGTGTGCAAATTACGGGACAGCCGCAGTGCAGTCTCAAACCTGTGACGTCGTGATGACGTCACTAAGTAACCGTCTTCTCGTGGTGTTGTTTCTCTCGGTCTGCCAGATTGTGGTCGGTCATTAACATGTCCAGTTTCCTGCTCACGTTGACGGAGACGGGAAATGGTTGAGGCGTGAACATTAAAATGTCGAGCAACAGCGCGAATGCTCTGCCCAGCAGCGAGTCTCCCATTGCCTCATGGCGCTGATTTTCGGGTAGCCCTGGGCGGCAGCCCATGTTCGGTAGGGTAAACTTTTAAGCGTTTTCTGTTAACGTTCGTTATCTGCTTTTGCAGTATGGTGAATTTTTGCCTTCGCTACCCGCCAATGTGGGACAGTGCATGAAAAATGAATTTTCACATGCAGTAAGCGTGCGGCCGAGAAATGCAAGAAATGATTTGCATTTCTTCATGATCAGCGAGACATTACATTGACGAAACATGCCTGCAAATTTGGTTATAAATAGACGCATAGTTTTAATACAACAAACCAAACTTCACTGTTGCTAAACCTTTTTGGCTCAGTATATATATATTGGATAGACTGCCTGTAGTGTATATTTAAATGTACATAAACCGTGAAATAAATAATATTGGACATGGAGGAAAAGTAAAATCCTGGGCTCACTGCTTTGCAGTACTGCTGACATTTCTGCACGCTGCGTCATGGGGAACATAGCTTTCCAGTCCTTCTGGAAGCTATGGATTCGTAGATTAAAGATTCCCTTGATAAAGAGGCTACGTTTATACAATGCAACCAGCGTATCCTTGATGCTGTATAACTGTAACAGCTGGGCACCTCCAAAGGCAGCTCTAGACAAACTCGATGCCTGCCACCGCAAATACCTATGCGCCATCACTGGACACCGATGGCCAGACAGCATAATTTCCAATGATGCACTATACAAGATGTGTAAGACGTCGTCGCTGTCTGTAAAAGTCGCACAGCAAAGATGGTCTATGGTTGGCCATGTGCTAAGGATGCCAGAAGAGACACCAGCACAGAGAGCCTTGGAATTCACTCTACTCGGAGCCAGCAAATACAAAGCCAGGAGAGGACGTCATTGCACAAATCTGCTAAGCGTCCTATGAGGTGACCTCAGGAAAGCAGGACTCGGTACTCTCAAGTCAAGAATGGACCTAAGGAAGCTAAGGATTTCGGCTGAGGACAAGACACAGTGGACAAAAGCGAAGAAGGACTGATTGCAGTTTCTACTACTACATCCGCAGAATACAATAATCATAGGACTGTACCGCATGTCCAGAGAACATGCATGCAAATCTGTGTGCATGTACAGATACTGTCCAGAAAATATTTGCAGCTGGTAAGTCAGTTTCACCAAGTCCAGAGAGTAAGCATTCTCTTATACATGTACATACTCTTAGGTTGTTACTGGACGAAAGGTGTTCCTATATCTCCAATTCTTCATTAATACCATCATTAAACTCAGCGAGACCTGGCGTATCAGCAGCGCCATTGCATTTGCATAGAATGGCTTGGATCTTCTAGTGTGCATCTAGGCAGCTCTCGAAGGGTTCACAGTTGGTGCATCCACAACTTGATCAGATACACTGTTCCATGGGTCGGCTATTCAGATGCAAACGAGGCTTTGTCTTAGTCTACTTTTCGCTCTCATCTTAAAGATCTTAAGACTGTGGCCTCTTGTAGTCGATTCTCTTGAGTTCTATCTTGGGGTACACATCCTGATCATATTTACCATCTTAAAAATTTCGATCATATCTCCCTTTATTATGCGATAAATATGTGTTGGTATCTTCAGTTTTCTCAGCCACTCTTCATAGGTCATACCTTTTCGTTGAGGAATGCTCATGAAGGGAGTGGCTATTGATGTAGACGTTGAATGACTGGTGGGTCAGTGTCACTGAATCCAGAGAGAAGCTTGCATGTAAATATTGTGCAAGTACAGATACAGGCCAGGAAGAAAATTTGCAGCTTGTAAGGTAGTGTCATCAAGTTCGGACCGTAAGCATGCCCTTGGTTGGAGTGTACCTATGGGTGCAGAGCAGGGAGTAGTTGCATTACTGGCGGAGCGGTGCCACCAAGTTCGAAGGTATAACATTCCTCTTGGGTGAGCGTACAGGTACAAAATACAGACAATTAATTTGTTGCATGATTCTGATTAACTGGGAGGGCATTACCGCCGAGTCCAGTATAGATCTTGCATATGGTTGTGTACATATGGTGTTGACTGTATGTAGTTCTGGTAATGGGTGCTAATTTAACTTGTGACGTAGTCCCAATGAATGACTGAATCCATCCGTGTATGTGTGATTCCAGATCTACGCAGGTCCCAACTAAGTTCTTTTGGGTCTGGCAGATGAGATTTTGAGTGCAGATATGAACCAGGAAGTAGTTACATGACTGGTGAAGAAGTGCCAGAGTGCCGTAGACGCACTTACATGTACATATTCGTGGTATGTTTTCTTAATTGAGTAAAGTAGATCAGGAAGGTCTATATGTAAGAAGACCAGTGTCTGTCAACCAAGGTTTTAAAGCAGTTTACCGACGGTGCCTGCACAACTTCCTCACTGAGTGCATCCCAGTTGTTGACAAATCTGTTGCTAAAAACTTCCAGGTGCAGGGATAGTTTAATATGATGCATTAATACTTTGCCTGCATGTCGTATTTGATGTGTCCAAAACCAATCCGAATAGTTCAGTATTGTATTTACTATGGATGAACTTGTATGTTTCTATCATGTCGCCAGATATACAAGCTTCAGCTTTAGCTAGGTGAGTCTGTCCGTATATTCCATATTATGTAGTCCATGTAACAATCTATTTGTATGTCTGGACATTTTCATTTTTCGTAGTGTACATTTAGTCTTTGCATATTCGAGTAGTGGTCGCACTCATGACATGAACAGAAACCATTTCTATTCTGTAGATCTTCAAACGCTTAGAGCATGCTATTGCATGGAGTTTTGATGCTATATAACTGCACTTATTATTTTTTTTATCTAATTAGGCTAACTACTTGATTGACATTGTCGTCACTTCAACATGTTTGTGGAAGTTTAACTTTTTGTTGATGTGGACACTACAATCATTTTACATGATGTGAGTTCGAGTACTATTGACGGACCATAATGTATGAATGAACTGTGGATGTCTTGTACCAAGCCAAATTACCCTAGATGTCTGGGAATGGAATTTAAGAGGCCAGTTTTGTAATGCTGTACGGTTTGGCAATCTCCAGTCGATGCAATTTCACCGAATAGTTTGATATTGTCTGCAAAGAATGTTATGAAGTTAGCAACAACATCTGGGAGGTCATCAATATAAATTAGGAACAGAATTTGTCCTAGGACACTGCCTTGTGGGACTTCGCTGACAACTTCAGCCCATATTGAAAATACACTATACACAAAGCTTTTGGTATCTGTTAGCAAGATCGAAGGCCTTGGCCCAGTTCAAAATGTTACCTGTGAGTCCATAACTATAGGGTTTATGGATTAGTTGTGCATGTGGCATTGTGTTGAGTGCATTCTGGAAATCAATGTAAATTGTATCAAAGCATGCGTTTTTATCAGGTACGGCTGTCCAGGCTTCCATGACAGATATGAGTTGAGTCATACAAGAGTGTTCGTCTCTGAAGCCATGCTACTGGTCTGAAAACAGGTTAGTTTGTCATGTGGTCAACAATAACATCTCTCACAAATGACGCCATCACTTTTCAGAAAACACAGATTATGTTTTAAAAACCCCGCAAGTGCTCCTGAACTGAAAGTGTTCTGTGATAGGCCTATTGATGTTTGTTATTTTATCAATGATAAATGAGAGCTGTAGTTAGTTCCAGGGCATACGTGTGGGTAAGACGACATAGAAAGCTTCAATGATATTAGCTCTAATAAAATGTGTCAACTCTACAAAGCAAGCTTGGCATACTGTCTGGTTGGAGCATCACATGGCGTCTGCACCTAAATTTGGGGGAATGAAACGTGCAAAGTGAACCAAAATATTAATTACAATTACAAGTTACATGTGAAGGAGCTGAGAATCGCGAAATATGAACAAGATATACATGTCACAATTGAGGAGGTTTCAGTAGATTCTAATTTGTCATGCTCTCGCGAGCGCTGGATGCTGCATAAGCCTACGCGTATGCAGGTAGTATATGCTGCGTCTCCCATTCTCAGTAAGTGCTTAGGGTGGGGCAGGGTGGGAGGGGAGGTGAATGCAGCGCATGCCCCTGGTCCATTATCAACCCTCTCTCGGCCATGGGTGTCCCATGGGCCGAGACCAGATTATTAACCCCTCATGGCCACAGGTCATCCATGGTGTCAGAACACGGGAACAGGCATTCTTTCTTAACCCCCTTTCGTGTCACCAGCGCCTCAAAGCACTCAAATTCTGCTTATATCAATTAACCCTTTAATGGTCAGGATTTCTCAAGATAATAATAATTTTTACAATGAAATATACAAAAACAACTTTCTGTCGACGTGAAAATAGACATTACTGGATTCCTCCATTGACAAAAATGTCTGAAACTAAATCTTGATCCATATCTTCTCATGATAAGGCAATGTACAGATCTTCTGAATAAGATGTAAGAATATTGAGGCTATTAAAACAAAATTTACCACTGACATGATGATAACTGAGCCATTTATTCCCGTAAAATTTTTTTAAAAAATAATCTCTTGGTCTGCAAATGGAGATTTTCTACGAGAAATTTGAAATTTTCTTGAACAAATTTAAAAGTAGTACATAAAATAGCACTTCTGGACCACACCCTTCCTGTGAGGGAGGTGGTGCCAGTCTCACCCACCACCAGCCAAATATGAAATCCGACCAGACCAGCACCAGGGTATCTAAATGCTCCCAGACATAACATGCAGCACACATACCACAGCTGGTCTACACCACTCCCCATAAAATGATAGTTCTGTACCAATATAACCCCATCTGAGACCAAACCTATGGCCTATGGACCACATCTCTGAACCATGCCACGTCTCCGGCCCATGCCTCTCTATGACGTGGTGGAGTAAATCTCACTTACCAGCTAGGCTACACGACTGAGCTGGGCCACCACCCGTCAAGGCCAGCCCGTAGGCTGGCCCACGAGTTGTAGACAAAAATTGTAATTCCAGTTTATCCATCGATCATATGACGTCATAATCAAGTATGTGACGTGTGGGATGATGTCTTAATCAATTATGTCATGAATGACATAACTAGGTTTGCCCTGAACATTTAATTGGTGAAATCTCACCTACCAGCTGGACTACACGACTGAGCCTGGCCCTCACCCCCAAGGTCGGTCATGGGCTGGCCCCCGGCTTTATGAGACAATAGCATACATCCATTTAGAGAGTGATAGAAGACAGTAGAGGCCATAGTAGTGGTGGCTGTCGGCAGGAATCATGCTCTACATGTACTCAAGTTGAATACCATCGATGTGTGATACACAAACCTTGGCATAGCCAAAGTACAGCACCGTCACACCCACCGAGTGAATGTCTGCTCGCTCCCCTGAGCAAGTTCCCAACATGAAAGCTGAGCTGGTTAGGATCTCCCTACCTCTGAGGTGTTACTGACCCTCGCGTTCCAACTCCAGATTCCTCGTGGCCACTGGTTAGATGTAGTAGGGCATATGATTTCGTTTTCCTCACCGAGAACATTGGCCCCAGCCACAAGTTTGAATTAATTTAGCTCACCCACCTGCTGAACCATCCCTCCATTCTGAACCTGTTCTGCTACGACTACGCAATCTGAGACACCTTGTTATAATGTCAACTCCAATCACTGGTTATCTGTGGTCTGGACTTGATGGTATTCTCGTAGGATTCGTTGCCTACAACCCTCACGTTTTAGTTCCTGGTCATTCTCTACGTGACAGACGTGGAGAGGTCATCGTTCCACTCTCAAGATGTGCAGTATACACCAGAAGGAACAGCTCCTCCCGCATAATGGTCGGGTTCATGTATGTGTTCTTGAGGATGGAGAAGAGTGGCACCGCAACCAGCATTTCTACATTTGGTTGTAAGCTGAATTCTGTGAATCCCTCATTACACCCCATGCATAGTACCCTTTCCAGTTCGCATAGTAAGCAAGTTCATGAGCCAGTGGAGCCAGGATTCAGTGCTCATCGTACACGTAGGTGGTGTGTAGGGTACTGTTCCTCTGCACAATCTCCAATCTGTTCACAACCTGCAAGAACTCTACATCCTTCTCCATGATGCTCGCGAGCTTGAACTTGAGCATCATGCTCCTAATCTCATGGATCTGTCCTGAGATAGCGAAGTCGATGTACTTCCCAGCCGTGGAGAGCGGGTTCTCATCATGGATACCCGGTTGAATGCATGTTTAAGATATCTCTATAAAAAAGGTTAAACCATGTCTGGTAAGTTTCTCCACCAGCTTATCATCCCGCGGGAACCACTGCACTCTCGCAAGAGTAAGCCTACAGTCAGGCCTGTGGTAGATGGGACAGCTGCAGCAGGTATGAGGATACCATCGATTACACAAATAAGGGACTAATTCGTGACATCAATGTCCTCCACACCAGGGCGGATCAGCTTTCACCAACTTACTCAAAGATTCTTGCCTCCCTGGATGAGCAGGGTGCCTCCCGATCGGCCAAGGAGCTGCTGCCCAGAATCCTATATAAGAAGTTTGACAGTCCCACAGGAAGGGTGCATTCGCATCTCACGAGATTTCCTTCGATATACGAGATCGAGAAAAGTATCTCGTATGTAATGAGTAGCATTGGCACAGTGATTTCCACCATAATATGGTGGTAGAGAATTGAAACATAAAAGGACACGAGAGCTACTCTCTTCATACCAAACAATATTATTTCACGTAAAACGAGATGATATAAAGCCTATAGTAATCTGTATGACAAGTCGTTAACAGAAAAATAGTCATTCTGAATTCGTCGTAAACTTCAACGATCTGTCGCACACAAAATGAGTCAAGGATTTGCTGACGTTGTGTGGATGCTGATATCACACGAACCCTTAGATGGATCGAGTCGAGTTTAATGTCTGTATCAAGCTAGTAATACAGAGGTTAAGATGATACTAAAATCAAAACGATCAACAGCGTTGCTTTTACAGTCTGCTATGGTCCCCATATGTATGGTCTCCGAAGTGGAGTCTGTGTAACAGTATAGCCATTGTGATGGCGTAGTAAGATGGCCAGTCAATACATTAGAGGTGCATTCTCGTAGAAGCCACACCTCTATTTTTAGATTAAGGATGTTGCTCCCATTTACTCACACAAAGACTCCTGTTATCCTGGCTCTTCAGAAGGCGAAATTGAAGCCTGAGGATCTGCTGACAGTCAAGAAGTGGTCACGTGTGTTCAACATCCGCACTCCTGATGAACACTGTATGCTGGATAACTTACAGTCCGGGGCAACAGAATACTTCTGTGGTGAAATCAGAGCTCCAGTAGACCAGGGCCACGATGAAGCCATCGACTCTGGACATACCACTGGTATGGAGGAGGGTCATGTTACTGGCATGGAGGAGGATCATGTTACTGGCATGGAGGAGGGTCATGTTACTGGTATGGAGAAGGGTCATGTTACTGGTATGGAGGAGGATCATTTTACTGGCATAGAGGAGGGTCATGTTACTGGTATGGAGGAGGATCATGTTACTGGCATAGAGGAGGATCATGTTACTGGTATGGAGGAGGGTCATGTTACTGGTATGGAGTAGGATCATGTTACTGGCATAGAGGAGGGTCATGTTACTGGCATGGAGAAGGGTCATGTTACTGGTATGGAGAAGGGTCATGTTACTGGTATGGAGGAGGATCATGTTACTGGTATAGGAGGGTCATGTTACTGGCATGGAGGAGGGTCATGTTACTGGTATGGAGAAGGGTCATGTTACTGGTATGGAGGAGGGTCATGTTACTGGTATGGAGGAGGATCATGTTACTGGCATAGAGGAGGGTCATGTTACTGGTATGGAGGAGGATCTTGTTACTGGCATAGAGGAGGGTCATGTTACTGGTATGGAGGAGGGTCATGTTACTGGCATAGAGGAGGGTCATGTTACTGGCATAGAGGAGGATCATGTTACTGGTATGGAGGAGGGTCATGTTACTGGTATGGAGGAGGATCATGTTACTGGCATAGAGGAGGATCATGTTACTGGTATGGAGGAGGGTCGTGTTACTGGTATGGAGAAGGGTCATGTTACTGGTATGGAGGAGGGTCATGTTACTGGTATGGAGGAGGGTCATGTTACTGGTATGGAGAAGGGTCATGTTACTGGTATGGAGGAGGGTCATGTTACTGGTATGGAGGAGGATCATGTTACTGGCATAGAGGAGGGTCATGTTACTGGCATGGAGGAGGGTCATGTTACTGGTATGGAGGAAGATCATGTTACTGGTATGGAGGAGGGTCATGTTACTGGTATGGAGGAAGGTCATGTTACTGGTATGGAGGAGGATCAAGTTACTGGTATGGAGGAGGATCATGTTACTGGTATGGAGGAGGGTCATGTTACTGGTATGGAGGAGGGTCATGTTACTGGCACAGAGGAGAGTCATGTTACTGGCATGGAGGAGGAACATGTTACTGGCATGGAGGAGGGACATGCTATGGGTGCACAGGCGGCTATTGATCACTTATTCAATGCCGAGGCCCAGAACCAGATACAGGAGAATATGGCAGTATTTCTGACATTCCCTGATAACTAACAGGATTATCTCATCAAGCCTGCCTGCAAGGCAGATTCTAAGAAAGCATGGAAGAAGTGGATTTTCCGCGAGAAGTTCGGTAAGATGAGAGCTATACGCGCTGCTTATCAAGAGTTCCAGACAGCGTACACTCCTCTGGAGCAGGTGAACGAGACAGAGGAGGAGGTGGAAGACGAAGTTGCCGAGCGAAACTCTGAAATTGGTGACAACGTTGCTTCTGGTCCAGCCATTAAGGCAGGTGATCCGCCCTGGGAGGTAGGGCGACAATGGCAAATCAAATTGATTTATTTCCTACAGTGGGGGTGAATGTGAAAAGTGGTTGGAAAAAGTGGTATCTGGGTTCACTCCGTTTAGTTTAACCCTCCATATAGGGCCAAGACCTATGATATTAGATGTGAAGCGGGCACACTTCCGAGTCCCCTCAGGTCGATGTGACACTAGTCGTGACTATGTGTTTGTTTGAGTAGCCTGATCGAGATGTTCTTGTTCTAAGTCGAAAGAGATTTGTACCTCCATTTCACCATACTCAGTGAGATTTTCATAAAATTCTAACTCGGTAGCCTTATCCATATCATATGAGTCTCATAGCAATATTCTTGGTCGGTAATACACGCCTCTCCAATGATTTGTTTATAAATTCTAACTCGATACCGAGATGTTTATAAATTTTTAACTCGGTAGCCTCATCCACATCAGAACTGTAGATCTTTAGCAGATGATATAAATAGATACTGCCATAGTTATCATTGCCATTGCAGTCAGTGGATAGCCTCTGTCCACTAACTGGTGTACTGTTGGTGGTTTTCAAACTATCATTTTAGGGGGAGGGTGGTGAGGCAAGCCCCAGTGGTGTAGACCAGCTGTGGTATGTGTGCTGTATCTCGCCCATGCATTTTATGGCTGGGAGCTTCTAGACACCCTGGGGACAGACTGGTCGGATTTCTTGTTTGGCTGCTGGTGGGTGAGACTTGGCAAACCGCCCTCTAAGGAAGGGTGTGGTGCAGAAATGTCATTTTATATACTACTTTTGACGGTTAAGATGTTAACCCTTTAATGGTCACGCCAACCAAAACTGGCCTTGTGGAATATCCATTTACCGCCAAGAGAATACAATTTTTGAAAGTTTACCACTGGAATGGCTGGCTCGATAATCGAGCCAGTCATTCCAGTGATAAATTTTCAAAAATTGTATTCTCTTGACTTATAAATGGACACTCAATAGGTAGGTATTTAAATTTTCTTGACCAAATTTGACCATTTACAGGATTACAGTTCTATACTCACCTTCCGCTTTGGGGAGCTAAAGATTAAAGCGAGCAGAATGTCATAAAATAATTTGTTTTATTTACATAACTCATCTTAAATACGATCTCTTTCAAAATACTAATAGAAAAACATGCGGCACAGTGAATGCAATATCTGATAATGTATTCAAGTAAATTACTAATGTTTGGATTCATGTTTTAAATATATGATGTGAAATGCTAATTATTTATTACAAAAATATACACTTTGTGAGCATAATCATGCATGTGTCTGTGATTTTAAGTGAATCAAAACAAAATAAAATGTACTGTTTAATATTTTGAACATAATGGAGGAATTCAGTTTTAGCTATGTCAGCCCACCTCTAGCTAAGCTCCACCCACGCTGAGATTGTCCAACCCCAGTACTCACTGAATCTCAACTAATTTGACTGTGTGTTGTTGTTGTTCAGTTTCAAAACATTCACCAGCATATTTATTCAATAGCAAAGACACAATTTGTACAACGATGCTCAGTATGTCATCAACTAAACATTCATGACAAACTTAGCTTGTCAGCCCTTGCCAGTAATTTATTATGACATCATCCTACACATCGCATAGTTGATTATGATGTCATATGATTAACTGAGAAACTGGAATTCTCCATTGGATAGGAAGACATTGCTGCCTAAGAATGTTTTCCAATCCAATTATGTTCAAAATATTGACCAGAACATTTCCTACTGACTACCATGTTTTTGTTTTGGAAACATGTTAACTTATTTCTGACCTGTACTGTATGTCCCACCAGCTTCTAGTTTTATTCAAAGTTTTCATAAGTTATAGCACTATCCTAAATAAAATAAATCTTTCATAAACTAAAGAGAAATGAAATGTCTCATGATAAAGACAAATAGGTCAAATTACAACGATAGGTCAAATTACAACGATAATGATGTATTACACACACACACACACACACCACACACACACACGTGCACACACACACACGTGCACACACACACACACACACACACACACAAGTGCACACACACACACACACACAAGTGTACACAAGTGCACACACACACACACACACACACACACACACACGTGCACACACACACACACAAGTGCACACAAGTGCACACACACACACACACACACACACACACACACACACACACACACGTACACACACGCACGCACGCACACACACACACACATGACTGACAGACAGTCAACATGTAAACATTATAAACATATATGTATTCTGTGTGTGAACATGCAATATAAATCTGTCTGTGTCATGACAAAGGTAGAAAGGCTAACAAATATATAAACAAAGAAACATGCATAGATTGTGTTATATTATACGGAACACACAATCGTCTAACAAATGCCAGATTATGGAGTTAGTTGTCCAGTTATAGCACAAGCTCATTCGCTAATCATCAAATTTGGTCCACGAAATTAAAACATTTGCTTACTGAATTGTCATTTGTAGGCTCAAGATTCTTTATTTCCATACTGGTAAATAATTTAACAATTCAATACAGGCATCCACGAAAGGCAAGGCCTATGATGCGGTGGCTATTTCTATAAATTTCAATTTCCTCATAGAAAATGTCCATTTGCAGACCAAGAGTTATCGAGTCAGTCGTTCCAGTGGTAAATTTGCAAAAATAGTTTTTTCTTGGTCTGCAAATGGACATTTTCTATGAGAAAATTGGAATTTTCTTGAATACATTCCCGGGTTAAAGTATTAACAATCTTTACTTTCTTAACAACTCGTGACAATTAAAGGGTTAAAAGGCTTCAGGACATCAAGTGATTGTCGCCATTCAAAATTCTCATGGACAGGCATATGGTGCTATAGATATATAGATACAGTAATCAACTTATACATAAAGCTTGATGACCATGGGTCAAACTGTGTATCTGTAGGCAGCCGAGCTAAAAGCAAAACTTAACAAAAATTGGACACACAGTATCTTAACTAAGAGAAAATAGAGGCATTGACCTTTGACCTCAGTCAGCATGCAATTTTGTTTTATGAAATATAAGCCATAGCAATGGATGAATCCAGTATCTCAGTCAATCATATGATGTCATAATCAACTATGTTGAATGTAGGCTGACATCATAATGAGTTATGTCATGAATGATGGAATATAGTCCGTCTTAAACGCTTAACAGTCCATCAAGCTGTACAAATTGTATGTCTTTATTATTTAACCCGTAATGGTCCAATTTTCTCAATAAAAGCAAAATAGTTGCTTATTGAATGTCCATTTGCAGGCCAAGAGTACTGGAATCAGTGACTCTTTATTGACCAAGGCATTTCAGTGCCAAATTTTGAAAAATTGCATTTTCTTGGTCTGCAAATGGACATTCCACAAGCCAACTACAGAAGCTGGTTTTGGCAGACTTGAACAGCAAAGGGTTAATAAACATTCTGTTAGATATTTATAAACTAATTTATGGCACCAACAGCACCCAGTCAAATTAGTTTCAAAATATTAAACAGCTTACCTGTACAGTTTTCTGGAAATTGATCGTCAAAGAGTTCAGGGATCAAACAATCGATCCCAACACGGGCTAAGCAAGGGTGGAGCTTAGCTAGAGATGGGCGGGGCATAGGTAAAACTGGATTCCTCTATTTGCTAAACACAAACATTAACACTGATGTCATCCCTACAGGACGAGTGATCAAAATTGAAACAACACTTTAACCCTCAGATCAGCCAAAAACGACTCCTGAGTAGTCTTGAGAAATGTCCATTTGCAGACCAAGAGAAGGCTATTTTTGAAGATTTACAACTGGAATGACTGGCTCGATAAGCGAGCCAGTCATTCCAGTGGTAAATTTTCTAAAATAGCCTTCTCTTGGTCTGCAAATGAACATTTTCTGTGAGAAAATCACAATTTTCTTGAATAAATTTGAGGGTTAAACGATTAACCCCTTACCTACCTAGCTACTGACCTTTGTATTTAACGCTTTACTGGTCAAGCTCACAAAAAATGGCCTCTGCAGTGGTCTTGAGCAATTACCATTTCCAGGACAAGAGGTAATTTTTGAAAATTTACCACTGATATGACTGGCTTGGATGGATTATCAATCATTTCAGTGGTCAATTTTCAAAAATTATTTAATTTTGACTTGAATTGGACATTTACTAAGCGAAGCAATTTTTGTAACAAATTCTAATCACTAAAGAGTTAAAATTACCTCATATTGTTCTCAATACTTCAAAATACATTTCAATGAATGCTCTTGTTGCCATAGTAATTGAGCAAATATATTATGGAAATTTGATCAAAATTATTTGAAATGAGAACTAATTAAACAATTATACCTCATAATAAACAAATAGATTGACAGGAATGTAATCAACAAATTTTAAAGGGCCACATTCACACCAGACTGCTTGTAAATAGGATCCTTAATTCAACGTCACATCTAAACAAGCCATATTAGTAAACTGACGGATGTTCCTTGAAGGCAAACTCTGCAGGGAAACGCTTGAAACTATAGTCCTGAGAAAAATTCTCTGTAATGTTCAGTAAATCGTGAAAAGTATGTCACGCTGGCTTACTATTTATATGCAGCACACCATCACTGTATAATGCATCCATATAACAACTTCAGTTCCCGGATACCAAAAACTCTTAAAACTACAACCTGGATAAAATTTTTATAATCAGTGAACCTTAAAAAGTAGGTCAAACATAGGCCCCGCTAACCTACTTTTCATACAGTGCACATCTTCTCTGTAAGATGCATATACACATACCAAGTATCATGAGCACAGTGTATACGTCTTGAAACTATGGCCAGGACAAACTTGTAGTGGGCGAACGGATGAACGGCCGGACAACGCGGCAACTATATGCTCACTCAACATTTCTCGGGGAGCATAAAAATCACATTAATTTATCCAGAATGAAATCATCATATATGTTAAGATCTACAACGCTTTATTCCATTGAGATGCCCAATTTAAGCCTCTAAAAATATTCAATTTTAACAATTTTTTTTTTAAACATTCTGGTGTAATGCGGGGCTTTAATCCTTTCACTGACAAATCCCTAAAAAGTATATTCTTTACCAATTAAAACTTATTCTGCCTAAGGCAGCAATGGCTTCCAGTCAAATTAATTTCAAAATATTCAACAGTTTTCCTATATGGTTGCCTTGAAAATAATACAGAGGGAATTCAGCGGTGAAAGGGTTAATATATATTATGAGTATTTTAGGTACATTAAGACAAATGATCTAATACATCGCAATAATTCAACCCATAGAAAAAATACATTATGACTAACTAATTTCTGTTGAATACTTTGAAATTCGTTTCAAAATATTCAACAGCTCATTCTGTATGGCTGTTTTAAAATTGAGATAGATGGTTTTGAGAGTTAACAGTTAAGTTGGGTCTGTAGTTACATAGCACTAATAAATAATAAATAGTATATACACAGATATAACAATCTAGTAGCTTATAAAGACCACCTGTTGCTGGGGTGGGGTGGGGGCGCACATAATTGGACGTATTACACTTTTAATGGTCAAGATTGGTAAAGAAAATCTATTTTTGACAGTGACTGTCCACTTGCAAGACAAGCGAAGGCAATTTTTGAAAATTAACACGCCAGTCATTCCAGTGTTCAAATTGCAAAAATAGTCTCCTCAGATTGGCCTGTAAATGGACATTCCTCAAGATCACTGCAAAGGCCAGTTTTGGTCAGCTTGACCACTAAAGAGCTAAGCCAGATGGTCTTTTGACATGTCAAATAATTTTCAATGTTAGAACAGAAATGTCACACAAATCCTAATAGTATTTTGCAGCATTACTTAACACTTTTACCCACAAATCCCTAAAAAAAAGTAAATTCTTTAAGATATAAACCTTATTCTGTTCAATATTTTGAAATTAATTTGACTGGAAGCCATTTGCTGCCTTTATAAACCTTATTCTGTTCAATATTTTGAAATTAATTTGACTGGAAGCCATTGCTGCCTAAGGCAGCAAATGGCTTCCAGTCAAATAATTTTCAAAATATTCAACAGTTTTCATGCACTGTTGATTTGAATAGAGAGTTCATTGGTGAGAGTTAAAGGTGGATTTTATAACTTTATACTTTTAGACGCTTAAATTGTTTGCCTATATTAGGTTTGCACGATTATGTGATTAAATCGAAAATCGAGACTATTTTTTAAATCCTGAATTTATATAATTAAAAACGAAATAATCGAATATTCGTGAATAATTCAATTGCATAAAATATTCCAAAATCTACCTTTTTATTTACATTTTGCTCAGCGAATGCTGAAAGCCAGGCATTCCAGTGATATATTTTCAAAAATAGTCTTGTCTTGGCCTGCAAATGGACATTTCTAAACACCATTGCAGCTTTTGTCATTGATATACCTTTGTTCCGATATCCGTGTAATTTGTATCCAGGCTGATTAATTGACTAATCACGATTATTCTTAAATAATCGATAGCGATCACTCAAAGTAATAATCGGAGAAGGGTAGCCTATATGTAACGAAACGAAATAAATCTTAACATATGATAATTCATTACGTATAAATTAACATACATTTTTTTAAGTTGTGAAATTGAATTAGAGACATGAGTCCCTAATCCAACTTCACAACTAAAGAAAAATTTATTTATATGGAATGAAATCACAAAGAATTAGTTTGCTTCACTACATGGAGGTACACAATTTAAGCCTCTAAAAGTACACAATTTTAACAATTTTATTTTCAAGCATTTTGGTGTGAATAAGCAGAATTAACAAAATGGCTACTCTTGTTCCCAAGGAGATTGAACACTTGTCCATAGTTATCCAGTGATTCAGCGGAGCAAGCATATCACTGTATCACTAATGTAGGCACTAATCCTGCTAATTTCGTCACATCAACTCAGGTAAAAAATTGACATCGAGCAACTTCAAATTGGACAGAATAACATCAAATTTAATTCTAATGCTCGCAACATCGGGGTAATCTTCGATGATGCGATGTCAATGGACAAGCACATAACATCAGTTTGTCAATCACTATTTCGGAACTTTAGAGACATTAATAGAATACGGAAATTACTTAGCGTGGATGCAATTAGGTCACTTGTCCATACCACCATCACATCTAAACTAGATTACGGCAACTCACTGCTAGCTGGCATCACCAACGAACAACTACACAGACTTCAGAGAGCACAAAACGTAGCAGCCAGACTAGTAACACATTCTCACCGTCATGACCACATAACCCCTGTACTTAAACAGCTTCACTGGCTACCCGTTAAAGAGCGAATCAACTACAAAATTGCACTTCTAGTCTTTAAATGCCTGCATGGACTTGCACCACTATACCGCTGTTCGTTGATAACGAAGAGAATAGCACCAAGATCCCTGCGATCAAGCGAGCAACTGTTGTGTGTAGTTCCACCCGGTAATTTAATGGCTGGACAACGAGCCTTTTCAAAAGCTGGCCCACAACTCTGGAACAACCTCCCGGCACACATTCGGAACTGTGATAAACTTGAACCTTTTAGGTCTCTTCTAAAAACGCATCTTTTTTCTTGAGCGATTAATTTCGGAATCGGCGCTATAGAAATACCTACATACATCACTCCAGAAGGTAGTTACAATGGTATCTCTCTTGTAGCACTCCTTCAACCCTTTAACACATAAACCTTTTCAAGAAAATTTTAATTTTCTCATAGAAAATGCCCATTTGCAAACCAAGAGATTATTTTTTTTAATTTAACACTGGAATGACTGGCTCTGTTATCAAGACAGTCATTCCAGTGACAAATTTTCAAAAATAGTCTTCTCTGAATGAATATTTTTCAAGACCACTACAGCGGCAGTTTTTGGGTGATACGAACATTAAAGGTTAAGCTTACCAAACCCGCATCTACAGCGGTCTTATCACTTTAACCCTTGAATTTGTTTAAGAAAATTTCAATTCTCTTACAGAAAATGTCCATTTGCAGACAAAGAGGTGAGTATTTTTGAAGAATTATCACTGGAATGACTGGCTCGGTTATCAAGACCGTCATTCCAATGAAAAATTTTCAAAAATAGTCATCTCTTGGTCTGCAAATGGCTATTTCTCAAGACAACTGTAGAAGCTGGTTTTGGCCGGCTGGACCAGTAAAGAGTTACATAATGACCACCTCCTGACCCAGTCATGACAGCATTAACCATTTAATGGTCAAAATTGTTTTAAAACGTCTAAATATTTACTAACTGGATATCCATTTGCAGGACAAGATGTCACTATTTTTGATAATTTACTACTGGAATGACTGGCTGTTATCGAGCCAGTCATTCCAGTCGTAAACTTGTTAAAATAGCCTTCTCTTTGTCTGCAAACAGAAATTTCTCAAGACCAGTGCTGAAGCCGTTTTGGGCCGATATGAGGGTTAACGGGTTAACCAATTTCACCAGGTGTTGCCGTTGATGTATACAGGTAGAAAATGATCACCAGTGTTATCAGAACCAATACATCACATAGACCTATTGTGCAGAGGAGGAGAGTTATTGCTACTCGACGCTGCTTCTATCATGTCTATTCAGGCACCACACCCGTTAAATCTGAGGCACTTTTTTGTTCTTCCTGTAAATAAAACGTATTTATAAAATTAATTTAACATGGGAGATCCAATGGCTGTAGAAAAATATTTGTGAAGAGCGCTTCAATCATGAATCACTGTAACCCGTTAATGGTCATATCTGGTCACGGAAATTTTAGATTTCTGATTTCTCACAGAAAATGTCTATTTGCAAAACAAGAGAAGCCTATCTTTGAAAGCTTTTCACTGAAATAAATGGCTTGATTATCGAGCCAGTCATCCCAATGGTAAATTTTCAAAAATAGTCTTCTCTTGGTCGACAAATGGTCATTAATCAAGACATGTGGCAGTCAATTTTGGCCAACTTGACCATTAAAGGGCTAATCCTTTCATTTCTACATGACTGGTACAACTTCTTTCAAAACGTCGGAAATGTGCTGTTAGATATTTTGAAAATTAAGTAACTTGCCTAGAAGACATTGCTGCCTATTGCCTTAAGGTGCAGACAAATTATTCTCAAAATATTCAACTGCTTTTCTGTATGCTTGCCTTAAAATGAGGATACTGGGATTTTATCAGTAAAATGTCATATTCATGAAAAATAAGAAACATCAATCCACATTTTGCTATGCATGATTTATATTTTATAAAACTATATATTTATTTTTATATTTATGTATTTATACACTATGAAAATGGAGGTTATCCTATTCACCTTTCCAGAGTACCCACCCACCATATGACGTCATAATGAACTATGTGATGTGTAGAATGACACCATAATGAACGCATATTTGAAGACGGTCTATGCGTTGTTGTACAAATTGTTTGCTTTTACTATTTAATAAATATTCTGTTGAATATTTTGAAACTAATTTGACTTGGCGCTGTTGCTGCCATAGGCAGCAACAGCACCCAGTCAAATTTGTTACAAAATATTCAACAGCTTCCCCATATAGTTTTCATGAAATTGATAGCTAGGGCATTTGGGGATCGATCAATCCCAACACGGTGAGGTGTGGGTGGAGCTTAGCTAGTGATGGGCGGGGCATAGCTAAAAATGGAAAGGTCCATTGATAAAGTAAGTACTATATTTTTATATTTATGTATTTATACAATATGAAAAACCGAGGTTATCCAATTGATATACTAAGTATTACACAGCTACAACAAAGATTCACACAGGGAGACTCTAATCACACTGAGAGAGAAATCTAATATGAACCAGAGAATCACAGAGTTCCATTGCCACAGTATTCACCATAACAACATCATCTACAGCCACTCGTATCTCCTCCACAATAACCCAAAATGCAGGGACACATTCGCAGACAAACCACTGCTTGGATATAGGAGAAACCCAAACCTCAGAGACCAATTTCACCTATCCTAACACAAAATGATATCAGGGCAGCTCAATTCAAAACAAAGCAGAAACCTGTCATAGAACAAATTGCATATTCTGAAGTCGCCAAGAAAGGGAAAAACTTCAAAGGGTGTGTGAGCACACACACACACATACATACACGCAAGCACACGTAACCCTTTAAGCCCTCAAATTTATTCTAGAAAATTTCAATTTTCTTTTAGAAAATTTCTATTTTCAGGCCAAGACTATTTTTGAAAATTTACCACTGGAGTGACTGGCTCATTATCGAGCCAGTCATTCCAGTGGTAAATTTTCAAAAATAGTCTTCTCTTGGTCTGCAAATGGACATTTCCTAAGACCACTGCAGAAGCTGTTTTTGGCTGATATGAGGGTTAAAGGGTTAAGATATCGCTGCCACGTCAGAACATACTGCACGACACCACTGCCACGTCAGAACATACTGCACGACACCGCTGCCATGTCAGAACATACTGCACGACACCACTGCCACGTCAGAACATACTGCACGACACTGCTGCCATGTCAGAACATACTGCACGACACCGCTGCCACGTCAGAACATACTGCACGACACCACTGCCACGTCAGAACATACTGCACGACACCGCTGCCATGTCAGAACATACTGCACGACACCACTGCCACGTCAGAACATACTGCACGACACTGCTGCCATGTCAGAACATACTGCACGACACCGCTGCCACGTCAGAACATACTGCACGACACCGCTGCCACGTCAGAACATACTGCACGACACCGCTGCCATGTCAGAACATACTGCACGACACCACTGCCACGTCAGAACATACTGCACGACACCACTGCCACGTCAGAACATACTGCACGACACCGCTGCCATGTCAGAACATACTGCACGACACCGCTGCCATGTCAGAACATACTGCACGACACCGCTGCCATGTCAGAACATACTGCACGACACCGCTGCCATGTCAGAACATACTGCACGACACTGCTGCCATGTCAGAACATACTGCACGACACCACTGCCATGTCAGAACATAATAATAATAATAATAATAATACAGCATTTGTAAAGCGCCATGTGTCAATGTCAATTTTCAAAGGCGCTTGTGAAGAGATGTGTTTTTAATTTTTGTTTGAAATCATTAATTGATTGGATGGATTTGATGTGGACAGGTAGCTGGTTCCATAGTCTCGGAGCCACAACACTGAAGGCTCTGTCCCCACAGGAGCGTAAATTCGATCGCGGAATTTGGAGCAATAGCTTATCCACAGAACGAAGTCTGCGACATGGATCATATGTCAAGAGAAGTTCCTGCAAATAGTCGGGAGCGTTGTTGTTTAGACATTTCCAAGTCAAGAGCAGAATCTTGAACTCAATCCGTTTCCGGATGGGGAGCCAATGAAGATCTTTCAAAATTGGTGTTATGTGATGACGCTTTTCGACCTTGACTACCAGACGAGCCGCAGCATTTTGCACATATTGCAGTTTATCAAGGGATTTTTCGGTGATGCCATATAAGAGACTGTTTCCATTGTCCAATCGTGATGTGATAAACGCGTGAACAAGTGTCTCTGTGGTCTGATATGTCAGCACATTTCTGATGGAATTAATGTTACGCAAATGGTAAGTCGCAGATTTGCACACAGAGCTTACATGTGCATCCATATTCATAGCCTGGTCTAGATACACGCCCAAGTTCCTAGCGGATGTAGTTGCCGGGATCACGCTGTCAACTAACTGAACTTCCGATAAACAGTAACAGAGTTATCATCCTGAAACCAATTTTCAAGATGGCCTCCGGTGGCTGGTGGCCATCTTGGATTTCAGATCATTGTCAATCTAGATAGGTTTCTTCACCAGATGTAGTTGAACCATACGATGAAGTTTAAAAGCGGTCCGATAAACGATAACGGAGTTATCATCTGGAAACCAATTTTCAAGATGGCCACCAGTGGCTGGCAGCCATTTTGGATTTTGGATCATTGTCGATTTCGATAGGCTTCTTCCGCAGACCTAGTACAACCACTCTATGAAGTTTCAAAGTGATGCGATAACCGGTAACAGTTATCATCCGGAAACCAATTTTTAAAATGGACACCGGTGGCTGGCAGCCATCTTGGATTTCAGATCGTCGTCGATTTCGATAGGTTGCTTCCCCAGACCTAGTCCAACCACCCTATGAAGTTTCAATGCGATCTGACAAACAGTAACAGAGTTATCATCCGGAAACCAATTTTCAAGATGGATGGCGGTAGCTGGCGGCCATCTTGGATTTCGGATCATCGTCGATTTCGATAGGTTTCTTGCCCAGATGTAGTCCAATCACCCTATGAAGTTTCAATGCGATCCGACAAACGGTAACGGAGTTATCATTCGGAAGCCAATTTTCAAGATGCCCGCCGGTGGCTGGCAGCCATCTTGGATTTTGGATCATCGTTGATTTCGATAGGTTTCTTTCCAAGATCTAGTCCAACTACCCTATGAAGTTTCAATGCGCTCCGCCAAACGGTAACGGAGTTATCATCCGGAAACCAATTTTCAAGATACGTAGTCCAATCACCATATGAAGTTTCAATGCGATCCGACAAACGGTAACGGAGTTATCATTCGGAAGCCAATTTTCAAGATGGCCGCCGGTGGCTGGCGGCCATCTTGGACTTTGGATCATCGTTAATTTCGATAGGTTTCTTCCCAAGAGCAAGTCCAACCACCCTATAAAGTTTCAACGCGATCCGACAAACGGTAACAGAGTTATCATCCGGAAACCATTCTGCCGACCACCCGCCTGCCCAGATATATACATCTTACATAATAACCCGCCAAATTTTTTGGCGGGGTATAAAAACGATTGTCACACCTCATCATCGCACAACATTTCTACCTCCCTGGACATGACACAACACGAACTGAATCCAACACAGGACCATAGGGGTTCTCTGTCACGATCCGGATAGCATCGAAGCTATCACTTCCTGCAAGGATCGCAAATCTTACAGGATCCACCAACTATACACTACGGATCCTGTAGGTATTAGTCACGCAGACTGGTAACCCATACTTTGAACCATGAATTGTCGGAATCTCGATTTCAAGGTAACTATACAGGTAACCACCTATAGCCGCATAAACGGCGGTAGCAAAATTACTGCATTAGGAGTGTATATAAGCTGATTCCACAACTAGGATAAGCATCTAGACTCTACTATAACATTAGTAAGCGTCAGGCAACAATAGACCCCAGTTGAACTGTTCAAATTAACTATACATGTAAACTGTTGAATATCTTGATATTAATATAGAACTTACTCAAACACACCGCTCGGACATAACTTTCTTAACTAGTAAAATGTCTCTTGAACCTTCAGCTGTACATTTGTCAGGACCTCTACAGAAGCTATTTTTGAGTAGCTTGACAATTCAATTATTACTAAACTAGATTTATTGGTCGATGTAGCGGCATCACAAAATCCCCACATTCACCACTTTGAACTTTTGACACACACGCACACCACACACACACACACGCAACCCACCACTGGGGCAGAGTCAAATGTAAATGTCCTTTTGCACTCCGCAATCATATGGGTAACTCACATACCAAATTTGGTTGAATTTCATCCAACAGTGTCAGAGGAGTTGCATTACAATCAATTTCATGACCCTTTGACCCCATCCCCCACCCCCTGTGGGCGGGGCCAAATGTCCACTCCACATTGATATGGGTAACGCACATACCAAATTTGGTTGAATTCTGTCCAATGGTTTCGGAGGAGATGCATTACAATCAATTACCACAGGTTAAAATTGGACCTTTTGACTCCTCCCCCGTCCCCTGGGGGCGGAGCCAAATGCAAATGGCCTCTTGCACTCCACAATCATATGGGTAACTCAGATATTAAATTTGCTTGAGTTCGGTCAAATGGTTTCAGAGGAGTTGCATTACAAGTGATTTGACCTTTTGACTGCCACCCCCACCCCTCTGGGAGCGGAGCCAAATGTAAATATCATCTTGCAAAGCGGAATCATACGAGTAACCCACATACCAAATTTGATTTAATTCCACCCAATGGTTTGGGAGGAGATAGCGTGACGGACGGACAGACGGACGAAGGTGATTACAATATCCCCCCGACATTTTTTTAAAACGTGATAATAAGAACTAAGCATTTTTTCCCACTACTGACCATTTCAAGTTTTGCTCGCTTTTGAGCCTTCTGATCCTGATGTTCATCATATATCTCATCTAGTTTACGCTTATATCTGAAATCAGAACACACACGATTATAAACTACAGTCAAACCTGTCATCTAGTTTGCGCTTATATCTGAAATCAGAACACACACGATTATAAACTACAGTCAAACCTGTCTATAGAGGACATCTACTACAGGGGCCACAGGATAGCGGTTCCTTCATATGGGTGATATTACAGTACAGCTGAGGAAAAACTTATCTTAAAACATACTGTTGAATACTTTGAACATAATTAGATTGGAAGATTATGAAATTGATAGTCAGGCAGGTGAGGGATTAAATTTGGGGGTCCCCCGCTGAAATCTGAGGGTCCCAAATTTAGGTGTTCCCAAACAATATTTCTTGTCAATGCTAAAATTAGAGTGTACCACTGACTCAGAACTGTGAGTTATAGTGGTCCCTGACTAGATTTTGTTTGTATTTTTGTGTACAAGCCTATAAAACTGCTTTATATTCTAAGTCTTACAAGATTTTCAGGGGTCTCATGGGACCCACTGCCACCACTTTTGGGGTTCCCAAGCTGCATTTTTGGGGTATATACCCTCAAAAGGTCCCTTATGAGAATCCCTGACCCACACATAACAGCAGCCCAAGCTGTCTTATATTCTTATTGCCAAATAAAGATTAGACAGTTTTATACTGAACTGTGTTATATCTGTGTATGTAGATATTCTACTATACTAGCATTTTAACCCATTAGTAGTCAATTTTGGTCAAGAAAATTATAATATTTTCCTTTTGAATGTCCATTTGCAGGCCAAGAGAGGACTATTTTTGAAAATTTACCACTGGAGTGACTGGCTCGGTTATCGAGCCAGGCATTCCAGTGGTAAATTTTCAAAAATTGTCTTCTGTTGGCCTGCAAATGGACATTCCTGAAGACCACTGCAGAGGCTGGTTTTGGCCGGCTTGACAATTAAAGAGTTAACACCTGAAAGCTGATGACAGGTAAACTGGTGGAATTTGAACTAATTTGCCTGGAAGCTATGCTGCCTTTCGTTAGCACAAGCAGGTATTAGATTTCAACATACCCAACAGAGTAATTCATAATAGTGCATAGATTCTGTTGGCGGTGGACTATTGTGTTGAAAAGGTCAAAGGTTATCGTGCGGACTAATATGTACACAAATACCAGTTTGAGAAATGTTCAATTGCAGAGCAAAAGATGACTATTTTTGAAAGTCTATAAATGGAATGGCTAGCTCGATAACATAACCAGTCATCTTAATGCTAAATTTTCAAAAATAATTTTCGTGAACAGCAAATTGAAATTTTGTGATTTTCTCAGGGACCAAACAAACTATAAAGCGACAAAAATAGTCATGGTAACCAACCATACTAAACAACCATTTGCCAAACAGAAAATATCTTACATCTCTGAATCAGGGTTATTTTCATGGTTTCGACATTGTTCTAGCTTTTTCTCAATGACTCTAACGGGATCCCTCTGTACGGCTTCGACGTTCTTCACCATATACTTTATACCTGCAGAAACATAAATCATTAAGAACAACAACAACACCAGCAGCGAAACATGTCTCACTTTCAACGTCTGCCTGCTGAATTTCTCCAGACTACATTTTCCATACGGTTTAACTGGGGATACAATGAATATTTTTAAAACAATTTGACTGAAAGTTGTTGGTGGCTTAGCCACCAACAACTTTTAGTCAAATTGTTTTCAAAATAGTCAGCAGATCTAGAGTTACTACCCACTGAAATTATTGTCTGGTGGCTTGCAAAGGTCAGGCAGTCAATGAGTCAAGACTCAGTTAATGGGTCAAGATTGGTAAAGAAAATATAAAAAGCATAAAGGGATTCATTTCTAGCTAAGCTCCTCCCTCTTTTTCTACGTGTCCTTAACACATGCTCAAATAAATTTTAACACTTTGAACACAACAGTTTCGGAATCTCAATTTCACTGTATCTATACAGTTAAGCTGTTGAATCTTTTGAAACTAATTTGACTAAGGCAGCTGCCAGTCAAATTAGTTTCAAAATATTCATCAGAATGTTTATTAAATCATAAATTGATCAAAGATATACACTTCAGACACTTTCGTGACATACTATTGCCACCTTCATGACGCACCTGCACCATTTTGATCATAACATCAATTAACCAGAATTGTGGTTTTGCAACCACGGAGCTCGTCTGTTGATATAATTCTACATATAACGGTCATTTGCAAAAGGTTAACTATTATGATTATATAAAATAAAGTAGTGATATATATTCATTACTAATGCTATTTATGAAGGCCTGATAGTTTAGCTGTAGCAGAGCTAAACAGAAAAGTTAACCAGTATGTCAAGCTAAACAAACTAGTGGATATGCACGATGATTAAAGATGAGGCCTGTTTGACTTATTTCTACAGTTAGGAAAGTTATTTGTAGCAGGTTGCTGATTTTCTTTTTCCTTACAAGAAAGGTCATAAACACATGCTGTTTGTATTTATTGTATGTGACAATCGTATCATTTGTTAAAATTATAGAAGCCGTTGTTCAATTAAATGGCCTGTGGATAGGTCTAGAAATAAATATATAAAAATTTAATTTTGAGAAGGGTCAGACTAAAATTCCAAAAATGTCATGCACATCCCTGGCCATATGTGCAATCATCTCCAAAGTTTCAAATTTCTATCTGAAATGGTCTAGGAGTTACATGACAATCGATTAGTGCTGACTTTTGACCCCACCCCCTACCCCCAGTTTGACCCAAGATCAAAATACTTCCTTGTACTGTAGACTACTAATCATTGGCTTGAAAATGATATGCAACATGACCACCGTTGAAAAATATTTACATTTTTTACCCCATATTCCCGGGGGGGATACCAAAATTCCAAAAGTGTCATGCACATCCCTGTCCATATATGTAATCATCCCCTTGCCCATAGGTATAATCATCCCCAAGTCTCTATGCCTGATAGTTTATCCATAAAGGAGCTAAACACAAAACTTAACCGTTCTGCTCTAAAATGTTTAAGTCCAGTTAAATGCAAAACTTAACGTGAAATAACAGAGTCCATGCGCGGAAAATGTAGGGGGATAACATTATAAATGGATTGTGTTATCAATCTATATATATAGTAATAAGGCTGTATATCAAGTTTGGTGGCTGTATGCTAGATAGGATTGCCATAGCAGAGTTAAACGCAAAACTTAACCAAAATTGGACGGCGCCGACAACGCCGCTGCCGGACAACGCGCCCGGTATCGTATAAGCTTTTGTGCACCGAACAGACAAGCTAACAAGCGACATATTAGATAATGATGGCAGGTACTTGCTGGGTTCCCAGCACTTTACCAAAACAAAATTCCCTGAGTTTTCCCTGATATTTCCCTGAGAAATTTCCAAAATTCCATGAGAAATATTTTGACTTTAACGAGGCTGCAGCATAGCAACTTAGATACTGACAATACATACAACACAGTGGTAGCCTCTGTGTACAATAATTTTAATATATTCCATTTTCAGTGAATGGATACAGCTTGGATACATGACACAAGATGAACCTACTACAAACTGGCAAAATATGAAAATCTTCCCTTCTGTGTCACTATTTAATTCCCTGATTTTTTGGTGGTTTTTCCAAATTCCCCGAGTTTTCCCTGACTGGAAAAATGGAAACCCATTTTCAAGGTTTTCCCCGATTTCCACAGGGTTCATACACCTTCAGCAGAATTAAATTCCATACTTTTTTTCAAGACTCAATTTCAAATTTTCCAAACCTAATTTCAATCAGACAAAAAAACAAACAGTTACTAAGTTCATCATATATAAACTTTATTAAACTTTATAAAACAACATATCAAAATAAATAATCAACTAACTTAACATCAGATAGCACTCATCACAGATAGAAAGATATACAGCACTCTATTTGTTGATATGACAGTTAAAATAACTGGATACAATCATGGCAATTTTAATGTTGATATGGATGGATGGATAGCACTCGGGAAAGATAAAAAAAAATTAAAAATGTGTTTTTTTGAAAATTTACCACTGCGATGACTGACATAGTGACCAGGCCAGTCATTAGTGTGATAAATCTTCAAAAATATTACTTTTTGATCTGCACTGGACATTTCTCAGAACCACTGCATACATACATCATGACATGATAAAACAAAGGGTTTAAGTCTAAATAGAAAATGTGCATTTGCAGGTCTGGAGACATTTTTGAAAATTTACAACTGGAATGACTGACATGGTGACCAAGCCAGTCATTACTGTCATAAATCTTCAAAAATAGGCTTTTCTTGATCTGCAAATGGACATTTCTCAGGAACTGCATATTGTCTAGGAGTGGCTCTAGGAACCGCATATAGTCTAGGAGTGGCTCTGGGAATCGCATATTGTCTAGGAGTGGCTCAGTGTTTTTCAGGATGCAAGCCAGATATGAATTTCATTACAGCAGCACATTTTTTGTTGAATATTTTGAAAATAATTTGACTGGAAACTGTTGCAGCAATAGTTTCCAGTCAAATTATTTTCAAAATATTCAACAGCTATCCTGTAAAGTTGAGCTTGAGACACCAACATTCACTTGTTGAGGGCCACCCCACCCCACCACCCCCACCTTTAGATGACAAGTTAAAACCTGCACATATACGCTAATTTATTTTAAATTTAATTTACCATAGCTGATCATAATGCCATAGCAACAGGAGGAATCCTCATTATTTTCACTCGATAATGCGCCATAAGAGGCCTCGCGATACGAGAGAGATGTCGGACAGTCAATAATATTTTACCGTGACTCAGCACAAAGTTGGGATCATCTAACATTGGGCGATATAAAATTGCCACGCTTCTAAATGATCGCCATAGCAACAGGAATTCATTATTTTCACTCAATGACGAGCCAACACAAGAGGCCTCGCGATACGAGGGCAAAGTTAGGATCATCTAACGTTGGGCGATATAAAATTGCTACGCTTCTAAATGATTCTGGTACTATCAATGTGAAAATGTTAAATATTCTTACCTTGAACCAAAGAAATCCGTAACTTTTGGCGCTGGCTTTAGACGAACTTCTGTCAGTGTCTCATGTATTTTCCCCCGCCATGTGGCTAACAAGAGCCGCTTCGCCCATATTCCCGATGTCAAACGACTTATCACAAACACTACATTTGGCACGCGAGTTTGATGTGTTGTCCGGTAAAATCCAATCCTTATATTTACCATTAGTTTCCCAAACACTAGAATATTTGCACTTTCCCATCTTTACTGTATCATAAAAAATGGCAATCTCGCGATTTATTTCATTGTTTCAGCTTCTAACACTCTGTACTATTTGACAGACGACTGCCGATTCACTCATTTTTATTGCATTGTACTTGAACATGTTCAGATACGTATTGCTCAACAACCGCGAGATGTTCCCGGTAATAGGCGGTTTTCTATTACAAGACGAGACTGGGACCCAATCGAATTAGACTCAGGCAAGATTGGCGGAAACGCGAGATTTCGTTCGTAAATATAAAGATTGCGGTCGGAAAAATTAGGATTGCCGATATTTTAATTTTCCATACATTTTCCATACCAGTTGGCCCAAAATTAGAATTTCTATACTTTTTTCAGCCCTGGAAAAGGCTTTCCTAATTTTCCATACTTTTTCAAGACTTCCATACATGTGTACGAACCGTTTCCAGAGTGGCTGGGAACCCTGACTTGAGCAGCAGATCAGCTCCATCCATTCATCCCATGTAGTGACTGTCTTCAGTCGTGGTTATGTAGTGCCCTGTCTTGAAAGGCGGCCAAACGTGTTAAAGTTAGGAATAACTAGCACACCCAAAATAAATTCCAGTTAGAAACATTATCCACCTACACTTTAGCTTATAAATAACTTAACATGATTAAAAAACATACAAGAATTCCGCGAAATTAAATGTCACGCCTGTCTCCTGTTTGTTACAGTGACCTTGACCTTTGACCTTGTGATCTCAATATTATCATGCTGCTTCCTAACATTGTATCCAAGCTTACTTCCAGTAGGATTAACCAATCCTGAAAGATAAGCCGAGAAGTTTTGCTAAACACAAAAACTTAACATTGAAAACCCCCCAGAGAAAACAGTTTTGTATCTTTGTCGTGACCTTGACATTTTGACCTCATTATCATCATGCTGCTTCATAACAGCACAGGTAATCACATAGCCAAGTTTAGTTGCAATAGGATTAACTGATCCTTAACTATAAGTTAAATTTTGCTAAATGCAAAAACTTAACATTGTTGACGCCGGCCGTCAGAAAAGTATCACATATGTCTCACTTTCTGCCTCGCTCGCGAGACAAAAACTGCTGGATATTCTGAACATAAATGGATTGGAAAACATTGTGCGGCCATAAAAAGCAGTCTTCTAATCTATTTATATTCAAAAAATTCACCAGTAGTTTTTAATTTGTTTTGGAAACATGTTGAGTTATTTCTTAAGATCATTGCAGAGACAGGTTTTAACCGGCTTGACCATTAAAATGGTGGACTCACGCTTAATGTGTTGAATAGTGGACTTGAGGTCATCTTGTGAGACACCGGCTATTAGTGTATCCGTCACATAACTGAAAATAAACACATTGTAAATTAAATCACATATATAAGCATCAAATTTTGACACTTACTCAATACACAACTCACTGCTCGGTAAGCGGTGTAATCATAAAAAAATACATATGAGCCAGTGTGTCACGCGCCTAGATAACAAATCATGCCTATTCCATGATGCAAATTGTTTATTTTAGGCCTTATTAATCATTTAACCCTCATACCAACCAAAAATGTCTTCTGCAGTGGTCTTGAGAAATCTCCATTTGCAGACCAAGAGATGACTATTTTTGAAAATTTACCACTGGAATGACTGACTTGATAACTGAGCCAGTCATTCCAGTGGTAAATTTTCAAAAATAGTCTTCTCTTGGTCTGCAAATGGACATTTTCAATGAATTAATTTGAGGGTTAAATGGTTAAGGCGTATCGCAGTCATGTAATATAATAGTCCGGGAGCCAATTTTCAAAAGGGGTCTAGAAGAATGGTTTCGTAGCACACCCAGTATTCAGAAGGTTTGTCTCTATATTATGCTAGACCGATGTCTTGGGTATATTCTGAGCCATGTTGTACAAGAAAATTGTGGTATCACTAACCCGTGAGAAGCCCATTTACAATAGGTGTTGAATGTAGTTTTCAGACAATTTTCACAATGGTAAATTTTTCACAAACTTAAGTGCATGTTATATCAATACAATCTTAACCAAAATGGAAAGGAGTGATCGTATATCGCAGATTTATACATAATCAACCTCGTTTAAGACACCCGTATGTTGCTTTGTACATATTGGGGCACTTAGGTCTTCTTGTAACTAGCAATACCTTAGCTACAACAATGCCCATGTTTTCTACATTTTTCATAATTAAACTTTTAACTGACATGCAGTGCATGTCTACACAAGCTGGCAGGACATATTTATCACGTGAGCAAATGAGAGAATGTTACTCATCCGTGTCAGAGTCATCTTCGACAATTGTATGCTGAACATTGTCACACATTTCACCTCCCATACAAAGGCACGCTTCAGTGCAGAGTAGATTGTTAGCCTTGCATTGACAGAGATCTGTTCTTTTGCAGGCAGACTTTTGACATCTACATGATGTGAGTTCAATTAATCCAAATGGAGCAGGATCCTTTGACATTAGAACAGGCTTGAGTAGACCATCCACTATACTCCAGCCATGTCCATTTGGAGATGGAAGATTCTGAACAGCTTGCAATGAACGTCTCCAAACAAGAGCTTGAAAATTGGCCCTTTCGGTGTGATGCTTTAGACTATTCGATGTAGGTGGAAGATTTTCATTTCTTTGTCTCTTTTGACAAAAGAGCCAATAACGGGTTTCATCAGCTGTCTTTCCCACATCCCTGGTGGTATACAACTCACAGACAAATTTCTCACATAGAATTGCAGTATTCGGTGATAAGTCAACATGTTCGCCGAGTTGGGCTAAGCTAAGCTGATGACATTCAGATGACTTTAAGAGATTGAATGATTTTCTCTTAGCGACTCCAAATAATGCACTAGTGCTATCACAACCTGTAAGAGAATGAAACCCAGGCAAAGACAGACAGATAGCTGGGCCCAGTACTTGAGCAACTGTATGTATTGGTATTTATCGCAATTTGTCCTTTGTGCCCGTACGGAACCATAGTTCAGAACAGTGAAGCGAACGATACGTATATATACTAAGTACTGCCACGTCTGTATCAGGAGACTGTATAACAACACGCATGTGGTCTTTTGAAGCGTGTAGCGCGTGCAACATCATATGCGTATCTGCTTCCTCGTGATCTGATCGAAGTTCTTCCAAATACGACGAATTGTTCGCTGAAATGACAACAACATCCATTCCATCGTTAAAGCCACCAGCAAGAATGACGCAATTGTCGGCAGATAGCATATTTGGACCAGTATCACGCCACCGCTTGCTGAGAAATGCAACCAGGTTACGTTTGTTGCTTGGATTGCTGATGTACTTGGCCCATTGCTTTGGAACGGGAGTATTTTCTCCAGCAATCTTTACTTCCAATGCTGTTGATGACCCACGTTTTAGCCGCTCTTCCGCTTTGAGAGATTCCAGTCTATCATATCTGTCAAAAACTATATCTACTCTGTTGCAGTCTTCTTGATTCAGTGGAACTGTAAAGATGTGCCAGTATTTATCAGCCAATTCTCCAAATGTAGACGTACCTCCAGTTTTAACCATTTGCACAATTGCCATGCCATCTACTACATAAGCTGTTGCGCCTGTCTTGTCAACAGGTGGAAGCCGTCCATCAACATTTACTTCCTTTTCTAGTTCACTTAACAAAACACTTTTCACATTCTTTCTTAGAGTCCCATCCGTATGTGACAATGATAGTGGAACAGCAGACAGTTCATACGTCATCACTAGTTTTAAATCAACATCTCTGGACCTTGCGGCAATAATTAATCGACCAAATAGTTCGCGGTCAGATCTCACATTGTGAATTTTTTCATCATTTGTTTTGAGTTTTTTCTTCTGTGCTAGGCTGGCAAATGTTTTAAGTTTTAAGTGTGGCAACGTGTCCCAAAAGCTTCTCGTGTTAGTGTCCAGCCGCTCCTGAACAAAATTGTCCATAATCTCCTTACCAATGTCACAGGCGGAAACAAGTCTCTTGGCGATTTCACTAAGCAATACCACGCCAGTTGCAATGTTTACAAGCGGAAGACACTCGCTGTCGTCGTTTTCCGCAATATTAAAGGGATTGGTCATTATATCTGATGAGAACATCGAAAGTATCTTCTGCACATCGGTTTCATCCCTGTTCATTCGATTAGTCCCCATTTCCTTATGTACTCCAAACATGTGACTATCTTGTAACCCACACATTTGCTTTGTGACCGTTGTTATGGCTGCCCTCTCGTGGCTAGTTAAAAACCACCTCTCCAGAGCTCCTGACTTTTGTGTTATTCCAATAATACCACCTCGCTTTTTGGAATCCAAATTAATCGATTGCTCTAAGGCCATATCTGTCCACACTTGATTGAATGGATGGTTTGAGCGACTTACGGAATGAGTTCCATTCAAGAATTGTTCATGTACATGGGGATGTGTACTTGGAAGCATCCTCATGTCCGCAAGATATATTGGCAGCCATCTTGCATAATTGGTTCTGTCCATGCTGTAGAAATATGGCGCCATAGCAGCAGTAGCAGATAGGTGTGCCTGCCAATCTCCAGTTCTCTCAGCTCTTATGAATCCAAGCAGCAGCTCTACCATATGAATATATGAGTTCCAAAATGCGAACAGGTGTGATTTCGAGCTTGACTCAACTTTAAAGGATTTGAACAGCTGTTGCAATTTATTCACGTACATACACACCTCTTTGAAATTTTCTTGCAGTGCGTCTAAGTCGTCAATGCTGCTTCGGCACATCTTAATTTTCTCATCCAGACTCTCCAAATCTGTTGGAGTAATGTGGTCTTCATGTTGTCCATTTTGTTGAACCCATTTGGAAAAAGACTGCCATTGTAATCGCAGCAGCGCTTCCAGAACCAATTTGTGAGCCCTCACTCCTCGATTATATGACTTCCCTTTAAGTAGAGCAGCAGCCGTGCTGCTACCATATATGTTGGCCTCTATGAGGAGATCTTCTAAGCCAGAGTCATCAAACATCTTTCCAATAACAGTTAAGTAGTTTAGCGCAATGTGGAATCCCCCCAGTCTGATCACGGTGTCACTAAACTCTTCTTTATATCGCCACTGTATCTTCTTTGCCTTGACATATATGGCAATGACAATGAGAGCGATGTGAGGTGTAGTATTCATTTTAATTTGTTTTTCCGCACCGATTACCACCACATCCATCTGTCTCATTCCAACCACCATTACCTGGGTGCTTTGTCAACAGTGGTACAGCTGGATATACAGATTCTATGATGTATGTTGGATATATACACCTGTGCAAAAGTTAAGCACCACCCTATTTTTACGCACATGCGAGGGTATATTCATGTGCTATGAAGAAAGCAATAGCATAAACATTTATGTACCCATCCATCTTAGTGCAAGAGGTAATAATGCAACTAGAGGAATGCTGATTATGATGGTGGGGAAACACTGTATGTTTTTGTTTGAACTTGAAAACGAGGCCTGAATATGGTTACGTTGACACAACTGACAACTATTGCCCTACAGTTGACACACGTGGCTAGATTGTCATTAATGGTGTCTGAAAACGAAGTTTAACATCTGTGCACGAGTTTGAGACTGTCATTATTAATACCGGGTATATCCACCTTGTGCCTGGATGACGGCCTGGACACGACGTCTCATGCTGGTCACCAACCGACTGATACGCCATTGTGGTATTCGTTGCCATTCAAGATGGAGTGCGTCTGTTAATTCCTGTAGGTTCTGCACAGGAGGATCCCTCCTTCTCACCATGTTTCCCAGAATGTCCCAGATATGCTCAATAGGGTTCATGTCAGGGCTCCTTGCTGGCCATGGTAGGGTTTCGATGGCATTCTGGCGGAGGTATTCATGCACAGATCTAGCACGATGTGGTCGGGCGTTGTCATCCATGAATATAGGGTGGGTTCCAGGTGCATGATTTACAAAATGAGGGACCACAACTCTATCCAGTATGGAATCTTGATATCTTTGTCCATTTAGTGTTCCAGGTACAGTCAACAGATCCAGCTTACAATCAAATGAGATGCACCCCCATATCATAACGGAACCTCCACCAAATGGAACTTCTTCCATGATGTTACGTTGGTCGTACGCCGTGCGTCTGGACCTCCATACACGAGTTCGACCATCTGTGGCATGAAGCAGGAACCGACTTTCATCGGACCAGTGTACCCGTCTCCAGGATCTCATGTTCCAGTGTCTTCTTTCGTTGCACCACCTCAGATGCTCCTCTTTGTGGTGTGCAGTGAGGAGAGGACGTCTGACAGGTCTCCTAGCTTTTATGCCAGCAGCATACAGTCTGCTTTTGACGGTAGACATTGACACTCTATTGCGCGTTTCCCATTGCTGGCTGAGCACTCTGCTGTTGGTGAATGGAGATCTCCTAACAAGGCGTACTAGGGCTCGATCATCACGGGCAGTAGTCTTCTTCGGTCTTCCAGATCTAGGCCTGTCCTTCACCTCGTTAGTTTGCCCATGTTTTGCAATCAAACGACTGATTACAGTATGGTTAATGTTCAGCTGTCTGCCAATCTCTCTGCATGACATACCAGTGGTATGCATGCCTATGATTTGCCATTTCACACGATCACTTAACCTTCGTCTTGCCATAGCGGTTCACAATCAAGAGCCAATTCTCTCTGTACAAATAAACCACGGTCATGAACACAAAATTCCTAATCTTGTCGCCTAAATCTGTATGTAATGTTCTACACCTCAAACTGGACTTTTACATAACTGAACACGTGTGCTGTTTCCCGCCACGCACGGACATCAAGCGGCGTGAAGTCATGCATGCATGTGCATTTCGTACTTGGAATTATGTCAGCTAACGCGGGGACAAAAAGTATGGCAGCCTAGTTGTACCATCATGTTTCTACGTTCTATTGTTTTTGCTGGTGCTTAACTTTTGCACAGGTGTATATGTTAGGTCGATATCCGTCTAAATATCATATATGGTGAATCTAATACGATATTACTTTGAGTTATGACACGATCATGCTTATATCGTTGTGCACTGTGGATACAGCCAAAGCCTAGACCCCCTATGCAAAGAAATCAGGATAACTAATTAGTGCTACCACAATTTGTTTGTACAACAGGGCTTAAAATGTGTGGGACATGTCCCCCAAGCCACAGCAAGTGTCAGACCTTCCGAATACTGGGTGTGCTACGTCACGATTCTGACCTAGCTTTAGCTCCTGGACTATAATCATTAGTTTCAAGAAACAAACACACTGATGTAAAATTACCCGATTGATGCGTGCATTCCTGGTTTTCCTGTTCAAAGCATAGACCTACCTTACACATTATAAATCTTAGAAAACTATGTATGCTTAGACGTAACTCTACCACTCATAGAAACCAGATACGATTAAGTCTCTATGGTCTGAGGAATATTCCATTAATTGTCTTGAAAATAATTCGATAGGAAGCAATTGCTGCCTAAAGTTAGTTTCGTAGATTTTCAAAGTCTTCTCTTCACCTGCCAATGGATATTGCTGAACACCACAGCAGAGGTTGGGTTTTGGCTGGCTTCATTAGAAGGGTTAAATGGTTAAAATGGCAGTTAGTATGTTATGTCAAGCCAAAGTAAAATCATGAAAGTGAGGCCAGTGCAGCAATACCCTGCATTAACTCTTTGCTGCCTATAACGGCCCAGGTTGCCATGCTCATTCCAGACTATAACGGCCCTGGCTGGGCCACCCCATATATTACCAATGACAATGATAAAAAAAATTGTCTTGGAAAAGTTACCTGTCCAGATTAATGCCTTCCTTTGCTGCGCTTGTTAATAGAGCTGCCAATGAGATCTGTGGAAAACAAAGCATGACGTACCTGTAAGGTATGCATCTGATTATCTTACATTATGACAGGTGAAAATTCAGCTAGTTATGATTTTAGTCGCTACCCATCAGATTCAGCTATTAGCTTTAGGCATTCTAATACATAACAAGAACAATCAGAGTTTTCAGACACTCACCCTCCCACTTGTCACATTTAAAGTTTTTGGGATTTTAAAAATTTTCTGGATCACACACCGTGTGATAAAATATGAGCCAAATCGGACAAGTAGTCCCTGAGATATGCATAGTATCAGAAGTTGATCTAATCGTGATCCAGCTTTTATTTTTCTTCAGATCACAGAAAAAGACTGGAAATCCTAGTTTACGGTAAATTCCTTAGTTGTGTTAAAATTTGAGTCATATTGGATCCATAGTTTTTAAGATACATCTCCAGACGGATACACACGAGGATGGACACACACAAGGACGGACACACACAAGGACGGACACACACAAGGACGGACACACACAAGGACGGACACACACAAGGACGGACACAGACACAAGCATGCACACAAACGTGAGCATTAACCTGTTTCTCTGTGGGGTGAGGGTAATTATGAGCTTTACTATTATTGTTCAGTTTTCTTTTGTAAAAGAATCGATAAATCCACTTTTAGCATCCATCTCATAGCTTGGGATCAATTGAACCCTGAACTCCCTGAATCCTATTTCTAAACAAGAGGCCCAAGGGGCCTGTATCGCTCACCTGGACCATAGGCATTTCAACTAGAATGGTCATTCATAATAAATAGAACTCTAATGAGTTGAGCAGACTTGTAACAAGAAAACAGAGGCCATGTTTCTTTATGTATCAACTTCTCTTGAACACACTTTAATGGCCCTTAGTCATCAATATCATATCTCCCAAATTTCAGCCCAATCCAAGATTTTTTGCACTAAATGATATTTTATGAGTTTTTAATCAATCGCTCAAACAGTTTCGGCGAAGATTTTTAAAGACATTTCTAAGAATCGACAAAAGTTCATAATGGCTGCTGATCGGCTTTGTTTGAACAAACTTAAATGCCCTAAGGATGTTTCCTGCCAAATATAATTTCAATCAGCCCAGTAGTTCTCGAGAAGACATTTTTAATTTCCATTTGCTTTAGTATGGGAGCTTTTGGTGGGAAAATTATCCACGATGGCCGCAACCCGTTTATCCGCGTTTCAACAAGAGTTTTAGTGAAACACAACATACGCCTGCATACATACTTGTTTGAGGAATGATAAATGTCTTCGTCTATACCTAACACATCTGCCGGAAAGAAATTGCGAGTGTAGGTTCAAAACTCTTCGAGATCTGCTCCAGACAAGAATTGGACGCACAGATGGATGGCGAGCGCCATCGCTTTGAGCGGGCGTATACAAATTGCAAATTTGAGATCAGAATACCCAAAAACAGATATAAAACCAATTTCGGCCTCAAAATCCATCACATAAAAAGATCCAATATGGCCGCCAAACATGCTATGTTTTGATTGGCCCACGGCAGCCATGTTTTTGACGGATCAACTTCCCTTGAGCAAACTTTAATGGGCCTTAGTTCCTAATCATATCTGCTAATTTTCGGCCTGATTCCTTCCGCGGTTCTGGAATTGTTTTCGCTAAAACTAGGTCAACCAAGATGGCCACCGAACCATTTGACCAACCAAGTTCCTTTGAACAAACTTGGTTCAGCTTTTGCACTAGATCATATCTCATGAGGTTTGCATTGATCCCCCCAAGCGGTTTCAGAGATTTTTAAAGACGCTTCTAAAAATTGTACAAAGTCCAAAATGGCCGCCAGCCAATGGGCCGATCGACTTCGTTTGAACAAACTTGGATCTCTATGCACTAAGGATGCTTTGCGCCAAATATAATTGAAATCATCCCCGTGGTTCTTGAGAAGAATTTGTTTAAAGAAAAGGTTGACGGACGGACGGTCGCCACGGCATAAGCTCACTAGGTCTTTCAGGTCAGGTGAGCTAAAAACTATACAGATAAGCTGTTGAATATTTTGAAACTAATTTGACTTATGGCAGCAACAGTGCCCAGTAAAATTAGCTTCAAAATATTAAACGGAACAGTTGCTAAGTAGTAGACATACAATTCGTACACATGACGGAATATTAAGAGTGCATGACGGACTTAGATACGCCATTCATGACATTTTAATTTAACTGTGACGTATTAGATTATGATTGGATTCATCCATGACTGTAATTATGATAAGGCAGGAGCATATTTCAGCGACACCATTGTCAAAATCGGACAAGTTTCCATTCTTCTACCAGCTCCTGCAGAATACACGGATGACAAATTTGGCATTTTTCCAGCAAAACTGATTTCTTCATTAACAAGCTGTGGAAACTCAGCAGTCAAACAGCTAAGATAGCTATAAGCAAAGACAATCATCCTTGATCACAGAAAACACACCAGCCATTATCGAAACTCCTTTGATTGAAAGAACCGTAATCATGTGGAAACATATGGCCCATGCTTGGCTTGGTTCGTTGTTCACTGATGTGGTTCGTGGTTCATGCATTTTGGTGTTCCGGAAGTGGAAGATTTACTGACGAGCTTCGTCGTACCTGGAACCAAGTTTTGACCTTGATTCGTTGTTACCAATGGCTACTGGTTCATAAATTTCAAGATGGCGGCGCCCAACTAAATTCTACAACTTATTTGAATGACAAAATCTCGTCAATATTTTTAGTGGATGCGGTCATTTACATAATTAGTCTAAATTGAAATACGATCAATTTAATTGCTGAGGTTAACGCAAATTAGAATGCTTGAGGGTTCAGAACATTACCACAAAATTGGTTTCGGCAAGCTTCGTCAATTTGCATAAAACGTGCTTTGTCATTTCTGGTTTGTGGTTAGTGGTTCCTGGTTTGAACCAAGTCATCAAATTCACTGACTCGGTCAGTCGCGAAAACAGGCTCCTGGTTTCACTGACAGTGCCCACCCCCTGCTGCCCCACCCCCACCCAATCTAGTTATGCAAACCTGCGATGGAGCGAATATGAGACATGCATCTGTATTGAGTGATCTATCGAGGAATTCTTCCGCATTCTTTCGGAGTCGTTCAGGGTCTGCTACATATTTACACATTGTCTGCGAAACAAAAAAAACCTCACATGAAAAACGTGTAAATTGATGGCTTCTGTTATAGCAATCGCTTCAGGAGAATGGATCAATGTACAAAATTCTTTACCATCCTAGAAACTCAATGTTTATCATGTTAACCATTTCACTAATAAATTCCCCATATCTCATTTTCAACGCAACCATATAGGAACAATGTTTAATATTTTGAAATTAATTTGACTGGAAGCTGTTGCTCCCTAAGCAGCAACAGCTTCCAGTCAAATTAATTTCAAAATATTAAACAGAATATGACTTATATCGTAAAGAATTTACTTTTTCAGGACCTTTTTCGGTGAAAGGGTGGTTAAGGATAAAGCGCCCCGGACACAGCATTTGCGGAATGTCCAAACTCCGTGTAGTTTCAATATATTCAATAGTTTCAATATATTCAATAGTTTCAATATATTCAATAGTTTCAATTTATTCAACAGCTTTCCTGTATGGTTGTTTTGAGATTGAGACACTGTGAATTCAAGGGTTAACGGTCAAGAAATTAAAAGTTTTTTGCTTTGTAAATGTCCATTTGCATGACAATATAAGAGTACATTAGCACTGGAATCGCTGGCTCGATAACTCAGCCAGTCATTACAATTTAAAGTCTTCTCAAGGGATTCCCATAAGGGTCTCTTTGAGGCTACATATCCCTAAAATTTAGCCTGGGACCCCCAAAAGTAGTGGCAGCGGGTCTTATGGGACGCGTGAAAATTGTGTATGATTGTGTCATACTAAGTAGATTTATAGGCATTTTGCACAAAAATACCTATATAAGCTAGCATGAGACCACCATAATTCATAGAACTTGTGAGTCCCTCAGGTACACGCCGAGTTTTGTATGGATGAAACATACTGCTTGGGAACACCACATTTCAGTTTGGGACCCTCAAATTTCAGCTGCGAACCGTCAGATTTCAGCTGGGGACCCTCAGATTTCAACTGCGGACCCTCAGATTTCAGCTTCAGCCCCTCAGATTTCAGCTGTGGACCCTCAGATTTCAGCTGCGGCCCCACAGATTTCAGCTGCGGCCCCTCAGATTTCAGCTGCAGACCCTCAGATTTCAGCTGCAGACCATCTGATTTCAGCTGCGTACCCTCAGATTTCAGCTGCAGACCCTCAGATTTCAGCTGCGGACCCTCAGATTTCAGCTGCGGACCCTCAGATTTCAGCTGCGGGCCCTCAGATTTCAGCTGCAGACCCTCAGATTTCAGCTGCGGACCCTCAGATTTCAGCTGCGGACCCTCAGATTTTAGCTGCGGACCCTCAGATTTCAGCTGCGGACCCAAGAATTCCGGGTGTGGGGTCCCTGGGACCTCCAAAATTTAGACGCCATGAGAAACACCGGTCTTCTCATGGCATGTAAATAGACATTTACAAAGCAAAAATACCAAAATTTCCTTCATATGTCGATTTATTAGGCCATTTAGTAGATGGTATAGACAAAACACATACCTTTATGCATGAGGAGGACCTCTAGTGGCCAGAATGGACAATACACATACTTTCATATCTACAGAGGCCCTCTAGTGGCCAGAATGCACACTGCACATATTTCAACATGTATCAGCAGACCTTCTAGTGGATAGAATGGACACTACACCGACCTTCATATGCATTAGCAGAATATTCGACACACATTCGTATGCATAAGCAGGCCATCTAGTGACCAAAATGGATACTAGACACACCTTCATATGAATAAGCAGGCCATCTAGTGACCGGAATCGACACTAGACATTACCTTCATATGCATAAAGATGCAGTTTAGTGGTCGGAATGGATATTAGACATACCTTCATATGTTATATGTATGAGGAGACCCTCTACTGACCAGAATGGACACTAAACATATCTTGATGTGGATAAGGAAGCCTTCTGGTGGCTGTAATGGACACTATACATACATTCATATGAATAAGGAGGCCCTCTAGTGGCCGGAATGGACACTATATATACCTTCATATGAATAAGGAGGCCCTCTAGTGGCTGGAATTGACACTATACATACCTTCATATGAATAAGGAGACCCTCTAGTGGCCAGAATGGATACTATACATACCTTCATATGTATGAGGAGGCCCTCTAGTGGCCGGAATGGACACTATACATACCTTCATATGAATAAGGAGGCCCTCTAGTGGCCGGAATGGACACTATACATACCTTCATATGTATGAGGAGGCCCTCTAGTGGCCGGAAAGGACACTATACATACCTTCATATGTATGAGGAGGCACTCTAGTGGCCGGAATGGACACTATACATACCTTCATATGAATAAGGAGGCCCTCTAGTGGCCGGACAGGACACTATACATACCTTCATATGAATAAGGAGGCCCTCTAGTGGCCAGAATGGACACTATACATACCTTCAAATGAACAAGGAGGCCCTCTAGTGGCCGGAATGGACACTATACATACCTTCATATGAATAAGGAGGCCCTCTAGTGGCCGGAATGGATACTAGGCATACCTTCATATGAATAAGGAGGCCCTCTAGTGGCTGGAATGGACACTATACATACCTTCATATGAATAAGGAGGCCCTCTAGTGGCCGGAATGGATACTATACATACCTTCATATGAATAAGGAGGCCCTCTAGTGGCCGGAATAGATACTATACATACCTTCATATGAATAAGGAGGCCCTCTAGTGGCCGGAATAGATACTATACATACCTTCATATGTATAAGGAGGCCCTCTAGTGGCCGGAATGGATTATGTATAACGAGATGATAATGAAGCATTTGCATAAGCTGTAGCTCGAATCCGAGAATCATATCCGCATATCTTTCACGATTTCCCTTCAGATTCATCACAAACTGCTTTAATGAGACATTGAATTCATCCACCTTGCAGGCGAGAAATACACTCGTTAACCTGCAAAGCAAAATAAACAGGTGTATAATTTAAACACTTAATCCACAAATTTGTTCAAGAAAATACTTATGTTCTCATAGAAAAAGTCCATTTACAGACCAGAAGACTATTTTTTGAAAATTTACCACTGGCATGACTGGCTCGACTTTCGAGCCAGTCATTCCAGTGGTAAATTTTCAAAAATTATATATTAGTCTCCAAATGAACATTTCTCAAGAAGCCATTTTTGGCCAGCATGAGTGAAAGGGTTAACACAAACATCTAACGTAATGAAATGATACAAAAAGAAACTGGAATTTTAGTCATGCACTTCAACATTACAGAGGGTACCCCTGCCACAACCGAACAAACTTTCACTAGAATATTGTGCGAACCATGAAAGGTAAACTCCTTCGATATATGTCACACCTTTAGCTTTGAATTATAGTAAAATTCTACAAATGTAATATAAAGAGACTGTATATTTATTAACAACTTCCTGGTATTTAAAAAAACGAATTGCTAATTTACATATTTATCCTTTAAATGATCAAGCCTTCTAAACCGGCCTCACAAGTCGCCTTGGGCAATGTCCATTTGCAGGGTCAGAGATCATTTTCAAAAGCTTACCACTGGAAGGACTGGCTCAATAACTACACCAGTCATTCCACACATGACAAATTTTAACTAGAATGCACAGTCGATGGCACGACATCGTAAATCTCCTTGCTTTTGCCAACTTTAACATTCTGCCATCCCCCAACCCCCCAAACCACCTCACTCCCAGCAATGGGGGTGAAGGCTAATGTAAGCGTTGTCTCACAATCCGCACTCATATGGGTAACTAACTAAATAAATTTGTGTGAATTCCGCCAACTTCGTTTGATTTTCTACACCACTTCCACCCACCATCCCACCCTTGGGGTGGAGGCTAATGTCAATATCGCCTTGCAATCCACAATCAAATGGGTAACTCACATAACAAATTTGATTGAATTCCACCTAACAGTTTCGGAGGAGATAGCCAGACAAACAGACAGATGGACAAATGGATAAAGGTGATTGCAGTAACCTCGCCATTTTTAAAAATGAATGTGTGGGGATAAAAATAGTCTTCGCTTGACTTGCAAATAACACTCTTGATTTTGATGAACGGATTAACTGGGAAAGGGATTGAGATGTTCCATAAATGACATTACATGATATCTCTTGGGTGATAATCCATCACTGAGTTGTGTATGTAGAAACGCTTCAAGTAACACAGAGCTGAACCCTGCAAAAACAAAGTCACAGTTTACAGTACTAACTACATGTTGCTAAAAATGTCCAAAGCCATGACGCTGGATGAATACCTCGTGCTTGGCGTCCAGGGGATCCGACTTTCGTCCTCCACTCAAGGACAAGCACTGTTTTCTTCCAGCGTCATGACTTTCCACATTTTACCAGTTTTTAATGGTTAAATTTGTTTCTGAAAATCAAATATTTGTTTATTAAATGTCGATTTGCATGTCATGAGATTACTTATTTTGAAAATTTACTACTGAAATGACTGGCTTAGTATTCGAGCCAGTCATTTCAGTTGTAAAATTTTCAAAAATAGTATTCTCTTGCCCTGCAAATGAACATCCCTCAATCCTACTGAAGAGGCCGGGTTGGCCGTCTTCGGCATGAAAGGGTTAAATAACCATGCACAAATATGCCATTAGCCAATACAGATGTGACAGATGAACTCCAACAGGAGCAGATTCTAACCCTCCATATCAAAGCTAACTCTACCTACAGAGGAAGCAGAAAAATTAAAATTAATTCACCCAATTAACTCACCCAAGACTGGGGAGGAGAATGTCTCTCTCTGCATTCACCAAGTTATGAGAGGGGACTCAGATGTTGACTCCCATATCATAAACAGAGGAAAAGAAGCATACTGGATCCATCAGCTTCCCACCCTTGGAGCAGCTAGAATTTGTCTAGGTACAATTTTTGAAAATTTACCACTTGAATGTCTGGTAAATTGTCAAAAATAGTCTTCTCTCAGTTACGCATATGGTCATTTAATAAGGGTTTTTCTTGACCAAATTTGACCATTAACTATAACACTTATACCAGCCATAACCGACTTCTACAGGTCTTGAGAAATGTCCATTTGCAGACCAAACTGCAGAAGTCATTTTGTTACCAGCTTGAGCATTACCATCTGACTGCTGAGTTTCAGTCAAATTGTTTTCAAAATATTTAGCAAGTCAAGACTTTTTTTTATCTCAGGGACAGCTCTGTCTTTTACAACGTTCCAGCCAATAGATTAGCCAAATACCATTTTTGATATCAAATACTAAATATTTTAGCCACATCTTTACTTCAATGTCACTTAGGAACATGTTTGCAGTCAGTCATCATCAGTTAATACCATCGTTACAATAGACTCTTATTATATAAGAAATGTGTTGAAACTAATATGACTGGCAACAACAGCTTTCAGTCAGTCATATTAGTTTCAAAATAGCCTAGTAGGTAAATCGGTCCCTGAATCTGACAAAGGGTTTTGCATTATGCTTCAAATCCATGCACACTGTATCTGTTGTACAAACTCTAAATTTTAGAACCGCTAACTTACCAGAACATGTCTTGGCATTGGTGGCTGAAAGCGGGTACAAAACTCTTTCATTACGTATTCATAATGGCGACATAAGTTATACTCCTCCTCCGGTGTAAGAAAGTTCGGCACAGGCTCACCATTCTGAAATAAATACACTCCAGTTCAAAATATACAACAAAAGATTTCTTACAATGTTTTCAAAATTATACTAATAAGTTTCTGTTTTAAAAACCTGAATGGTATTTCTGAGCTGTACCTCAACAAGAATTCTGCACAATTAAATGTCTCGCCAGTCTCTTATCTGTCAGTGATCTTGACTGTTGACCTTGTGACCTCACTGTTATCATGCTGCTTCCTAACATTATACGTAACAATGTATATACGTTTAGTTCCAATAGGATTAGCCAATCCTGAAAGATAAGCTGGGAAGTTTTGCTAAACCTAAGATGTTAATATTGAAAAAAACCCAGTTTTGTATCAAGGTCAGTGACCTTGCAACATCATTATCATCATCCTGCTTCGTAACAGTAAAGGCAACCACATAGCCAAGGTTAGTTGCAATAGGACTAACCAATCCTGAAATATAAGGTGTAAGTTTTGCCAAACACAAAAACTGAACATTGTTGATGCCGCCGTCAGAAAAGTGATACATATGTCTCGCTTTCTGCTTCGCAGGCGAGACAAAAACCATTTTGGCCAGCTTGGTCATTAACCATTTAAGCGTTAAATTTGTTCAAGAAAATTTAAATTTTCTCATAGAAAATGTCCATTTGCAGATCAAACGAAGCCAATTTTTGAAAATTTACCACTGGAATGACTGGCTCGGTTATCGAGCTAGTCATTCCAGTGGTAAATTATCAAAAACTGTCTTGTTTCGGTCTGCAAATTGACATTTCTCAGGACTTCTACAGAAGCCGGTTTTGGCCGGTTTGAGAGTTAAATGGTTACGGGGTAACAATTACATGGCAATCCCTCTATTGAACATTGACACCCACCCTATAAATCTAGGTACACACCTGACTATGATTGCTGATATAGCGTTCATTTGCTTCTCTCTTTAACTCTGATAACTCTCCCTCTCCGCTATAGCACCAGTACTTGCACTGAGAGCTGGTTGAAAACATCTTTGGACAATCTGTGTTGACACGGCAACTCTTCACCAGAATCACTCTCTTGTCATCTTAGGGGCTTCTATACAGAGATAAAAAACATATATATATATATATATTATACAGAAAAGCCGCTTGAGAGGCCACCTGGCTACTGAGGTCAAATGGGCTGGTCTACTGACATTCTAATACAGTACGGCTCAGAAATAACTTGCCGTAACATGTTCCTAAAACAAAATAAAATGTACTGTTGAATAGTTTGAACATAATTGGCTTGGAAGACATTACTGCCTAAACCAGCAATGTCTTTCAATCATCCAAGTATATGAATTCCTTGACTCACACAACTTCCGACTACTCTACAAAGCTCATAGTGAGTCTGCATCTAGAGTATGCAAACTAAATTTGGTGTCCCCATCATAAGTCACATACAGAAAAGATCAAGGGTCCAGAGGTAAGGTGTCAAACTAATTATAGGTTTCAAAGATCTCTCATACGAGGAACATCAATACAAACTAGAATGCACCCGATGGAGATGCTGACTTGTGCCTTTTGTGCTCCGTATTAGCAACGCACTTCGTGATGTCGCGACCTATATATTCGATGCTTTGTCCTGAGACTCATACAGCTTCTAGCCACCTATATTAAATATGAATGGAGGTACTAAATTTAGTGATTCTAGTCATTCTACCCACTCGCGTTCCCGATTTATGGCTAAAAATGTGTATTTCGGGATGCACTAAATGACCCGGTGACCTAAATTCTTTTACCTTTTGACCCCCCCCCACAGGCAAACCACTCATAATATGAATGTATGTGCCAAATCTATTCTACCTTATAGGATTACCGAGATATCGCGCGCGGGCACACGCACGCATGTGTACACACACCAAACACAATACTCGCACCGGCCTTGCGCGGTGTGAGTAATAAGGCATTGCCAGCAATATAAATCTCAATTACGCTTTTGTTGAAATAAAATGCAACAAATCTTGGCAAATTCACTTTTCCAGAGTATACATCGATTATTTGATGTCATATGATGTCATAATCAGCTAAGCTGCATGTAGGATGACATCATAATCATTACGTCATGAATGATTTTATTAGGCCCGTCTTTAACTCTTAATAGTCTGACACGTAAGAATTGCATGTCTCTACTATTTTAATAAACATGCTGTTGAATATTTTGAAACTAATTTGACTGGGCGCTGTTGCTGCCATAAATATTCAACAGCTTACCTGTATAGTTTTCTGGAAATTGATAGGCAGGGAGTTCAGAGTTCAGAAATCGATCGATCCCAACACGAACGAAGTGTGGGGTGGAGCTTAGCTAGAGATGGGTGGGGCATAGATAACAAGAGGTCCAAGGGGCCTATGTCGCTTCACCTGGAGCACCATCAATTTTTGTCAAACTTGTTGGTGGGTGGTTTAGCAGTCTTTTAAATGAGTTGGTGGACATTTGGCCGCCAAACAGACTACATTTTGATTGGCCCACAGCGCCCATGGTTTTTTGATGGATCAACTTCCCTTGCATAAATTTTAATGGCCCAAATTTTGGCGTGATCCCTTCAGCGGTTCTGAAGGAGTCATTTTCGTGAAAACCAGGTCATCCAAGATGGTCGTCGAACCATTTGGTAAATCAAGTCCTCTTGAACAAATCTGGCTTACCTCGTGGCCTAGATGAAGATTCTGCAAGTGGTTTCGGAGAAGATTTATAAAGACATTTCCTGAAATTGGCTGAAATCCAAAATGGCCACTGGGCAAATTGGCTGATCGAGTTAATTTGAACAAACTTGGATCCTTATGCCCTAAGGATGCTTCCTGCCAAATATAATTGAAATCGGCCTGGTAGTTCTCGAGAAGACATTTTAAATTTCCCATTGCTTAAGCATGGGAGCTTTTGACGAGAAAATTATGCAAGATGGCCGCCAAACCGTTTATCCGACAGTTTCGAAAATTGCAAATTTGAGATCAGAATACCCAAAAACCTTTATAAACCAAATTTCGGCCTCAAAATCCATCAAATAAAAAAATCCAATATGGCCGCCAAACATGCTATATTTTGATTGGCCCACGACGGCCATGTTTTTTTTACGGATCAACTTCTCTTGAACAAACTTTAATGGCTCTTAGTCCCTAATCATATCTGCCACATTTCGGCCTGATCCCTTCAGCGGTTCTGGAGAAGTTATTTTCGCTAAAACTAGGTCAACCAAGATGGCCACCAAATTATTTGACCAATTAAGTTCTCTTGTCCTAGATCATATTTCATCAGGTTTCCTTCAATCCCTCAAGCGGTTTCGGAGAAGATTTTTAAAGACGTTTCTAAAAATTGCCCAAAATCCAAGATGGCCACCGGCCTAATTGGCTTCATTTGAACAAACTTGGATCCCTATGCCCTAAGGATGCGCCCTGCCAAATATAATTGAAATTGGCCCAGCGGTTCTTGAGAAGTCGTTTAAACGAAAAGTTGACGGACAGACGGACGGACGATGGACACACAACGGACGGTCGCCACAACATAAGCTCACTTGGCCTTTCAGGCCAGGTGAGCTAATAATATTTCCCAAATTTGGGCCTGATCCATTCAGTGGTTCTTGAGGTCGTTTTCGCGAAAAGTAGGTCATCCAAGATGGCCACCGGACCATATGGAGTATCAACTTCCCTTGACAAACTTGGTTCAGCTACATGCCTAGATGATATTAAATTTAGAAGACAAATTAAAGGAGAGTGTTGTGCTGCCGGTATCCGCAATCCCGGAGTTTGTGTTTCGTGGCTGCCGGGCTAGCTGATTCCCGCCGTTTCTACGGACGCCTGGCAGTCGTACCTTGGAACTTGAACTGCGCATATCTGCCGCCGGTTCCATGGGCCAATTCGAGACCTCTGTTGGGTGAGTAACCTTTTATACGTAGCTAAGTTACCACATCACATTAAACAATTCAATAGCAAGAGGACACACATATAAACTAAAGAAACATCGGTTTTCACATGATTTCAGAAAACAGATTCACTCAATAGCAAAAAGCGTGCACACAAAAGATACAATGAAACTAAGAAAACTACAGATTACACACTCTACAAAATTGCTAGAAACAAAGCAACAGCATGCATCAGAAAATCAAAACAGACATTTGAACGTAAAGTGGCAACTGAAAGTAAGAAAAATCCTAAAGCCTTTTGGAACTATGTCAAGAGTAAAACAGTTCTACGTGAATCAATTAGCAAGCTACGTAACCCTGCAAACGACACCATGACCACAGATGATACAGAAAAAGCAAACATTCTCAACACATTTTTCTCAAACATGTTCACTCCAGAAAATCTTCTTTCTACACCAATCATTAACCCCAGAAACAATGGTACCATACTAAAAGACATATTAATAACACCTATTGCCATCGAAAATAAACGAAAAGGACTCACCCCCAACAAAAGCAATGGCCCGGATGAAATACCAGTGAGAATACTAAAAGAAGCTGCTAAAGAAATTAGTACACCACTATGCATAATTTTCAACAAGTCTCTTGAAGAAGGCATTTTACCCGACATCTGGAAAATGGCAAATGTATGCCGCATACACAAAAAAGGCTCCAAGAATGACCCAAGCAACTACAGACCAATCAGTCTCACTTCTACATTATGCAAGGTCCTAGAATCTTTTATAAGAGACAGTATTGTAAATTTCCTGGAAACGGCTAATCTATTTACCAAATGTCAGCATGGATTTAGACGTAAAAGATCATGTAAAACTCAACTACTAGAACACCTGGAGGATTTAACAGCCATGCTTGACTCAAACGAACCTGTCGATGCAATATATTTAGACTTTTCAAAAGCTTTCGATACTGTGCCACACCAACGACTCCAAACAAAACTGAGAAGCTATGGTATTGGCGAAAATTTAGTAAAATGGATAGGGAACTACTTAAGCAACAGGAGCCAGAGAGTTAGAATTAATGATGCATCATCGGACTGGAATGAGGTGACCAGCGGCGTGCCACAAGGAAGTGTTCTAGGACCTATACTTTTTCTGATATATATAAATGACCTACCTGATCGATTAACCTGCCACTGCAAAATATTTGCAGATGATACAAAGATGTACGGCAACCCAGCTACCAGTCAGATTCAGGAAAACATAAATAAAGTATGTAAATGGTCGCAGACATGGCAACTATCTTTCAACACAGACAAAACGCATGTCATGCACTTCGGCAGAAATAACCCTCAAACCAAATACTATATGACAGATACACCTGATCCACATCCTGTATCAACATCAGATGTAGAAAAAGATTTGGGGGTTCATGTCGACAGAAACCTCTCTTTTGACAAACATATAGGGAACATTGTATCCAAGGCAAACAGTACAATAGGACTAATCAAGAGAACATTTACCAACATTGATCAATCTACTTTCACGCTACTATACAAATCACTTGTGCGACCCATTCTTGAATACTGCAACTCAGCATGGTCTCCAAGACTGAAAAGGCAATCGCAGCTATTAGCAAGAGTACAACGCAGAGCAACAAAACTTGTCCCACAAATCAGAGAGTATAGCTACACAGAAAGACTTGAAGCCCTAAATCTAATGTCACTGAACTATAGACGGTTTCGTGGAGATTTGATTGAAACATTCAAACTCATCAAAGATCTATAAAATAATGATAAGAACTACTTTTTCGAACTGTCCAATGTTACACGGACCAGAGGTCATAGGCTCAAGCTCAACATAAAACGTAGCAGCAAAGATATTCGGAAGCACTCCTTCGCAAATAGAGTGTCACCACATTGGAATTCACTGCCAACAACAATAGTCGAAGCAACCACAGTCGAAATATTCAAGGGCAAACTAGACATCTTTTTCAAAGAAAGAATATTTGAATTCGACTGAACACAATTAATTGTGGTGTGGCTTTGGACGTTGCTGTTACACATATGCCTATACAACATATGTGAGCCGTCAATTCCCAAAGTCATAATACAATTATTACATCACAGTGGACTAATCTTGAAACAGCCTGTGCATCTACATGAACATGCACACATGAAGATAGCTACACGTGTTGTATCCAGACCAGGGTTGCCTGCCCTACCAGTTTAGCACTGAGGCAATAACAAGCCAATGGCGTATGCCTTGTAAATTGATGATGATGATGATGATGATTACTTTACCAATAGAATAATTGATGCCTGGAATTCACTATCACATCGGAAAATTTAAACAAGAATAGATTAGACACATACTGGGCAAAACAAGATTTAACTATCATAGCAGCCTAAAACAAAACGGAACATAGAGGCTTTTTAGCCTGCGTCCTGCAAATCAATCATATCTTGAATTTTGATAGGCTACAAACGAAAACTGGTAGTATGTGCTCAATTTTAAACCTAAGACAGTATAACTCAATAGAAATTGTACTGCAATACTTTGCTAGTGCTCAATATATAAAAAAAAAATTAATAATAAGTACGCTTACTTGAATCTTGAATCTATAACTTTCTTATCAGGTCGTTTTCGAAAACCGGTTACGATCTTTCTACTTGTTGTGTTGAGTAAATCCCGTCTATCAGACCGCGGGCCTTTAAGACGACCCTCCTTCTGGAGTTGATTCCTAATCCTATATTTATCAGTTTAACAGATTCCGAACTCTGTAGATCAGCATACAGCAAGAACACTGTACAGACACTTTGTTTACATGCAGATTTCACCCCACATTATGAAACACCTCCTTTGGAGTATTTTAAGTTAAACAGGGGAACAAAGAAAAAAAGTAAAGCAAAATCCTGCACCTTAACTATGCAAGAGTTAGAAAAGGTGTAAACAGGTTAGGTAACTTTGACCAATATCTGAATATGTGATGCCTATCATTCATTTTGGGTTGCTAACAAACACTGGCATGCCTCTGAGCCTCCTTGAGTAGCGAACAATCGTAGCATAAGGAAAGCGGAGTCTCCGGAGCGCCACGTTTATCAGGTCACCTACATTGCACCTTATGCCCTCGCCACCTCCCTGCGCCATGTGAATGATTTTAATGGAACAACTACGTTCCCACCGAGGACGTTTTTAATTCTCTCTGGAGGCACACACTTAGCCTATTTTTATGGGTCTAGCGATCCTTATCCTGTCTATTCGAGAATAGCGTGACACATAAAAAGTACCATACTACAGCCACTATTGCACACCCCTGAAGAAATCTTACTGTGGCATGATTCTTCTCCATTGGTTAGCGACACCGCTTTTCTTTTGGGGCACTTGGCTGGCGGTCAGGCTAATATTCGCTCAGTTACTTGATCCAGCGGTTATCATCCTGGTGTCACATTAGACTGCAGTGGTGTCTAGACATGACAGAGATTCCCTAAAGTTTTCACTCTTTTAGTTATGCGAGCCGATCACCCCATCTGAAACTTGGTATATCGTTCTTGGACCTTGCCAAATTTTTCTTGATGCTGCTCAAGGCAGTCTTCATCTCCGAGCCGAAGATTAGCCAGACTTTCCAAAGTTAGAGGTTCTCTCATAATCTAAATGATCACGTCCTTCTGCAGCCGCCAGAGGCCTTACACCTAAAAAAAAAACCTAGGATCGCTGAAACTACAGCCTAGCATGAAATCCCATTAAATTGTTAGAGTTAGGGTTAGGGACACATAGAAGAACTACATCAGAACATCTCCAGTGAACACCAGATCAACTAGGCAGTGACCACAAAAGTCATCTTTAAGAGCCAAGATTCCCCTTCGACTGCACACCAAAGTGTAAAGCGCACACCAACCCCTGTTTCCACCCTAAACAGAACATGCTAAAACATAATGGTGTTCTTCATAGAATAGAGAGAGAATCATATAAAAATGAAACGTAGGTAAGAGAGATTGAAAACCACATGCTGTACTATCCGCCTCCCGAGCATGGCCTACAGCAGGCACATTCCACTACACACACTCATATGCACTTCCCCTTGCATGAGCCTCCCATTCCGCGACCGTTCCCGCCAACTTAGGATAACACTTCAACAACACAAGAAGTTCCCGCTGATGGATGATGGCAAAGAAGAAGTGGACTCACCCTCCTCCCACCTATCGAGGGCGGCCCGGTAGCCCAACTTGAACATCTGCAAGCTATATGCCATGTTGAGAATGCTCGACCAGACCTGCACGTCTCCACTGAGACTGCTGGCCGCTCCGACCAGCAAATGTTTGTGGGAGAGCCTCAAAGAAGTGCTCATTGGACAGCGTCAAAAGCCATGAGGAATATAACTGAGAGCTGCCATGAAGGACTCCTGGCCGTGGAGGATCTCCTACTGACTGACCAGACAATGCCTCGGTCCTGGAGCTCAAAGACTACTACGATGAGGACAAATTTTGTGACGACTGCATGACTGGTCCCTTCCGATGACATCATGCCTGGCCAGGGGTTGGGGTGGGGTGTGGGTTGGTGGGGGAGTGAGGTGGGGTGTGGGGGGGAGGTGGGGGGGGGGGTGCGGGTTGGGGGGGGACTGGCAGACGCCTGTCCACAGCTGCCGCCTGATGTGTGTCTGCAACTGCATTGCCAGATAATGACTCTGCAAACTGGATGCCACCCAATACGAGAATGCCCACCTCTACTACACTGCGCTCTCATGCTCAAGTTCACTTAGATCCCATTGTACAATTCAAAGCACACAGCCCCTCGCCACTGGTGATACTGGATCTACCATTACCATCCCGAGCTCCCGCCATTACACTACCATGCATGAAGCCGTACGACCACCATTAGTAGAAGCCTGCACTCACCTTTGTGGTGCTGCTGAGCCTCTCATAGAAGTTGCAGGAACTGCCAACTTCACGATCCAAATCCAGCGGATCATAATAGTCAATGTCGCGAATGACGTGCTGCTTGGCATTGGATTTCTCACAAATTGCGGAGCTATAATACATTGAGCCCGTCAGAAACTTGAAATTGATGGATGCCGCATTACGCTTGGTGAATGTTCAGCCCTTCATCACACTTGTGCGCTCTGTAGTGTGGGTCGCCCAGGCCAGATTGACCTAAATGCACCACCTTGTGCAGTCCTGCGGGCCTGTGTACATAGCCACATTCGATAGGAATGAGAAAATGACTATGTCCATAAAAGCGTGCATTGCACATGCGCGTCTTTCAACATAGCCCTATTATGCTGCATAGACAGTGTGTGGTATGGCATCTTTTGTTTATATAATTGTCCATTTCTCCAAACGGTTAATATGAGGCTGATACGCTGCAGCTTGGTATGAATCATTACCAGGATCCATTCAGAAACACGAATCCGTTTACAGAATCAAAATCAGACAAGGAATGGCTGCGATATCATACAGTGAAAATATTGTCAAATTAGTGCATGCACCACTGCACCCCGTATCACGCGTGCTCCATAATGCTGTAAGGTCACTTTATGTCACACAAAAACACATGACCCTATGCAATTATCCTTCTAGAAGGGACGCTCTGCGATTGGTTGGAAGGGCTCGCTAGTGCCATTCGATTGGTTGGGGAATCCTATACAAGGAGGCCCATTGGCCACAATTCATCAGTCGGGATGGTGAGGTAGTCCGATGGGGTTGTCATTCCTTGACGCTTAACAGCACTACGCAGAGCAGCCGTTCTGGCAATCTACACTCTCTGGCAATCTACACCTGCATAATTGCTTTAAACTACCTGAACCTGTGATCGGAGAGTGGCTCCGCCACAGGCGCCGAAGAAGGTTTTGGATGGCCCTTCTTTAAGGGCCTAATAACAAACTAAAAGAAGGTTCACACCACCGCCCATTCGGCCATACCATGGTGCACCAGAGACTACTGGTGGCGCACTAGTGAACATTAGACTTTGGTCAAAGGCACCATTTAGAATGTCATTACACGCCTAATTGATCTGTAGGCCATCCAGGCCATGTGTATCTCACCAAATCTTGTCTGGGCCACGCCAAAAGAGTGGTCAGTCTAAAGTGCATGTCATCTGTACCCTTTCTACAAATGCTTTAAAGACTGCCTATATGAAACCTTGAGCTGTTTCACTGTTGAACATTGCTTCCGATGTCGCACCTGAGCTAGCGACACTGTTCATCTTGTGTTAACACTATTCAATAAACTTTTCTGCCACACCATCACTACTTCATGTGTGTGTGCGTGCGTGCGTGCATGCGTGCGTGCGTGCGTGCGTGCGTGCGTGCGTGCGTGCGCGCACTCGTGCGTGCATGCGTGCGTGCGTGTGTGCGTGTGTGCGTGCGTGTGTGTGTGTGTGTGTTTTATCCTGTATCTGCTTTCGGCCACAACTCATCCAAACTCTTTCTGCTACTTGGAATTATCAACCTTTCATCGTTGATAATTACTGTTTTCTATGTTTGTTTAATCACTGTGCTACTATTGTAAATCTAGGCACGCATTTTACTCCTGTACGCCGATGACTAAAAGGCGCAGCGACTATTGTGCATTCTTTAATTACTGTATTACTTTGTATATCCTGATTACAAGTTCAGCAAGGCCTATATCATTTCTATTGTCTTACTGTACTATAACGGTGAGTGCCGATTTTTACTAGTCACTTTTTTGCGTTATTGCTAGATCTAAAGAAATATACACTCGTTTAAATACCTATTACAGACATTGAATTGTGCATCACCTAAACTTGTTCTTAATAACAACATATCTCCACTAGGGCCATCTCTCGTACCAAAACATAGACACGAGGCACAGTGCAATAACCCTAAGTAAATATTAGCTCAGGTATTTCAGTTAGGCTATCTGTAACAAGCTGAGGCAGTTGCTGAAGCGGCTGTTTGATGCAAAGCTCGCTTACAGTGCCATGGTCTAGTGGTATGCCACAAAATAGTATATACAGGCCATGAGTCTATAAAGACCATTTAGTTACTATGGCAACTGTTTCAATTTGTGACTAACTCTGGCCTTCTTTTGGCCCAGTGCGACCTGCATCATGCATGCTCCATAACGCTGTAAGTTGAAGGTCGCTTTATGTCACAAAAAAAACATGTGACTCTATGCATTTAGCCTTCTAGAAGGGATGCTCTGCGATTGGTTGGAAAGGCCCGGTAGTCCTATCTGATTGGTCGGGGAATCCTATATAAGGCGGCCCATTAGCCACAATTCGTGAGTCGGGATGGGGAAGTAGTCTGATGCAGTTGTCATTCCTTGAGGCATAACAGCACTACACAGAGCAGCTGTTCTGGCAATCTACAACTGTGTATTTACTTTAAACTACGTGAATCTGTGATCAGAGACGGGCTACGCCACACACGCCGAAGAAGTTTTTGGACGGCCTTTCTTTAATGGCCTAATAACAAACTAAAAGAAGGTTCACCCAGCCGTCCCTTCGGCCATCCGACGGCGCACCAGAGACTACTGGTGGCACACTAGTGAACATTAGACTTCGGTCAAAGGCACCATTTCGAATGCCATAACACCTCTAAATTGAGCTGCAGGCCGTCCTAGCCATGTGTATCTCACCAATTCTTGTCTGGGCCATGCCAAAAAGAGTGGTCAATCTAAAGTGCACACCGTTCGTGCCCTTTCTAAAAGTGCTTAAAAGACTAGTTATATGAAACCTTGAGCCACTTCACTGTTGAACATTGCTTCCAAAGGTTGCACCTGAGCTAGCGATGCAGTTCGTCTTACTTCTGTACGCCGATGACTATTAGGCATTCTTTAATTACTGTATGACTTTGTATACGCTGATTACAAGTAGGCGTAACCAGGTCAGTCAGACCTATACCATTTCTATTGTCGTACTGTACTATAATGCTGAGTGCCACCTTTGACTGGTTACTTCTTTGTACTATTGTTAGTTCTAAAGAAATATACACTCGCTTAAATACCTATTACAGATATTCAATAGCACATCACCTAAACTTGTTCTTAATAGCAACATATCTCCACTAGGGCCATCTCTCGTGCCAAAACATAGACACGAGACATGGCACAATAATCCTAACTAAGTATTAGCTCAGGTATTTCAGGCATTGGCGGTGATGCTCGCCCAGCCCAACTGGAATGTGATCATTCCACCGGCTCTAGACATAAGTTTTTGTATCACCTGATCACCCAGTCTTCCTCCAGGAAGTGAAACCCAGAGGCTGGCTAACCAGCAGTATCATCAGGCCAATTTGTACCTTGGGTATGAGTCAGACCCCGAGAAGCACTCAGGACAGTGCGCTGACCAAACTACAGCTCGTTTTCTCCAGCACCGCTACGCTTAAACATGGCAAAGAAGAAATTCTTTCAGTTTCCACATTGAACAGCCCTAACCCCCAGTCTCCGAACCCCTGAGAACAGGACATATATTTTACATGAACTGCTGAGATCGCTTGCCCATGAGAAGTAGTCAACCTCCGCATCCCGACCGTATCCCTTACAGAATTTTCAATACGTCCGCCCGAACCATCACTTTGGAAGCCAGACAGATCTGTGGCCAAATTCTCGAGGTTAATGCCATTCATGATGACAGCCATCTCTAAAATTATTTTTTCTGCCAGAAAGAGGCTGACCATTCCTTCTCCCTGCCCCCCACCACCCACCATCCATCTGCAAGATCTCCATTCATGTGCAAAGGAACGGCTGAATGACAAACAAAGTTTTCAGGTTTAAGCGCTGCTGAATGAACACACGACCAGCTTTTCCAGCAGTAATTTATACCTGGGAGAATCCCATCTAGTGAGTCACAACATCAATACAGGAGATTACAACCCTGTTAATAAACTGATCCGCTGCCTCCCTACACATAAAGAACAAGAAGCACATCAACAAGTAACAGAAATGTTGCAATATAGCATTATAGAACCATCCACTTCGCCTTGGGCTGGCCCCATTGTGCTAGCAAGTAAGAAAGATGGCATCTTCCGCTTTAGTATTGACTATAGATGCCTAAACGACTGTAGCATCAAGAATGCCTCCCATCTTTCACAGTTTAACCATGTCCTAGACTCCCTCGTTGGCGCTGCCTGGTTCAGTATACTTGACATGACCAGCGGATACTGGCAAGTAGACATGGATGACCGAGACAAAGAAAAGACCGCCTTTGTCTGCCACGATGACCTTTTTCAATTTCGTAAAATGCTCTACGGGCTGTGCAATGCACTTGGAACTTTCGAATGCCTAATGGAATGAGTACTCTGCAAATTACAATGGAAAACGTGCCTCTGTTATCCCAATGACGTGATTGTTTTTGGAACCACCTCAACAATGCGGTAAACAATCTCAACAAAGTGCTTGACCGTTTTTCCGCCGCCAATTTAAAGCTAAAATCAGTCCCATCTGTTCCGTGAAGATGTAGAATTCCTTGGGCATCTTGTCTCTGACCATGGCGTCGCTACTTAACCCGCTAAAATAGCAGCCATAGTCGAGTGGAAGATGCCTGCTACGCTCACAGAAATGTGCAGTTTCCTTGGACTTTGCCAATATTACCAGGCCTATGTATCCGAGTTTAGCAGGACTGCACACCCCCCCCCCCCCCCTTTTCCAATGTACAGAAAAAGACCGCCCTTCCAATGGACTACAGAAACTGAGGCTGCCTTTCGACTGTTAAAAGACAAATTAATTTCTGCTCCAATACTCGCGCAACCTGACCCGTTGTGCCTGTTTATCCTTGATACCGACGCATCAGACACTGGCATCGGTGCCCTGCTATCACAAATCGACAACGACGAACATGGGCAAGCAATCTGCAATGGACCCTGATGCCTTTCCCGCACTGAACGCCTCTATGCCACCATCAAGCACAAAATCTTGGTTGCAATCCATTTCAGCAAGCACTTCAAGCATTCCCGTTATGTCAAACCTTTCATATTGCAAACTGACCACTCCTCCTTGCATTGGCTAAAAAATTGTGAAACCGCGAAGGACAGATTGACCATTGGCAGGAAACGCTGCAGAGTTTTCAATTCGATGTGATCCACTGCCCGGGCGTGCGTGCGTGCGTGCGTGCGTGCGTGCGTGCGTGCGTGCGTGCGTGCGTGCGTGCGTGCGTGCGTGCGTGCGTGCGTGCGTGCGTGCGTGCGTGCGTGCGTGCGTGCGTGCGTGCGTGCGTGCGTGCGTGCGTGCGTGTGTGGAGTGTGGGATTTCTAGGAACGTAGAAAATATGGGCAGATTCTCACGACAAAGTGAGCACAGGAGCTGCGATGTTAAAAGTTCGCGAAGCGTCCTTCAGACAGCAGGAACTTGGCAGCACAAAGCCAGGAGTCGGTCAGCAGTGGGTGCTGAAAGTGTGGTCTCACAGCTCTCCCGCCTAGGGCGGGCAGGGTTTCCTGTTTAGTGGTCGCAGATGGAAGTGGGCGGCACCAAGTGGGTTGGGCCCCAGTCGTGGTGGGTTCAGTGACTTCTCTGCATCAGGGAGAAGGCGCGGCGTTTATCCTGCAAAATCCTGTACAACTTTTACAAACTCAACAGATATGAATTCTTTCAGGGCTCAGTTGTTGTTGTTGTTTTTGTTGTTGTTGTTGCTGTCGTTGTTGTTGTTATTGTTGTTGCTGCTGCTGTTGTTGTTGTTGTTGTTGTTGTTGTGTTCAGATATTTATCTTGTTGATAGGAGCATCATCTAGGCCAGCATCTTAGCCGCTCAGTGTGCTCCATTCTGTGCTATACAGTGTGCTATTTACAGGTTCAGATATGGAGCCACTGGCCACTTGAGCTGTCGACCGAGACGTAGTTACAGTACAGTATTTGAACTTAGTTACAATACTATTTACACTATCAGAGCGTATTCACAACAGAGCTCCAAATACAGGGCCTGACACTCAGAGTGAGCTATTTTACATTCCCCATCATACAGAAAACACAGGAGACGGACTGGCGGCTTTACGTATCCTCCGAAGGAAGTGTCATGTGAATGACATGGAATGACACAGGTTTTTCCACTTCGATTACATGCCTGAATGTGGGATTTAACAAGGCTCTTTTGGATTGGAATTCCACCCATTTTGGCAACCTCGCCAATGCGTCAGTAATTAACACACATGGTCATAATTCAAAGCTTTTTAAACCATGTTCCCATACAGGTAGTAGGAAAAATTTCTTCTCAAATCATGTGATTGACAAATGGAACAGATTAAGAGTCGACTCCGCATCTGCATAAGACATTGATTAGTTCACCAACATGGGGGAAATGGATATATAAATAGGCCTCACGCTTATCTTCATCCACCAAATGTAACTGTAACTGAATGTTGGAGCTGATGCATCATTAGATGCTCGGACAGATTCAAGTAAGAATTGTGGAATGATATCTAAATTGGATCACCACAGTATTCTGAAGAAGAAGATTAAGATTCAAGATTCTTTATTTCCATATAGGTAAATAATTTGACAATTCAATACATAGATATGACATTTATAATGTCCATTGAGCGAGTACAAAAAATGTATGGATGATCTGATTCTTAGGACGATACATTTTTCAGCATTGAACCTCATTAGCCATATTTTAGACCAAGTAGTGAGTGAGTTTAGATCTTTTTGGTGGAGTTCACAGTCACTTTCGTTATTGATTATGTGGTAAGCTTGGTGTCATCTACAAAGAGCTTCGCCGGTGCCTTTACATAGTCTGGAAGGTAATTAACGAATAGCAGGAAAAGTGCAGGGCCCAGGATAGAACCCTGTGGTACACCACTTGTAATGGGTTTCCAGTCTGAATGGCCATTTCTTAAAATGACTCGTTGCCGTCTATGAGATATGAAAGATTTGATCCATAGCAAAATATGTCCCTTTATTCCTAGATTTTGCAGTTTATGAGCCGTGCATGTGGTACTGTATCAAATGCTTTGGTGAAATCTAAATAAATTGCATCGGTTTGTTTGTTGTCAGCATAAGCTGAGAACCAATCTGGCATGCACTTGGTGAGTTGCGTGATACAAGATCATCTCTTCTGAAAGCCATGCTGATGGCAAGATATTAGCTGATTATCGTCGATGTGTTGCCACAATATGTCGAGGACAGTCTTTCCATTGGCTTGCATATTTGGCTGGTTAAAAAGCTACAAGTCGATAGTTATTTGGTGAGAGCCAGGATCGCTTTTTTAATAGTGGAGTCATATTTGCGTTCCACCACCCAGCCTTGTGGGATGGTGCCAGATTGTAGAGACAAGTTGAAGATATCTGTAAGTGGTACAGCAAATTCATGAACTTTGCGAAATACATTCACGTGGATGCCATCTGGCCCAACTGCTTTCTTTCCTTTTAGTTTACTGAGCTTGTGCTTGACATGTTCTATTGTGATATTCATGTTGTACATGCAGCTGCTGATCTACTTAGATATCGTTGGGAGAGCACATGGTTCATCTTGTAAATATGGGATTATCTTGTGGGAAGTCATGACCCCGCAGGATGTCTTATAATTCACGTAAGACCCAAAAGAAATAAAGTTTTGAAAATACCAGGTGAGCTAAAAGTCCAGGTGAGCTAAAGATGGATGCCGTAGCATTGCATCAGTAATATTTATATACATACAATTTGAGTTGGAAAGTTATGATGACTAAGTGTACCGTGGCTGAGTCTACCACCTGTTATTTATAAATATGTGCCAATCATTGGGACGGTGGAAAGTCGAGCCAGCCAGGTCATCTCTTTATATGTAATCGAATTGTACTAATGTTAAATGGATAGGATGTTATTTATGGCATTGCATAACCAGCAGATAAGATTAATATGATAATGTTAGAAATGGATGATTTAATTGGAAAGGATTCTATGGTTCTGAGTTGATGTGTATTTGAGAATGATTTAGATAAAAGTTGTTGCTGCTTAGCCGGCATTCACTTTTATGATAGTCAGCAGTTGTTGGTAGTTGTAGTTTTGGAACTAATTAATGTTTAGTGGCTAGTGTTGGGATCATGAATTATGAGAATAAATTGAACGTGACTGATTGACACAGTTGATGATGTAAGCAGACTGGTATTTGATCGTGGGCTAGAACGACACCATCTGGTGATGAATCATCCAGCACGTGTGCCTAACACCCTAGGATTCTCGAGACGTCTCCATTAGTATGCAATGGATAGGACATGGACATTGTAGCGACCTCTAGGAATTCATAACAAAATCAAAATTTTTTGATAAACTAAATGCCACTCATTTTATGGTATGCAACAACAACACATACCAGAATGTTGTTAGTTAGCTGACAGATCACATCAAACCAGAACCGGTTCCCACTGCTTTGTCTATGTGAGGCACAATCTTCTATGAAGGATTGGGCAGAGTATGATTGGTCAGAATGACGTCATAGCCAATCAAGATCAATCAGACTCTGCAGTAAAGAATTATAAAGAATAGAGTTGTGTGCCAGGCAAGTGAGGGCGGAATCACTGATTGGCTGAAAGGACCAATCAGTTATCAGGTCAGAACTTCTAGGAAGAGATAAGCAGAAGTTGATTGGTGACTTCATTGTTCGGCCAATCAAGGTGTGCTTATCGGGTACCTAGAAGAGTTGTAAGAATAGATTCTGAGAGAAGTTGTACATTTCTGGGACATAAACGGAAGATTGGGAAGTCCGAATTTGGATTATAAAAGAAGGTACTTCTCTCAGAATAGGTTAAATTCTGATTCACCAAGCAATCGCAAACATTGCTGCTTGGTTTAAGCTGTGGCTGTTATGCCTAACGAAGTTTACTGTAGGATAAGTAGACTTAGATTAGTTTAGCCTGATAGTTTTAAGTACATTGTATTGTACCAAGTATTCTTTGTATGAGCGATTTTGCTCGACCATTCAAACAGTTTATATTAATAGTGTAAATAAAGTCTTTTATCTTATGTATATGTAAGACCAGTAGTTTGTCAGTTTGTTAGGAATCTAGTTGAGCTGTGTTCGGAGTGGGTTCACTTAAGATGTTCTAAACTCACTGCTTCTGATTATCTCCATCTTGAGTTAGATGACCAACCATGGTGGTGTCTAAACTGCAACAAATCTGTATTTCCTTTCAATCACATTAATGATGATGCTGACTACACACTTGCAATCATGAATCCACATGTTGAATATAACTACATAGAGCACATACCAGACCTAATTCTAAATCCCTTCAAACTTAACACCCACACATATAGAGACATCAACTCAAAAGATGCTAGAACTGACTTATCCATACCTCCACAAACTTGTAACTATACGCTTCTAAGCAAATTTAATGACTTTATAACAAATAGTAAAGAAAGCATTGCACTCTCACTCATGCACGCAAACACTCGATCGATACTGAAGAACAATGACAAGTTAAATAATTTCCTAGATATGAGTGCACATGAGTTTGGAATTATTGGAATTACAGAGATTTGGCTAAAAATAAACTCACCTACTACTCTAGTTAACAAGAATAACTATACATTTATCGAAAAGCACAGATCTGACAAAATTAACAAGGATGGTGGAAGTGGTGTAGGCATGTACATAAAAGACAATATTCAATTCATTTTGCGTGAAAACCTTTCAATAATGGAAGAATACATTGAAACAATATTTATCGAAATTCTGATTCAAAAAGGTAGAAATAAAATTGTTGGTACAATCTACAGGCCTCCTGACAGTGACAACAAACAATTCATTGAAGCTTTGAGCAGAATTCTGGATACAATACAAAAGGAAAATAAAACAGCCTACCTTATGGGTGATTTCAATATTGATCTGCAGCAACAGAAATGTTGTCATACCAAAGACTTCATTAACTTATTAAATACCTACTTTTACTATCCGACAATAACTAAACCAACTAGAATAACAGCATCTATGGCGACCGTCATTGACAACATATTCTGCAATAATATTAATCGCAATATCAGCAAAACTCATGTCGGAATTTTTGTAACTGATATCTCAGATCATTTACCTATATTTCTCCTAGAAAAACAACAAACATACCAGAAACAATTCGAACAGGAAAAATTTAAATGCAGAGATCACTGTCAGGTCAACATTGAAACATTCAAAAGATCTATGTCAGAGGTCGATTGGAGCATAGTAACAGACATTCAGTCTTGTGAGCATGCCTACAACAAATTTCATGACATCTGCACGACTATTACGCTTATTGTACTCTGACTCCAGCACGGCTCTGGCAGTATATGTATTTTTATTTTATTGATGCACTGGCAACGTGCGGCTTCAATTTCCATGTGCTAACTTAGCCGACAGTGATGCACCCATTAGTTTAATATGTATGTATGTATGTATGTATGTATGTATGTATGTATGTATTGTACATCATAAGTCTGAGGCGAGACTCATATCCTTTCTAACCGAAAATCTGTATGGCTAATAAAATCCCCAAATAGGTTAATTTACTGGCTAATAATCCCAGAAAGGTAGTTAAGTCCCTGTATAAGTTTTCGTATCAAGTTAGCTTTTCAGCATTCTGTCACTGTGCCACTGTCTTGTGTGTCTTATATATGTTAATGTATAAATGTTTTGTAATATGTGTAAGGAGTCCATCACTCAATAGGCCATGCCTTTGATGGACTGCCTGTTTAGATTATATTTACATGTATAGAAAAAAACATGAAATAAAGCAACTTTGAACTTTGAACTTTGAACTTTGAACTTTGAACTTAGACACACCAAGTACTTAACAGGATCTTCATCAGTCAGATTAGGCCCAGCAATCTGAAATAAATATCGTCAATTTACCATCAGTCAGACGAGGTGAGCCGATTGCAGCTACTTCACCCCTTCTCATTTCCGGTAATGAGCGGGAGTGACTAACTTTATCGACGACAATCTTAGTAAGTTCCGGTTCAACAAGTTCTTGAAGGCCACGCCCACCGACAATCTTCAATCTGTCTCTTGGCTGAGAACTGATATGAAGAAATGGTTAAGTAGATTTGCCTTTTTACTGTCATCTGTGATATGACTGCCATTCGATTCTAATGTGTCTACTGTCGCCGATGACTTGTGAAATGTCTGCAGTAGTTGTAAAAAGGTTTTGGATCATCTTTACTTTGCATGGCTAATGGTTCTTCATGGTCAGATTGTGCCATACAGGTTATTTCTTTTACTCTGTGTGTTTCTTTGTCGTGTAGAATGTAGTCTGCTGATAATCCTGCATTTCCTGCTTTGACCCAGGCTTTACACTTTCTTTTCTTTGCGCGTTTCACAGTTGTGTAGCGAGACCATGGAGGTTTTATGTCTCTGTCCGGCTTTTGCTTTCTTTGTTGGGATGAATTTGTCACATAAGTCTTGGTGGTATGATCTGAAGGTCTCCCATTTCTCATTAACAGATTGTTTGTCTAAGACCGTATTCCAGTCAATGTCTCCAACAGCTTTGTTTAAGGACTCATAGTTACCTTTTGAGTATAGATAGATTTTCCGATTAGCTAGGCTGATTCGTCGAACAGGTAATTTAAGTTTTAGGTTAACACACATATGGTCACTGGTGCTAAACGGTTCTTCAAATGCTATGAACTCAATAATGTCAGGATTTCCTGTGATCGCCAAGTCCAGTATGTTGTTCACTCGTGTTGGTGAGCTGACAAGTTGAGTTAGCTGGGTTTCTTCTAAGGTGTCTAAAATATCTTTGAAAGTGAGGAAACAGCCTCTATTGTGAGCCAGTCAATGTCTGGGAAATTTAAATTGCCTACTGATATGACGCTCTTTATATTAATGTTGTCAATGGAGTCGCAGATAATGTTGAAATTAGGTTCTTTTCTTCTTTCTGGTCGGTATGCAATGCCTATGGTCAGTTCGGTTTTTCGGCCTTGATGTCATCTTTCAAAACGCATGAGTTCAGTGATGACTTTACAATAAAGAATCCACCACCTCTGCTTTCTTGCACAAATGTTCTGTCTGGGTAGACCTTTATGTTCCTATCTTCCATGCGTATTACATAATCATCATGAGAAAACTCGGTGATGGATACACATTTATCTAACCAGGTTTCAGATATAGCATAGATGTCAAAGTTTGTTTCTGCAATGTGATCTGATAGGTCAGTGAATTTGTTAGTTAGGCACTGCACATTGAAGTGAGAAATTGTGATTGGTATGTAGTCTTTACAGGTTTTGGAGATGCTTTTGAATGTTTTTTCCTTATTTGAACTAAATGTATTTACGGTGTGTACATTCCCAGTCCTTCTTCCTTGAGGTAGACTCTCACCTGTCTCGGGAATGGTGTCCCAGACTGAGAGTGTAGGGGGCTGGACCATCTTACTATGCGTCTCCTTCGTATGTACCAGTTTGGGTCCTCCTCCTTTTTTGCCACTAGTTCCTTTTTTATTTTCAAGTCATCTTCACGTTGAAAAACTGCTAAGTCAGGGCTGACGAAAATAGTTTTTGGGTTGAGGTCTACTGTATTAGGGTCAACTTTTCTGATTTTAGGTCCATTTTGTAGAAGATTGAATTTTGAGTCAACGTCGCTGAACTGTAAGTGCAGGGGTCTCCCTCTCATGTTGTTGCCATCTTTTGGCTTACCTAATCTTTCTAATCATCTTGGTGTGTCTGTAAACTCTAGTGATGATAATATCTGATTTACTTCTTCATCATCTGAGACGTTGTTTAGCTCGGGAACGCCTCTAATGGTGATATTATTTTCCTGTCATCCATTTCTGTGTTCATTTCTAATCAATTCCATTCATTTCACTAAATTACTCAAATCATTAGCTAATGCAGTACGCTGCATTTCAACAGCTTTAACAGAAGCATCTAGCTTATCAGTTGAAGCATTGTCAGCCCTTTTACTTACAGTTGCTTCTTCAAGGTTATCACTCCTTTCTGTGACTAGTTTTATATATGTGTTACAGCGTTCTTTGATTTCCTGATCAGTTTTAACAGCATGTAATGCCTTAACTTCGCAATTGTTGCAGTATCAGTGGAGATCTGATCTGTCACTTAAGACTTGATATTCATTGTCGGCCATTAATAAACATTCAGTACAATACCATACTTCACAATGTGCACATTGGAGACATTGGTTACCCTCCAGTAACATTCGGTCGCAAATCCCACAAGAGTCTGATTCATTATCTTTGTGCATTTTGGGAGTTTGCTTGTTTTTTGTTGTTGTTTTCTTTGTGATTTCTGACAATACTGCATGAGTTTGTTGCTCCTTTTCGAAGACCGCCATCTTTGTTTGATGATCCACAGTGTTTTTGGTTACTAGCCATAATTTCAGAATACTTATATCCTGCTCTTGACACCCAAGCATAAAATTCACAATGGAAAGTTCCAGAGAACAGGTTTCCTTTCTAGACACTATGGTACAGAACAGAGATGAAGAACAGATTAAATTCAATCTCTTCACAAAACCCACAGACACACACAGATATCTGCACTATACCTCCGCCCATCCGTCAACATGTAAGAATGCTAGTTCCATGGACAATTCCTCAGACTCAGGAGGATATGCATGGACACCACAGACTATGACAAACATAGTCTTGCTCTAGAACAACATTTCATGGACAGAGGGTATCCCTCCCTCTCCTGACCGCTTCAAAATTAAAGGCCATGGGGCACGGAATGGGCCTCCATCCTCAAACCTCCAACTCCAACACCCAACACCCCCAAAACCATGCATAACAAACCAATCAGATCCATGTTTGTCCTTCTAAAAAAGTGATAAACAAATTCTGGCTCATCCTCCAAGTCAGCCAGAGATGCAGGGAAGCATTTCCAGAGAAACCACTATTCGGTTATCGGAGGAACATCAAGGACCATATAGTCCAGGCCAGACTCCTAGACCCCTCCAATGCTGTATGCCCACACTGTAACATCTTCCTAGAATGCAATACCAAAAACTGCACTATCTGCAACAATATGGAGAAAACGAGGTTCTTTTAAAGCCACCATACTGGATTAATGTATAGATGTAAAATCATAGGCAATTGCCAGACATGCAACATAGTCTACTTGCTAAACTGTAAACTATGCCACACACAATACGTGGGAGATACTCTGAGACCATTCAAAATAAGGATCCAAGAACACCTAAGGTCCATAACTAATCTCCAAAAAAAAGAAAGTTATGACACTCCAGTCTCACATCACTTTAATAAAAACAATCATACAGGAGCCCACATGAGTTACCGTATCATACAGGAACTCTCCTCCGATCCTGCAGACCCAGAGTCGACACCATGGAGGAGATCTAAAGAGTCCCATTGGATTCACCAACTCCACACCATGGAACCGATAGGAATTATCTTAGCAGGGTGAGGACACACCTTTTCATGTGGGTCATAACCCAACACCCACACACGTTGTTATTACCCTTTTAGAGTCTGGTGTGTCCAAACCTTTTTCATACCTTTTCATTGACCACAGTAGTTTCCCTCCATAAAACTTACCCTTTATGATGTCATATCTATGACATCCCTGTCAACCGAGGCGGCTGACGCCATAAACGTCCCTAACAACCCCTCACAACGTCATTAGCATAAACATGGCCAGACACGAGTGCCACACCTGCAAGAAAAATTATGCAGATGCGTGCGGCCTGAAGCGCCACAAAGCCTCCCACACAGGCAAAGGCAAGTGGGTTTGTGCTTCATTTAATCTTCCGAAATTCATCCATTTCACACGGTTGGAATATCTAAGAAAACATCTGTGGAGGGCTCACAGCAAGGGAGATGGGTCGATCAGATCCCTGCTCATCTCTTCGGAGATAGCGATGGGGGGAGTATGACTTGTCCACCCGGGCCCTCCCACCAAGAAAATGAAAATTACGTTCCTGGACACCAGACCCAGTCCTTTGTTCTCACCGGAGCCATATCTTCTGTACCATCATAGAAGGCACGACACAGAATGACGTGGACGTATCTCAGAAGAAGAAAGGGGCCAGGAAAGTTCAGGGACTAGATACCACACTGCATAAGACCTTAAAGGGTAACCCAGATGAAGGGGGGGGGGCGGGAGGGGGGGGGGGGTGTGTGTGTTAAAACACGCCAAACGATGCTTTTGTATAATGTACTTAAAATAAAATATATTATTTCCATATTTTCCAATTCCTAAATATTAAATTTCGTTAGCAAAAGTCTTTTTATTCAATTTCCGTGATTATCACGGGATGACGTCATCGCGTGATTAATTGTTCTCATCACGTGATAAAATAATGATCACATGACATCGTTTTGACAGTTATGAGTAAATACTGCCGAAGGTTTTGCCCTGTAGTCACGACGAGTACAATATTTTTCAATGTTCCAGAACCGCTAAATTTTGCAAGACGGATCGTGTATTTCACTATTTTGTGAAGATGTTAATGTGGCTAGTGTTAGTGTGAAAGATCCCAAGCGCACTAAGATTTCCGCATTTCAAGACTCCTGCTCATGCAGATGGTCTGTTAATATTTTGGGAGGTTTTTCCACATAAACAAATGAGACTGGGTGTAAACAAACACTATTTTGTCTTGTGCCTACTAGTAGTATTATTATTACATAAACTATATTATATATAGTTGTGTACACCCACATTTCTTTTCAAACTCATTTGTTTATGTGAAAATACTTCCCAAAAATATTAACAAACCACCTGCATGAGCGCGAGTCTTGAAATGTGGGAAGTTTAGTGCGCTTGGCCATTTTGGTGTTTTCTCACGTTAACACTAGCCGCATCAACATCATCACAAAAATACACGATCCGTCTTTTTAACCAACCTGCGTCGTTTAGAACATAAGCAAATGGGAAATTCAAGACGAATATTTCAGGGCCAAAATTAGTTATTTCTTAGGGGATTGCATTTTTCTTATTTAAATAGCCAGGGTTATCATACAAAAATGTAGTATTTGCGATAGACCAATATTAAATAAATTATGTTCCAGACGAGCGCTAAAATAGGAGTCAATCTTCTTACATATCAGCTATCATCTTCATCTCTTTCAGTTGCACATGGCTCGAATTGGTATGGTTCAACGATAGCGTGTCCAATATCATTTGCACAGATGTCCTCGTAGTTGATTTTAGTATAATGAGATGTCCGGGAAACGCCCGTCTCGGCTAAACAAGAACTTGAAGCAGAACTTGTTTTAGACTTCGCTACTTTATTAGACGCCATTTTCTCCTGATCGCAAAACATGTGGGCGCAATATGAAACCACGTGATTAAAAAAAATCATGCGATGACGTCACATCGTGATTTTTTAGTAGGTCACAAATAGTCCATTTTAAACTCGATTTTAATATAGATAGAGTTTGTGAAAATTTGTCAAATCGGTTTTGAATTTCAAAAAATGTTTTTAAAATTTTCTTTTTTGACAGTTTTTATTGAAATCAAAATCCAGTTTGTGTTATCCTTTAACAAACATTGTAAAATCCAGTGGAACAAACGGCAGCATCTGTGATCAGTATTTCTGGTTTCAATGTCATCCCCACCAGCAGCGCCTCGGTCATCAACATTGAGACCAACTTATTCAAACGGAAGGTTAAAGAGGCTATAGAAATCTACAAGCATTAAGCAACCATGAACAGAGATGAGGGCTACCGTATACCAGCGGTCTACCAGTCCATGCTGGCACGTGACTCCACAAGAACTGACCAGAGTGACGTTGCCAGCGACTGTCAGTTAGTGCTGAAGAAGTGACCGAGATGGTCACGAAAGCTACACTCAAACAATCTCTACATCCCGGAGAGGTAAATAATTTTTCCTTATTATGAATCATCCTGGGATCGGGACCAACTTTTACGGAAATATATATTTGTAGTCCCCCGATTCATTTTCATCATTAAGTTTCTTCATTTCTTCAAATTTCTACTTGTTGAACTTTCTTTCTTTTATTGTCATATCATGCGCTATGCTTATCTTATTCAGCCGTGGCTAACTTTCCTAACATTGCTCATAAATGTGCCTTTTGTACCTTCATCTACGAATGTTACTCTCATTATCCTTGCTTTCAAAGCCACATTCTTAGCATCCCTCTTCCCTAGTCGGATAATTCCTTTTATTCTGTCATTTGGTGTGTCTAGTACATCGCATAGGTCTTTCATATACTGTGTATCCTCTTCCTTATGCTCTTCTGCCATCTCTTTGTTTGATTCTTCAGTCCTGTGGATGATTATATTACATTTATGCTCCTCGCTTTCTTGGAGGTCAGCAATCTGTTTCTCCACCTCTTTCATTCCTACTGCATTATTGTGCATGTCACGTTTCTCTCTTTCCTGCCTGTTTCCACATCTGTTTTCCGTGCCACATCTATCTCTAGTTTCTTCACCCATTGCTCCATTTTGCTTAGAAAAGCTGTACATCGTTCCTCGATGTCTCTTTCCATTTTAAAGTTTCTTGCAGCTTTCTCTTCACATGGGGTTGGGGGAGGGGCAGTACCAGTGTAAATCAGATCTCTTGGTTAGCAATTTGTACTCTGCGCTAGGCAAATTTAGTCATTTTTTTTGCAGAAGTGCTCGCAACAGGGCTCACACTCTAGCAGCTCCGAGTTCTCCTTAGTGTACATTACCTTACACATTTTGCATGTCCATCCGGCTTTGTCTTTTCCTCTTCATCTTTATTTCTGGCCGATGCTTTCCTCACTTTTGGTGATCCTTTAGCTCCTGCCATTCTACTCCTTGCAGTATTTACTTTGGGAAAGAGTTACAAACTCTGTCTGGCTCATCTGATCGAACCAAGCAATATTTAAGATTAATATTTATACACACAAGTTGCAGGCAATACAAGACGTTACGAACACTGGCAGGGTGGTCCCAACAAAGTCAACATAATAAATTACTATTAAAGTAATTAAATATAGTTCATGAGGCAAAGTTATATAATACATGAAGATGTAGATTTAAACACATGATGAATAACGAATTAGTTCTATTGGCGTGGAAGTAAATTAAATAGAAGTTCAAGTTCCAAGTTCAAGATTATCTATTTTGATATAGAATATACATTTACAGATTCAGAACAGGTAGTCCACCGACCACAGTGCAAATCGTAACACAGCCTTCTGGTAAGACATTCGATGCGCTAAAGCAGATCTGGCTTGTCGGGAAGGCACCCATCTGCGACCAGGGTGGTGCAATCGATGATAAGATCATGATTCATATCAAGTAAAGTTCTAAAAGAAGGCGAAATCCCGAACGGCGGAATTTACACAACAAAAACAAGAAGAGCTGAAAGGCAAAATGTCAATGATTTTTATAAACAGATTTAATACTAAACATGTGGGAAGATCTAAATCAGAAATGTATGCATGAAACGCACGCATGATTAGCTCATCAAAAGTAACAGTTAAATATAATGTTATATTTTGTTTCTCAGATACGAAAACTGGTAACTGCATCATTTAAATAAATGTTTTCAAAAAGAGAAATTTGCATGATTAATTTCAATTTGTTATTTTGAAAATAAGACGATATCGTCAATTTACTTCCTCAGGAAAACTGGTAACTTTGTTCTTTGTTATTTAGTTTTACTTAAACCAGGTCCAGAAACTGAGAAAGTGAAACACAGAACGAATGGCCAATGGGTCGACAACTGGCAACTGTCGAACTGAGGTTTAATGCTACAAAATTTGGTCTCCAGCCAATATCCTACAATGAATTCGATAACTATGTTTAACGCTAAACCGGACCGTGTACCAGGAACAATGTTCCGGTTAACGTTGAACCGTAGTGCTGTTACTAGAAAACGTCCAGCAATGAGCAACAAAGACGATCCCAGGGCTAAGTGATTTGCCATTTGAAGATAGACTCAGAACACTCAAACTACCAAGGCTAGTATATAGGCGACTTCGCGGAGACCTTATCGCGGCTTTCAAATACACGCACAATATGTACGACGTCAATCAGGAGCATCTACAATCTGGAGCATCTACTGCCATCAGATGTAGGTGATCGCACAAGAGGTAACAGTTACAAGCTCACCAAACAATGCTTCTGCAATGATACCAGAAAGAGGTTCTTTAGCATACGAGTGAACAAGCATTGGAATAGCCTACCTGATCACATATTGACAGCTCCAACACTCAATGCATTTAAAGGAAGGATTGATAAGCACTACCGAGAGAACCTCTACACATTTCAGTTCCCGATCTCACCCATCCGCACCCAATCAGTTAAACAGGTTAATGAAACCCAGGTTCAAGAAGAAAGTGAAAATCTGTTACAGGCTTAATAGCCTAAACAGCAGAAGAGGATATGTATATGTATGTATGTAGTAAGCTTAAAGAATTATGGGATGTTGACTGAAGACCGAATGTTAGGTTATACCATATGTTGATACTGGACGAAAGGTTATATCCTATGAGTCTAGATCTTCTTCCTCTTCATCTTTCGTTACATTAACTGATGCATTGTGTCTTGCAGCATAGATCTCTAGGGCCGCATCAAACCGATATTTCATATCCTGTCCTGCCCAGTGTTTGTCAAGTCTTGCTTCAGAGAGTACTAGTTACATAAATTATTTATTTTTAAAGACCAAGCACAACGGTAGCAAAAGTTGCTTTAATATACACGATTGTGCAATAAATAATATAATAAAATGTTTTATTTAAAAATATTACTCTGTTTTATGTTGTATTTTGCAATTCTGTGTTGTCCTCGAAAAAACCGAAATAGAAACACTATATTGTATGACGTCATCGGAGGGACCTATTGCTATCGTGCGAGGTGCAGTGCTAATAAGTCATTGTGACCCTGTTGTTCGATCGCGGATTGTTGTCAAATATGCCTAACCGTTGTGTGGCTTGAAGCTGCGGTAATACTGCAAACCAAACAAATGGAATTTCGCTGCATATTTTTCCGAACAAATAAAATTTATAGGCTAGGGTGCAGTCGGTAAATTCCATACAGAGAGCCGATTTCCGCGAACCCAAAGATGGCTCAGTACAACAGCCGGCATCCGCTCTGCATTTGGGCGCAGATTGTTTTCGAGTAGAAGCACAAATGGCTATTCTGACTGGTTATTATATACACATAATTTGGAATGCTTATATAGATTAATTATGAAAAAATGCGCACCCCATTAGGCGTAAGAAAGGCCCCCCCCCCCCCACTTTCTTGCCAACAAAAACCGCAAGAATAAAAAAAAAACTATTTGGCCTACTACTACTACTTATGCCCTTTGTCTAAATATAAGGCCGGGTAACGTTAAATCACGACATCAAGAATTGTTAACAGCTGTCTAGCTAGTCTATCTAGTTCAAAACCAGTAAATTAGGTCAATCGTCTAGTCATTTGCAGCAGAGACATACATAGTAAGCCTATCTGTTTGCAATGCACTGTGTGATGCAACGCGGGTGTGAGGGGAGGGGGAGGGGCATAATTATGCATTGTGACCTATTAGTCGGAGAACACCAGAATTTAAACATATTGAATATTTTGAAAAATATTTGACTGGTAGCTGAGTTCCTGTGCAGTGGTCATACTTCCGCTCTTTTTTTTTCAGAGACCACTGACCTATCAGTTTGAGTATGTCTGATCCTAATGAAATTGGTTGCTGCCAGGAAAAGTAGGCTTAACAACCGACAAGTCAGAACCCCCACCCAACCCCCTTCAACACACACATACACACACACACTATGCTTCACCAACAGTCCACACCACATCCAGAATTAAAAAAATAAGAGGCCCAAGGGGCTGTGGCGCTCACCTGGACCATTAGCATGTTAACCATTTGCATCTAAAGAGACATGATGGATAATCTTTGGAAAATCTAAGACTCACCCATAAAATTGATCAATCAAAATTCAGAATAGAAGTTCTGGATTGTCAAGCAGTTATAGTTTTTTTCCCTAAAATCTAAGATTGTGTTTTCACAAAAGTATATGTTTTATCATTTTGACAATTTCTGGTACATCTTTCATAAAATCAAAGATTTTCACCCCAAAGATTGAGGAATAAAAATTCCGAACCGTGGTTCTGGAGCCTATGACCATAGGGTCCTTCCAGCCAAATTTGGTTGAAATCGGCCAAGTGGTTAATGAGGAGTAGTGTCTGAAAGCAAAAGTTGACAGACACACGGTGGATGGTCACCACGGCATAAGGAGATTTGCAAGGTGGATGTGGCGCATCCTTGGTCACAAAGTGAGAAAAGTTTTACCTACATGTGTCATTTACTGAAATTAACACTAGCCTTTTACCACTGTTAGCCCAAGGCTAGTACAAATTGACAAGTGTGAAGTAGAATTTGTGACTGACCACAACTCGGTGGCCTAGTAATAATTTAATAGCTAAAGCAAACCCTTTAATGTTCAAGGCAGTCAAAGACGTCATCTGAAGTGCTCTTGAGGAATGTCTTTGTGCCGACCAAGAGGACTATTTTTTAAAATTTACCACTGGAATGACTGGCTAGATTACCGAATCAGTCATTACGGTGGTAAATTAAAAAAAAATAGTCTTGGAATCTGGGTGCCCTAATTGTCAAACAATGTATTATGAACAACTAAAAAAATATATAACTCATTTTACGCATCCCAATATATGTATTAATTGAGTGTATTGTGCTCATTGCCTCATGATGAATAAATATACTAGATGCTGGTCAACCTTTCCATCATTAGCGCTTCCGCAGTGGTCTTGATAAATGTCCATTTACAAATCAAGACTATTTTAGAAAATTTCCCACTGGAATGACTGGTTCGTTGGTTACAAGACCAGTCTCTCCGGTGGTAAATTTTCAGAAGTAATCTCTTGGAGTCTTGGTCAGCAAATGGACACACCAGTACACTGTTTATAGCTCAGTTCTCTCACCCCAATATATATTGTTGTCAATAGTGTGAATAAATATATAAAAAGATGCTACTGTTGCATCATTCTGTCATGTCTGTAGTTGCCTCGATAATGTCCATTTGCAGACCAACTAAAGACTATTTTTGAAAGTTTACCACTGGAATGACAGGTTAGATTACCAAAACAGTCATTTCATTGGTAAATCTTCAAAAGTAGTCTTCTTCTGGAATCTTGGTCAGCAAATGGACATACACTGTATATGACCCAGTTCGCTCTGACAACCCCAATATGTATTGCTCTCAATAGCCTATACTAAAAGATGTTGCAATATTTCCATTAGTGTTTGTGTACCAGTAGTCCTCTTCATAAATGCCCATTTGCAAACCAAGAAGACTATTTTTGCAAATTTACCGCTGAGATAACTGGTTAGTTTATGGAACCAGTGATATCATTGGTAAATTGTCAAAAATAGTCTTCTTAGTTTGAAAATAAACATTAAATTTTTCATCTTTCGCTAAGCATTTGCTAATCTGTGCCAATCCATGCTATCTAGACAAGTTTGTCTTTATTATCGGCCTAATATCATGGTCGTATATTTTGTCCTTGATTTCAAGTTGCATCTTGTCATTATTCACAACTTGTACAATTTATCACTCTGAAATATGAAGAAACGTATGAAATGAATAAACATGAAAAATAATTACATGAATAAATACTGCTGCATATTTCATTGACATAAGCTTCCTGTGTCTTAAAACTCTTAATTCCTTTCAATTTGAAACTGATTATAATCCAGGAAATAGAAAGTAACAACTGCGTTCTATGCGCATACTCGACGCCAATTGTTACATTGTTTCTTGATTCATCTTGTTTCCGACATCATCATTTCAATCACTAAATTTATAATGTTAATTTGTGATGAAATTATCGAAATATACAGCATAAACTTTTATTAGCCACCTATATTATTCAGAAAGTAGATCATACTGACCTAGTAATTATATGGATGGTAACTTTTGCCCAGAGGTACTCACTCACCCAGTTTGAAGTAAATAGCTCTAAGTATGGCCAAACGTGCCACAATGGTAATATTGTTTCTCATTGAGCCCAATACTAGAGAAAATGAAAGAAGTCAGAGAGGTACAATGAATCATTTTATTTAAATCAACGATTCTTTATAATAGGATAAAACATCTTGACAGGCACGCACACCCGAGTCATTGGCACCGACCTCATTTCTGATACTTGGTGGTCTCTGCAGAAAGTGAATCCAGGTGAAATTAGAGAGCGAACGAATGACTGACTGGTTAATGAGCAGCCAATCCGAACTCACTTTGTTATCCCCCGAAGTCCAAAGCGCCACCTAATCATCTACTGTGTACACACACACACACACACACAGTAACACGTGTTGCACACTCACACCAATGGCTTGAAACGCTTGAAATAAATATATCACAAATTTACGAGCTAAATCACAATGCATGTACGGTGTTAGTATCGACAATAATAATAATAATAATAATAATGATGGTGACAATGAAGGTGATGATAGTAAAGTTCTATCAATGGCGTAACAATGATAATGATAAGACCGATGGCAGTGACAATGATTGTGATGATGGTGATGACTGCATCTTACTATGATGATGAGTGACAATGATGGTGATGACAACAGTGACATGATGAGAGTAACAATTATGGCGCTTACACTGTTGATTGTGACCGACAGGGCCGTATTTAAGGGGGGGGGGGGGACAGGCAAGCGGGGCAAAAGCCCCGGGGCCCCCACAATCTTAAAATGAAAAAAAAAATTATGCAGTTTTTTTGTAGTTATAGGACATTTAAAGCAAACTTTATTAGTTTAGAACTCTTAATCATGCATTATAATTCTATTCTAATATTTGTGGGGGCCCCAATTCTTGTTTGGTGTTCGGCAACAATGTTAATTACGAAAATTTGCAAAATAATTTTACAACGAAAGAATGCCATAATTCACCCTAAAACTAGACTGTCTGGCCGTCTCAGAGCACCTAGATGTAAAAAAATGTATGGGGGAGGAACCCCAGACCCCACACTCATTCTTTTCCCCAGGCCCCCCACATATCTAAATACAGCCCTGTTGACCGATAATGACAGTAAAAAGGCTGATGGAGATAATAGTACCAATAACAGAGAGATACATTTCTAGCTATGCCGTGTCCATTTTAGGTAAGCTCCACTCATGATTTGCCTGTGTTGGAATCGATCGAACCCTGAATTCCTAGAATACCATTATCAAGGTACCTACCTACACAGATAACCTCAGCTAACCTGATGAATATTTTGAAACTAATTTGACTGAGTGCTGTTTCTGCCATAGTCAGCGCACAGTCAAATTAGTTTCAACATTTTCAATAGAATCGGCAGAATGATTATTAAATAGTACATCTATCAGACATACAATTTGTACACTTGACAGACTATTCCAGCTTCATGACCGAGTATTTATCTCAAATATGATTGTGACATCATCCTACATGTGATGTAATTGATTATGACGCCATATACTTGAACGACTGATTAGAGTCATCCGTAATTATGGGCCTAACAATGGTGACTGTGACAATTATGATAGTTATAGTTTTATGGTGACCATGATTTAAGTAACAATGAAGATAATAATGATGGCGGACAATGATAGAAATAATGATGCTGATTATGATGGTTTCAAATTTATGCTGACCATGACAATCCTTGTCAATCTTAGGTCAATAATAAAGGCAATCTGTTGAATATTTTGGAAAAGGTTTGACTGGAAGGCATTGATGTCTAAGGCAGCAATGGCTTCCAGTTAAATTATTTTCAAATTCTTCAACGGAATATAATTTTAGGTATTATGCATTGGACAGAAAAATTCTTATATTTGGTAAGTAGGCCTACCTGTGAGTGTCAATGTAGATTGTAGTTTTATTATCACAGTGACACAGCAAAAGTGACAGCATGATAAAACATAAAGAAACAAGATGACAAACACCACCGAGGACATAACAAGCCAATGTCTTTGTCATATGCCTCGCAGATGATGATGATTTATGTTAGATGACACGCCCTCTTTGTCCGTTTTAATGACAGTCTCTTTGTCCTTTTTAGCCACCCAAATCATCATCAACCAGATTTAGGTTATGGACGCTCCAATAGGCTAGGTACGGATTGACCGGTACGGTTTTGTTACGGAATCATTACGAAGTATAAGGCCTGTATGGCCTTTTGTTGGTCAAAATATTTGAGCTTAAAACTAACCATCACTATTTCCGGTTAAGGTTAATAAACTTTTGTGACTTGTGTCATGTAGATATGATGGATACATATATCTATACATCTTATGTATTCATAATAACATATTATACATATATACACATTTACACTTCTAGACAGTACAAGGCGCATGAAAATCACATGTCCACCTGTGCTTAAATCATGGAAACAAAGTAGGCTATGCATTCTACTAGGTACTGACAATCCCTGCCAGTTTCGTATAAACGGTCCACGTTTGGACTGCTTCGAGTTTTCTGTTTGTGAACAATTAAGTAATTATTGGTTTGTAATAATGAAGCATGACCTTTGCATGTATGGAGGGTTTGTATTTGTCACTACAACAGCAAGCATTGTACTAGCATTTGGCTAATTGGCGAATGGGTAGATCGGTCCCTGCATAAAATACCGTCCCAGTATCTTCATGCCTTTAATTATCCTTTTCAGCCGGTTTAGAAAGACCAACAAAGCGATCTAATGAGGCATTTTTCGAGAAACACCAAGATTTTTTGCCCAGCTCAGCAAATTTGTTTTGCTTAAGTTATAAAACTTAAGAAGTTTCGTGAAACCCATCCGACATTATAAATTCTTCAACAAAGCTCTTTTTCCCAGCACACATTCACCATGTCATTGAACGACGTATCTGCAAATTTGAATGATGTCACACCTCTGGGACGTCAGGGCTAACTCTGGCATTAGCCTACCTATGCATGTCTGCCCAGACATTTGAAAATATATCACCTAAGATCCTTACGGCGTCTATCTGTAAACCCCTACATGTATATAAATCCTCTGATGAGCTTCCTACATGGAGCGAAACGCCATAAAGCCAGATCTCAGAATGGCTTTGGAAACTCCTCCCCCACTTTCTTCACAACTTTTCACCTCCTTGGCTAGGTCTCTGATCTCGTCCCGTTGTGTCTTATCATGATCAGTGCTCAAGTTAGCAAAAGGCTCCTCTGCATCTCTCAGCTTGTTTACGCTTCTGATGATTCTAATTTTTGTACTTGTAGAGTCAAGCGCTACCAGTAGTGGCCTTGCTTTATGGTCTTCTCTTTGCTTTCCAAACCTTACTGCTTTAATAATGTTATCCTCAGGTATATTGACCAATTGAAGCGGGCCTATGCAGATGTCTATCACTAGCTTATATCTGCTTTCTTTCTTGTGATTGGGTTTTGGTCTCTGCATTCTTCTGCTCTATCGATCATTAAGTTTAATTTTCTCACTTCTTCGATAGCATTGCTTTCATTTTCTGTTCCGCATTTTCATCGGTGTCTTTCGCTGCAGCTTCTACTTTAGTTGTTTTTATTGCTTTCGCCTCTAATGATTTAAGTCGTGTCTCCTTGTTGTCGATCTCCGTTTTCAATATCTCCACCTCTCTATTAACTTTCTGTTCACTGTCTTTCACTGCTACTTCTTCTTTAGCTGTCTCTACTGCTTTCGTCTCTAGTATTCTCAGTCGCTTCTCCTTGTTACTTATCTCCGCCTGTAGTTTTTCCACCTCATTGTTAACCTCATTTATGGATTTGTCATTATCTGTTACTGTCTGTTTGACTGTCTCAATCTTTTCTTCAAGGCCCCGGGAGAAATTATTGATTGCATGTAGGATGTTTGTGGCACCTCTATTGCAGTGGCCGCAATACCAGTGTATTTGTGTACTGATGTCATTTCTAAAATTCTCGTAAACTTGAAGTGAAACATTTTGACATTTTGGTCCTATGTGGAACCAGGTCACGCATATATAGCATTCCATAGCATTTTCGTCGTCACAAACTTCTTGTTTACAGTCCCTGCATACCGTATTTTTATCATCATTTTCCACGGATATTGAATCAAAAACATCTCTTACCTTGGGATCGTTGTTTTTGTGAACATGTACCTGTATTGCATCCAATTTCCTTGCTGCTTTAGTAGACTCGGCTCTTGTTTTTCTGACATTACGGTCATTACTGGTGGTGGTCATTTGCAATCTTCTCTTCTCTACCGAAAGTGACGTCGCAGTAACCGTAGCTATAGACACTGCTCCAGGGCCGATTTTCTTGCCGATATGGCTAATAAATGCTGTCTTTCTTGTGGCACAATCGAGAATACTTATTTTAATTCCAATTCGCATTAATTAGCGGATGGGCTGGCATTTCAGATCGTTTAAAAAAAACCCCTGCATCAAGACACAACACGCATGCACTTGGGTATAACAAAAAATGTAAATAGCGGCAGATATATGCCAGATTTAATATCATTTAAGGTACGAACAAGTGGATACGTTTAAGTAATAACCGGAATGTGTGTCAGATATTGTAACTAGGGACGATTAAGGGGTGTGCTATGGTAACAGGTCGTTTCGCCCCTGGGTCGGTTCATCCCGGGTCTTTTCACACCGGGTCGATTCGCCCCGTAGAGTGGGTCGTTTCGCACCCAGAGATTTTTTGCTATAAGGGGTGTGGTGGGGGTAGGCTATAGTTATTGTGCGGCAGTTTGATGAATTACGTATATTGATTAATTGTAGCCGTGCAGGCCGTTATAATTATATAAAAAGGATTGGATTGTAATCCTTTAATATTCCGCTGAGGCTGGTGGTGATGAACTCAACTGATCGGGAAGAAAGGTAGTAAAATGTTTTTGAGGCAGCTAGAATATCTATATAACCACTGGGCTGATTATCAACAGATTCGCTGTGCAAATGTGACAATGATGCCTAAATATAACCCCCTAAAAATGTTTTAATATGGCCAAATGTAATACATTTCCCAAACTAGATGCACGCCAATGATAAAATTTACTGTGTAAATGTGAGGTCCATTTTTAGTTCGACCATGTGAAAATTATCAAGTCACGCCCACGTGCTCCTGAAAGTCGCTTGCTCACCACGACTGCCCTTCTAGCGATTGCCGGTTGTTATTACACCACAAAAACATCTTGACCGTTCAATCACTACTTGCTAAATCAAATATCTGCATTTAGCTACTAGAATAAAATTTTTATGCTCGCTTACATACTCCCTTATGCCTATATCATCACTGTGCATACCCTTAACCAGGCTACTGGTGAGGGAACCCCAGCATAAGCCTCAGTATAGACTGGCACCAGTCTGTACTCGCTCCTTGGTGACGCCTGTCACTAAGCGCGGCTGCGCATGCGCAATAGATCCCAAATGGGAAACAGATTAACTTTTCTAAATTTAAGTGCCATAAATCATGACTAGATTCTCAAATCATTCTCATGTGGGGTGGCTGAGGCCGGGTCGTAGTGATTGAACGGTAAGTATGTTTTTATAGTGGTTAATAAAACTACAGACCAACCCACTAAAGGGGGGGGGGGGGGTCTGTTGGGGTTGTTATTACACCACAATAACATCTTGACCGTTCAATCACTACTTGCTAAACGTGTAGATTTGGTCAGTGCCCCACTGTGAACTTTGGTGGGTGGAGATTTGAGACTCCATAAGCAAGGATAAAAATCAAACAGAACGTAACCAAATGTTAATAACATAACAAAATGGTACATCTTAATTAATCACACAGTGATTAACAAACAATGATTTCTTTAAACTTAAATAAATAATAATAAACCAATGAAAAAACTCACCATCTCACGCAGCCAAACAGTCTTAACGGAAATGGAGTAGTGAGATTGGTAAATGGTCTTCAGCCTTTTAGATAGAAAACATGATATATCTAAAAGGAGTGCCGCTGCCCTCTGATATTATAAATAAAAAGGAGGTAAAAGAAGGCTCGGATTTCCATCCTACGATTAGTTTCAAAATATTCAACAGCTTACCTGTATAGTTTTGTAGAAATGCAGATTCGGTGGACCTTAGCTAGAGATGGGCAGGGCATAGCTAAAACTTGATTCCTGCAATGATTATCAAATGAGAAACCACACGATACGAGTACATGACGTAGAAATCACATTCTCTCAATGAATAAAACATGCGAGAAAGGCGCAAGAATCTGAAAGCTTTGACAAAAGGATCATATATTTTACCGCATAATGTAGCAACAACATTCGGTCAAATCTGTGTCAATTATCACCGCTTTTGAATCTATGCATTTAGAATTAATTAAATACCTGAAAGTTGCGTGGCTATATGAAAGGCGTTGCTGTGACAAACTTACTATACAGATTCGTGTTTGTATATCCTTACAAGAAACGCTGTGGCATGGTCACAACACCACCAACACTCGCTAAAAAAACCATGGTTTATTAACCCTTTTCTCACGGAATCAGCAAAAAATGGGCCTCGATAACGGGCTTGATCAATGTCAATTTGCAGCCCATGGGGAGATTAAAAAAAAAAATTAATACTCGACTGACTGGTTCGGTAAGCCAGACTTCAATCATCTCTTGCCGTGACTTTTAAGACAACACTGTGCATGATACGCATAGCGGTAATTTTCAGTCAGATAATTTTAAAATCGATCAATTGAAAGAAACTTGAAACGGAAACAAGTGAAGCAGAGATAACTGCCGCTCACTCGCAATCATTTAATGCTATTTAGGATATTTTAAATCTCGCATATGGCCCACTAATCCCCTCACCCTCACCTCCTGTCCCGTATCTATAAGTGCAAAACGACCCAAGACGAACGGGAATATAGGAGAAACAGACCAGGGTGAACAGGCAAAGGGGCGAAATAACGCGGGGTGTTAACGGGATTCGTGGCGAAACGACTCGGATTCGCTCGCTACCAAGCGGTGGTGGAGTTCTCAAACTTTTGAACATATAAATTGCTCGGACTCTCCTGGGCCCATCGGTCTGTCCAAATATCTGTCACTGTGATAAAGATCTTGGCGTCTATGTTGACAATGAGTAATTTACCTGATGAGGAAGTTACCCCCTCTGAACACTTAACCCTTGAATTTGTTCAAGAAAATTTAAATTTTCTCATGAAAATGTCTCTCGGTAGATCAAGAGTAGACTATTTTTGAAAATATATGACTGGAATGGCTGGCTCGGTTATCAAAAATGGTCTCTTGGTCTGCAAATGGACATTTCTCAAGACCACTTCAGATGCCATTTTTACTGCAGATGCCATTTTTGGCTGATCTGAGTGTTAAATGGTTAAGAACCCTTCTCATTATGACAGAGCATTAAAGTTCAACAAACATGCTGAAACAGCAGCCAACAAAGCAATTCAAATTAGTCGGCATGATCTGCAGCCCGCAGGTCCTTTGACTTCCTCGATGCAAGCACAGTCAGTCTACTCTACAAAAGCCTAGTATGACTCCACTCGGAGTATGGAAACATCGTCTGGTCACCTCTATACAAGAAAGATATAAACATCCTTGAAAATGTTCAGAGTAGAGCAACAAAGCTCATTCCAGGGCTAAAGGACATGCAGTATGAAGACAGTCTGAAATTCCTGAAGCTGCGAAATTTAATTTATAGATGCCTACATGGTGATCTTATCGAGTCTTAGAAATCCACGCACGGCATTTGTATGCAAGGTTGGCACCAAAAGCCTTCTTCCATCCGACAAACGTAACCGAACCTATGGCAATAGCTTCAAACTATACAAGCAACAATTCAACAATGACACCAGAAAACTGTTCTTCAGCATTCGGGTGAACAACCATTGAAATAACCGTCACGACAAGATGGTAACCGCTAGTGTTGGGAATTGGTACTATTTTTGTGATTGATGATTGGTTTTATATACTTACCGATGATCAGTTAATGATCAATCATAACATTTTCTCATTTTTACTCATTTTGAAATTTTGAATGCAATAATTATTGCATGCTCATGAATATTTAACCGTAATAATTTAAGAAATAATATGTTGAATATTTTGAAACTAATTTGATTGGGAGCAGTTGGGCAGCAACAGCTTCCAGTCAAATAAGTTTCAAAATATTCAACATGTTATTGGTAAGGTGGTTTTTGACATTAGCATACTATTTCAGTGTTGTGAAGGTTAATGTCATAGACTATGGAGTCGTATGGAGTAATATTATGTTATTTAGTTGAAAAATTAAATTAAAATGCCATTGCCTAAAAAAACCTCATAAAAATATCATAAATTTAAAAACAGTCAAAATCGATTTCTTAAATCATGATCTATCTGATCAATCATCGATCAAATCGATTAATTGGAACAACACTAGTAACCGCTCCAACTCTGAATGCTTTTAACAGATGTCTACACAATAGAGCTGGGTAGTATTTGTTTAAATATCAAAATAATCCATACATGTATTGTATTCTACATGTAAGTCGTATGTAATATAAAATGTATAAATGTTATATGTATAGACATAATATTATAATAAATATTATATGTCACGGGTCCACCACTTGATAGGCATTGTTTTGGAAAATGCCTGTTTGTTTTGAATTGTTAAATTATTTATCTATATGGAATTAAAGAATCTTGAATCTTTTATTGGCTCTGTGGTGACTGTATTGGTACCATTGAAAAGTACCAAGGTATACTGTGATGGGGCAGGTGGGTGGGCGCTCTTAGTCCACAAGCCTTTGAATTTTTGGTACAAATTGCACCCGTTCGCTAAACCATATCCCATACTCTGTATTATAGTAGGTGATACATGTATGTCCTGATGAACAGTGATAGTTCAGGACAAAGATTCAAAGGCCTGTGCTTGCTCATAGATGATGGACTGATTGATTGACATTCGTTTCACCAGTTAAGAGAGGTATTACCTGTAAGCTAACATAAATTTTGGAAATTTTTAATATTTTTATTGCAATGTAACGAGTTTAATATACTATTAATGCATACTAATTATTTTACATAAATTCCGACTATGTCACCCGTATTTGCTATGTTATTGTTGTTCTGGTATACACTGGTTTCTTACATTTGTTTACGGATCATTCAGTTCGGAGGGAACTCAGAAAATCGTAAATATGTCTAGACAATCACCGAAAAGGGTGGCGCCAGTGTGCCGCAAACCCACATGCGGCCTAAAAAACAAAACCTAACAGCGCCGAGCGCTGAACAACAATAATTTATAGAGCCGATATCAAACGAATTAATCAGTTGCCGACATCGCTATGACTACACAACACAACAGCACCCGGACCTACTAAATACTTTGTCATTCTGTGAAACTTGTTAGTTCTGTTTATGTTTGCAATATTAATATTTGTGAAATTCATAATTTGCATCTTTTTTTATTATTACGTGGTCGTATTTATAAGAAATGCTGTTCAAGTGCGAGTATTGCCGAACTAGAACCGTTTTATCCACATACTTCAGTATATGAAATTTTGAGATTTACCAGGTATTGGGTCGTTAATCTACTCATTATGCAACTAAACGTGCGTATTGAATGTCCGCTGGTTCTATCGTTCCCTGTATTATCAGGGACTGATCTACCCATTAGCCAATTAGCTAAATGCTAGAAAAGCTGAAATCTGACTCATGAAAGGCAGAATTGGCTAAAGCATTGGCTAATGATTAAGATTAATTTACTTTTCTTCATTGGCTGAATCCTGACTAATTCCAGCGTTACAATTGCAAAGCAAAAATTCATGTTTACGTTGTTGAAAATTTTGAAACTAGTATGACTGAAAGCAGTTGCTGCTTAGGCAGCAACAACATAGTCATATTAGTTTCAAAATATTCAGCACATTTCTTATATATAGTAAGACCGTATTGTACCTGGACTGTAAAATTGATAGCGTTAACTGATGATGACTGACCACAAACATGTTCATAAGTAACACTGAAGTAAAAATGAGCTAAATATTTACTGTTTGGCTAACAAAAATGGTATTTGGCTAATCTATTGGCTAGAACATTGCAAAAGCCAGATCTGTCCACGATTATGCATAATATCTTTGTTCGTCCATGATTTGTAGCAAGAAAATCTAATGAAATCAAAATGTCTTGTTTATGTCATTCTTCCTCGAAACACATACGTTAGCCATTTTGTTACATGTAGACCAATACAAAGTATATTCCAACTGCATTCCATTCTGATGATGTCATTGCGTACATATATTTATACACGTTCAGCGCATCCAGTGATGTATTAACCCTTTAACCCTCATATCAGCCAAAAACGGCTTCTACAGTGGTCTTGAGAAATGTAAAATTTGCGGACCAAGAGAAGACTATTTTTGAAATTTTACCACTGGAATGACTGGCTCGATAACCGAGCCAGGCATTCCAGTGGTAAAATGTCAAAATTAGTCTTCTCTTGGTCTGCAAATTTACATTTTCTTTGAGAAAATTGAAGTTTTCTCAAACAAATTCAAGTGTTAAAGGGTTATGGGAAATAGCCTCATAGGGAATTGATTGGTTGAGATGTTCTGGGAAAAGCCCTCTATGGTAAATCTGATTGGTTGAGATGTTCTGGGAAAAGCCCTCTATGGTAAATCTGATTGGTTGAGCAAAATATTCAGCACAGCTGAGCATATTTATAGACAATGATAGCGCATTATAATGGAGCTTTCCAGTTTTAGTTATGCCCCGCCCACCTCTAGCTAAGCTCCACCCACACTTCGTCGTGTTGGGATCGATGGATCCCTGAATGCCCTAAATGTTAATTTGCTGAAAACTATACAGGTAAGCTGCTGAATATTGTTTACCTAATTTGACTGGGCGCTGTTGCTACTTATGACAGCAACAGCGTCCAGTCAAGTTAGTTTCAAAATATTCAACAGAATATTTATTAAATAGTAAATACATAAAATTCGTACAACAACGCATAGTCCATATTCAAATATGCGTTCGTGACATACTTATCTGCGTCATTCATAACATCACAATAATGTCATTCAATATGACGTCATTCTACACGTCACATAGTTGATTATGACGTCATGCGATGGATGGATAAAGTGAAGTTTAGAAAATGCAAACAAACAGCTCTCAGTCAAATTAGTCTCAAAATAGTCATCAGAATGTTAATTGAATTGTAAATTCACCAAAGACATACAATTCGGGCATTTACAGTATAAGATCTTTGCTGTGAGATTTACGTCATTTGATTGCGACATCAGCTAACAAGCGACATTTTGATATATACAATTATACATTTGATAAGATACTTGTGCGAGGAATCAGATCACTCCATTAACCCTTTACTGGTCAAATCCCATCAAGAAAATAAAAAAATGTCCACATTGAATGTCCATTTTCAGGCCAAGAGAAGACTATTTTTTTTAATTTACCACTGAAATGACTGGCTCAGTTATCGAGCCAGTCATTTCAGTGATAAATTTTCAAAAATAGTCTTCTTGCAGACTGGCTTGACCATTAAAGGGTTAATGTATTTGCAACAATTCACCCAGATTGTTGAAGGGATAAAACCGTACAGACAGGAAAGGACAAATTCTTTATGATACCCGGGTATTAGGCATATTACAGGGGTCGAGATAAGGACTTTTTACACGCCCGATGCAGGTAAAAATGTTTGGTGCGGCTAAGTTCGTAATCCTGGGTGCACAAATTTATTGTTTCTATCCCTGTATTATTTTGAAACTAATATGACTTGGAGGTTATTGTTGCCTCCAGTAAAATTAGTTTCAAAATATTCAACACCTTTATGTTTGTCTTTAAATTGAGACGCTGACATTTCAATGGTTAACATATTTAAGCCACAAACTGTGATTTCTGATCAGCACTTGAAATTCTGTCAAACAGATTAAAATCCCTGCTTCGTGACAGAGATTATAACCCTTTCAACAATAAATCCCTGAAAAAGTAAATTTTTTATGTTATTAAACAGTATGTCGAAACAGCTGTTGAAATATTTTGAAATTAATTTGACTGAAAGCAGGAAGTCTAATTAATTCAAAATATTCAACAGCTTTCCTGTGGCTTGAAAATGAGAATTCATCGGTGAACGGGTTAAGTACAGGTATAGTACAGCTAAAAAAGTTTATGTTTCCAATTTTAATAAAAACAGAAACATGTTAGTTAGTACAGTTTTGAACACGGTGTCAGAAAGGTTCTGTTGAATATTGTACACATAATTTGATTTGAAGCCATTACTGCAGTATGTAGCTATGGCTGCTGATAAAATTAAATCAAAGATATTCATTTTATTTTATCATTTTTAGCTCACCTGGCCTTACCTGGCCTGAAAGGCCAAGTGAGCTTATGCCGTGGCAATCATCCGTCGTGTGTCCGTCCGTCCGTCCGTCAACTTTTCCTTTAAACGACTTCTCAAGAACCACTGGGCCGATTTCAATTATATTTGGCAGGAAGCATCCTTAGGGTATAGGGATTCATCAAGATTGTTCAAATGAAGCCGATTGACCAATTTGGCCGGCGGCCATTTTGGATTTCAGCCGATTTTAAGAAAATCTTTAAAAATCTTATCCGAAACCGTTATGGGGCTTGATGTAAAACTCATGAAATATGAACTAGGGCAAGAGCTGAACCAAGTTTGTTCAAGGGAACTTGATTGGTCAAATGGTTCGGCGGCCATCTTGGTTGATCTAGTTTTAGCAAAAACGACATCCAGAACCGCTGAACGGATCGGGTCGAAATTTGGCAGATATGATTGGGGATTAAGAGCCAATAAAGTTTGTTCACGGGAAGTTAAACTGTCAAAAAACATGGCCGCCGTGGGCCAATCAAAATATAGCATGTTTGGTGGCCATATTGGATTTTTTTATTTGATGGATTTTGAGGCCGAAATTGGTGTTATATGTGTTTTTTGGGTGTTCTGATCTCAAATCTGCCATTTTCGAAGCTGTCGGATAAATGGTTTGGTGACCATCTTGGATTATTTTCCCGGCAAAGGCGCCCATACTAATGCAATGGGAAATTTAAAATGTCTTCTGGAAAATTACTAGGCCGATTTCAATTATATTTGGCAGGAAACATCCTTAGGGCTTAGGGATCCAAGTTTGTTCAAACATCTTGGATTTCGGCCTATTTTAGGAAATGTCTTTAAAAATCTCGTTCTCCGAAACGGCTTGGGGAATCGATTCAAAACTTATGAAACCTCATCTAGGCAAAAACGTAAGCCAAGTTTGTTCATGACGACTTGATTGACGGAATGGTTCGGCGGCCATCTTGGATGACCTAGTTTTCCCGAAAACGACCTAATGAATCAAGCCAAAATTTGGGAGATATGATTAGGGACTAAGGGCCATTAAAGTTTGTTCAAGGGAAGTTGCTCCATGATAAAACATGGCCGCCGTGGGGCAATCAAAATGAAACGTGTTTGGCGAACATATTGGATTTTTTTATTTGATGGATTTTGAGGCCAAAATTGGTTCTGTATATGTTTTTCGGTATTCTAAGCTCAAATTTGCAATTTTCAAAACTGTCGGATAAACGGTTTGGTGGCCATCTTGGATCATTTTCTCATCAAAAGTTCCCCATGCTAAAACAATGGGAAATTTAAAATGTCTTCTCGAGAACTGCCAGGCCGATTTCAATTATATTTGGCAGGAAGCATCATTAGGGCATAAGGATCAAAGTTTGTTCAAATGAACCCAATCGGCCAATTTGCCCAGCAGCCACTTAGGATTTTGGCCGATTTCAGGAAATGTCTTTAAGGATCTCCGAAACCACTTGAGGAATCTTCATCTAGGCCAAGAGGTAAGCCAAGTTTGATCAAGAGGACTTGATTGACCAAATGGTTCGGCGACCATCTTGGATGACCTAGTTTTCACGAAAATGACTCCTCCAGAGCCGCTGATGGGATCAGGCCAAAATTTGGGCCATTAAAATTTGTTCAAGGGAAGTTGATCCATCAAAAAAAACATGGGCGCCGTGGGCCAATCAAAATGTAGTGTGTTTGGCAGCCATATTGCACTTGCAGAACTATCCGTAAACTCATTTAAAAGACTGCTAAACCACCTACCAACAATTTTGACAAAAATTGATGGTGCTCCAGGTGAGCAACACAGGTCCCTTGGGCCTCTTGTTCAAGTTATTTCTGAGCTGTACTGTAATTATATGGTATGATTTGCCAATACCATGTGTTATGTCTGACTTAGGTGGATTGTCATGGCTTTAGGTAAACACCACCTACTTAATAATATTTTCCTGACCCTGGTGGTATTGACATTGAATTAAGATTTCCTATGAGATATGTACGAGTTGCGTTACGGTCATAAGCAAAAGCAACCATCTTTAACCCTTTAGCCGTCAAAGCAGCAAAAATATGTAGTGCTCTTGAGCTATGACCATTTGCAGACCAAGCAGACCAAGATCAGAGTATTTCTGAAAATTTTCAACTGGAAATGCAGCTTCGATAACCGATTAAATTCTAGTGGTCAATTTTCAAAGATATCTTGATCTGCGATTGTGAACATTTTCTGTGAGAAAATTGAAATTTTCCTGAGCATATTTGAAGATTAACAGGTTGATGTACATGGTTTACTCATCCAGCAGCTTTTAAAATTTAACCCTTCAAATTCACGTGTCTCAATTTCAATACAACTATGCACGAAAGCTGCTGAATATTTTGAAATTAATTTGACTGGAACCTGGGTTAAGTTTTTGATGTACAACAGTAAACTTAGTAACTTAACCTTGAAAACACAGACACTTGTATCCAGTACAACTGCGAATTAACCTGAAACATGTTAAATTAATGGACGAATCCAGTTTTAGATATTCACCGCCCATCTGTAGATAAGCTCCACCTACGCTTTGCCAATGTTCGGATCGATCGATCCCTACACTGTGAATCTCAATTTCCAGAAAACTATACATGTAAGCTGTTGAATATTTTGAAACTAATTTGACTGGGTGCTGTTGCAATAGCGCCCCCACTCAGTCAAATTAGTTTCAAAATATTCAACAGAATGTTTATTAAATAGTAAAGACATACAATTCGTACAACTTGACAGGACTATTGAGTGTTTGTTACGGACTAACTCACGTTGATTATGACGTCATATGATTGATCGATAAATTGGATTCATCAATTATTACCTTGACAATAATGCCTTCACACTCTCTATTTCCCACCAAACGCTGGTCATGTCATTTAGCTGTACAATGAAGAAAGAGAAGGTGGTTGGTGTTGGCCGTTCAGTGACCTTTTTAATATGTATCTATTTCTTCTTATTTGCAGGACGTGGTCAGTATAACGAAGGAACAATGGATGCTGGATGAATAGCGGATCTCTGACCAATCCATTTGTACCTGTCTAGTTAGTACATCAGAGTAATGCGCACTAGGAGCATATATAAGACATAGATATAGTTCATTATATTAAACCGTGTTAGTACTTATGATGAACATGATAATTTGGAATTAAGAAATAACTTATCTCAAGGTTGTTCGTACTTATCCCGATGACACAATTTAGACCTTTAACATTTATATCAGCCAAAAACGGCTTCTACAGTGCTCTTGAGAAATGTCCATTTTCAGAGCAAGAGAAGACTATTTTTGAAAATTTACCACTGGAATGACGCTCGATAACCGAGCCAGTCATTCCAGTGATAAATTTTCAAAGATAGTCTTCTCTTGCGCTGCAAATGGACATTTTTAATAAGAAAATAAAATTTTTTAAACAAATTTGAGAATTAAAGGGTTGATTATACTAAGATTGATGCAATTTTTCAATGTCCACGTTCAGTGATCTGAGTATGATTTTGATGGTATAGATAACACATCTGTGGCAAGTTATTTATTGTTATTTATTGCCAATTACCTGTAGGTAACACTTTAACCCTCAAATCTGTTCAAGACAATTTAAATTTTCTCATTGAAATTATCCATTTGCAGAGCAAGAGAAGATAATTTTAGAAAAATTTTTCACTGTAATGACTTGGCTGGTTTTGAGTGTTAAAGGGTCAAGTCTTATGCATTGTTTAGCACCCAAAGAAGAAATTTGTGATATTATACGGAACTAGTTGTCACTTATTCTTCAAGAAAAATGTCCGAGAAAGACATGAGTTCCAAATCTCGTCAAAGTTCTGTGTGTACGAGTGAGTCATCCGATGAGCAGAGCACGGCAAGTAGTAACTCTAACATGTCCAGTGTGCCTGACGTAACGGTTAGTCCCCCTTTGCAAAGTTACTACGCAACACGACAGATGGATTCATCAGATTCCCTCGCCGCCATCTTCCCAGAGTGGTCCGGAGCGTTGCCGACGATTAGTGATATTCGCATATTACCCCATCCTAGTAATTTATGCACTACTGCTAGTTATTCCGATCATTCGTCAACGTCATCATCACCAAATGATAAGAATCTCGTTAGAAGTACTTCGACGTCAATTGTCGAAGACGTTATTAAACAATCAGTGACAAGTTTACAGTCAAAACCGGGAGACGGAATACCAATGATGCGAGTTCGAAGTATTGTGCCGCCGAGGTTGTTGACAGATTTTGTCACTGTTGTTTTGCCGTCTACACCGGCCTCATCGTCATCCGCGTCACTAGCAGAGGGAATCGTCGCTCAACAACAACCAATCATCGATGCATCTGGTGCGGTAACCAAGCCACAGTTCCTTATTGGTGCCGAGGATAATGATATCGCTGCATGTATACCGTCCAATAGTTTTCCAGTAAGTATTTCTGTTGACTTATGTCCATTGTCTTACATTTATATCCATCAAGGCTGGGATGTGTTACGTTATTTTGCTGTCTCTGTTTCATTTCGGTGATAAGTTCCAGAAAAATACTATTGCAGAGGGTGTTTTTGGTCGACTTGAACTTTAACCCGTTAATGGTTAAATTTCATCAATAAAATTTAAATATGTGCCTATTGAATGTCAATTTACAAGCCATGAAAATAAAATTTTGAAAATTTATCACCTGGCTCACTTATCGAGCCAGTCATTCCAGTGGTGAATTTTCAACAATTGTATTCTCTTGGCCTGTAAATGGACATTCCACAAGACCATAACATAGGCCGGTTTTGGCCGGCTTGACCATTAAAGGGTTAATGGTCAAGCTGGTCAAAACGGTCCATTTGACGCCTCATTGGAAATCCCCACATCCACCGCTTTGATCGTTTGATCCCCACCCCACTCTCTGGGGGTGCAGCCAAAGGTAGTTGTCCTCTTACCCTCCGCAATCATATGGGTAACTCGCATACCAAATTTGGTTGAATTCCATCCTGAAAGTACAGTTGGGCAACCTAATATAAATGGTTACTTGCCCCTGGGGGCAACAATATTTTTCCAATTTTCGAGCCCTGCCTTGTTGGCAGGGCCAAATGTAAATGATTATGCACTCCACATTGATATGGGTCAGTCACATCCCAATTTTTATTGAATTCTGTCCAGTTTCATTACAATCAATTTATGGACAGTAAATTTAGCCTTTTGATCCCCTCCAGAGGTGGGGGTGCAGCCAAATGTAAATGCCCACCTGGACTCCTGAATCATATTGGTAACTCACAATTTGGATAAATTCTGTCCAACAGTTTTGGAAAAGTTGCGTTACAATTGATTTGACCTTTTGACCTCTTCCCCACCCACCTGGTGGAGCCAAATGCAAAGGGGCGTTTTCACGCTGCATTCGTATGGGTAAGTCACATAGCAAATTTACTTGAATTCCTCCAATTGTCTCGGAAGAGTTGCATCACAATCAATTCCTGCACACACAGACGCATGCATGCGCGCACACGCACGTGCACACACAGGCAGCACAGTATAATCCTCACTTTGGGAATAAATATTCAACAGAATAAAATCTCTAGATCATAAATAATTTGTGATTTCTGGTCTGCGAGCGTTAAAGGGTTAGAAGTGCTTGAATTTGTACTTTCTTTGAGACGTAATGAACTTCGTAGTATGAACTCTGATACGGTGTAGTATAGTCCTTAGTGTTAATGGAGGAATCCAGTTTAAATACATCAATCATATGACATCATAATCAACTACGTGATGTGTAGGCTGATGTCATAATCTATTACATCATGAAATGACTCCATTTAGTCCATGTTGGAGGCTTAACCGTCTGTCAGGTTGTACGAATTGTATGTCTACTATTTATTAAAGATGTTGAATATTTTGAAACTAATTTGACTGGGCGCTGTTGCTGCCATAGCCAGCAACAGTGCCCAGTCAAATTAGTTTCAAAATATTCAACAGCTTACCGTATAGTTTTCCGGAAATTGAGATTCAGAGAGTACAGGGATCGATCGATCCCAACATGGGCAAAGCATGGTTGGAGCTTAGCTAATGGTGGGCGGGGCATAATGAAAACAGGATTGCTTTGGCCGGCGATCATTAATGCGCAAATTCACTGAACAATTATTGTGATTTTCTTGACGACAATATTTGACCATTAAATGGTTAAAACGATTGATTAACCATAGTAATGTATTTATATTTTTGCAGTGTGATTTGCTTGATGATGATGATGACAATATCTGTGAGAACCGTCGTATTGTTATCGGTATTTGTGCCATGTCAAAGAAATCTAATTCCAAACCAATGGCAGCCATATTGGATCGACTGGACCGGTTTGAATACTTAGAAACACTCATATTTAATGAAGAGGATATCTTGAAGAAACCGGTCGAAGACTGGCCGATTTGTAATGTATTTATTTCATTTCATTCGAGGGGATTTCCACTGGACAAGGCGATTGAATATGTGAATTTACGACAGCCTATCGTCGTTAATGATCTCGAGATGCAGTATGTCTTGCAGGACAGGTATAGTGCTGCCTTCAAGTTCTCTGTGTTGAGAATATACAGTACAGCTCCTAAATAATATAACATGTTTCCAGAACCAAAAAAACCCTAGAAATATGTTAGCTCGTAAGAAATGTTCTGTTGATTATTTTGAACATAAAGTTCTGGATTGTTTAAAATATTCAACAGTCGGTTTTATTTTGTTTTGGAAACATCATAAAGTTATTTCTAAGCTGTACTGGACTCATCACTTTAACCATTTAATGGTCAAGCCAAAACTGGTCTCAGCCATGTCAGCAGTTGTCTTGAGGATCAGTCAATTCCAATTCAATTCCGGAATTGGAATTGCAGTTGATAAATCTGAGGACTCCGGAATTGGAATTGATAAATTTTAAGACACCGGAATTGGAATTGGATTTGGAATTGATAATTTGAATTGACCGGAATTGATAAATTCCAATTCAATTCCAGTCATATTTGTCATAGATTTACTGAACATTGTTGGCTATAAAATGTACAGCAAATTATACACTGCTCTTTATATGCCCTTAATGCATTTCATCCTAAATGATCTATATGATACCATTTACCACATTTCATTCTATATGCAAGTTGATGATATCTATTATGCCAGCTGTTATGAGATGCTTTATTGAATATTTTTACAATTTATTTGACTGAATACTTTTGTCTCCTATGGCTGCAACAGTTTCTATTAAAATAAATTTTAACAACTTAGTTATATGTTTGGTTTGAAAACTAGAATTTGAGATATTGATAATTCAGTGATGAGCAAGTTAGCCCTTAACCCTTTAACACCTAAGCCGGCCAAAACACCTGCAATGAGTTTCAGAAATGTGCATTGGCAGGCCAATGGAAGACTATTCTTGAAAATTAACCACTGGAGTGGCTAGCTGGATAACTGAGCCAGTAATTCCAGTGGTAAATTTTCAAAAATAATCTCTTACTCTCTGAATTGACAAAATAAAGATCTAATAAATGCTATGAACATTATTGAATTAACTCAATTCTCCCTGACCAGTGACCAATTAACCTTTTTATTCTATGTGAGCTTTGTACCTCCTTTATTCAATCAAAACCTCTGATCTTGAACTTGTTTCATTCCGCATTCCCTGGAAACAGGGTTTCATCTCTATGAAATCATGCCATCTTTAAAATCATACAGATTAGTTAAAATGATTTCAAATACATAAGCTAGAACCAAGATAACCAAATTGGGTTAAAATTATCAGGATGTCAGCAGTAGTGTTCAGTAAAGTAATAACTATCATCTGCATGGAATGAGATGGGTGAAGAAAGCTGTACATTACAAGATAATTGCTCTGTAATTATACCCTCCTACATAACAAAGGAATCATTGAACAACCCCCTCAGTGAAATGTCTCAGCTTTTAAAACACAGACACATGGACTAGAGGTGTTATTCAAACTCTACATACATGTGCTCAGTACTCTCACTCAGTACTGTACTATATACATTGTATTCTAATGCTTTTTATTGCAAACAATTATATAGCACGGTTTACATGTATCTATAATGATTAGACATGACATTAACCTTTAGTCATATTCCTAAAAAAAATACCTCAGCATTAAGCTATAATTAAGTCAAATGAACTAAAAATAAGATCTGCTGAATGTTGACTTTTTGGACAATAATTTGACTGAAAGATATAACTACCAATTGGCAACAACAATTTTTATTCTAATTGTTTTAAATATTAATGGAGTAGGCAGCCAAAAATGCCTTTTGCACTGGTCTTGAGGAACGATCATATATACGTATGCTAAGAGACTATTTTTGAAAATCTACCAGTGGAATGTCTGATTCCATAACCGAGCAAGTCATTGCACTGTTAAATTTAAAAGAAATAGCCCCTTATCCTGCAAATGGACATTTGCTAATGATAAATCTAGTTTTTCTTGGCCAATCTTGGGCATTAAATGGTTAAAATCTAACAATGTTGATCTCGAGTAAATATTGATATGAAATTGGAAGTGGACTTTGAATTGATAAAATGGAATTGGAATTAAACTTGTCTGGTTGGAATTGGAATTGATAAAATGAATTGATGTGGAAACAGAATTGGAATTGATAAAATGAATTGAGGTGGAATTGGAATTGATAAAATGGAATTGACCCCATCCCATTAATGTCAATTTGCAGACCAGAAGAAGACTACTTTTGCAAATTTATGATTGCAATCACTGGCTTGATACTAACCAAAATAGCCATTCCAGTGATAAATTTTCAGAAAAAACCCTTATTTTGCAAATGGACATATTCTATAACAATATTGAAATTTTCTTGATGAGATTTGATGATTAAAGTGTTAACGTTGTGTTATTTCATCTTTGTTAAGGCGTGAAGTGTATAAGGTGCTCGAAGCTGATGGCATTCCTCAGCCCAGGTATACAGTATTAAATCGGGATGGCTGTCTGCTCGATCGTAAGTAATGCATCTATGTACATGTACATGCTTATGTAATTTATACATGAGACTCGAGAGTCTTCAGTGATACACTGATTTCAGTGTTTTTGTCTTGCCTGCGAAGCACAAAGCGAGGCATATGTGTCACATTTCCGACGGCACCAACAATGATAAGTTTTTGCGTTTAGCAAAACTTCTCGGCTTATATTTTAGGATCAGTTAATCCTATTGCAACTAGACTCTGTGGTTATATATACTGTTAGGAAGCAGCATGATGATACTGAGGTCACAAGGTCAAGGTCACTATATACAAAACTCTTTTTTAATGTTAAGGTCAATGTCACTGTGACAAACAGGAGACAGGCGAGACATTTAAATCCACAGAATTCTTATTTGGCTAACATGGCTAATATTGGGATTTCAAAAGTTTCTGCTGTTGATTAAATGCCTTTAAAACTAAGCTTTTTATAAAATGGAAAGGGGTAAGTACTTTTCAGTGGTTTTCAGTGTTTTTCTTCAGTTGCCAATCTCATCCCTGTTGTATTAACCCTTCTAACCTTACAGACCAGGAACAACAAATTCATTACGATATATAAAACTATCCAGGAAACTCTGTTTCACCCGAGGCAGCTGACAGTTTCAAGCCGAATTAGTTCCACAATATTCAAAAATTTTACTGTACACATGGTATTGTTGATTTGAAATTGAAATTGTTAAAGGGCTAATCCTTTCATCAGTGAAAGCACAGAATACCAAATGTATAAACTGCGGAATATTTTAAAACGAATTTGATTGAGAGCAATAGTTGCCTTATTCCATCGACTGGTCTTCCTATTTGAACTGCTGAATATTTTGAAACAAATTTGACTGAAGGTCATAGTTGCCTTATTCCATAATTTGGTCTTCCTATTTGGACCCTATTGGAATGTTTGCATTGAACGAGTTTAAATGAAATCTTATGGTGGGTAGCTTCTTCAAACATCACGTAGAGCGTCCTGTATTTGGTTCTCTCAGTTTTCTCATCTTAGCATACATATTGTTGACTGGATTATCTCCCTTTATTTGTATTTCTTCATCAGAATAATGTTTTCTTGATCTTCGTACATTAGGTTCGGTAGTTTGACTCATATAGTTAATGCATGCCAATCATTTTGACATTTGACCCTCCACAGTCCCCACCCCATATTTATTAGCTAACCTGGCCTAAAAGGCTTGAAATTTCTTCAACATTTGAGAGTCCAATATTGCCTGGTGCAATTCTTTCTTGCCACTTCTTTGCATGTGTCTAATCCATAGTGTTATCTGAAGAACTTCAGTGAGTGTTCAAGCCATGGATGCACATTACAAATTTTTCACTGATTTAATATACATGTATTTCTTATTTTGACAAGTAAATCCGTTTTAAAGCTCTTGATCATTTTCCAAGTTACATGTATATTTTGTTTCAAATTTAGATTGAAATCAGACATACATTTATATGAGTCCAACTAATAACTGACTGTTGAAGCGGGTAATGTAGAACTCCCCTATTATGAGACTCAAGTACTGAAAATTTAGATGTGTGAATTTATTGGAAGAATCGCTAGATTAATTCTCTGGAATTGGGGTCAAGCTTACTGGTTGTGACTTTTTTACCGGTTGTGTCATTTTTGGCGGTTGTGGCCGTTTTTGGCAGTTGAGTATTTTTTGCCGGTTGTGAGTTTTTTTACGGTTCACCCATTTTGGCGGTTTTTACAACTTTTTTGGTGGTTGTGGGTTTTTTTGCCGGGTGTGGATTTTTTACCGGTTGTATCCATTTTGGCGGTTGAGTTTGTTTTGGTGATGAATGTCTTAATGGTCTCTGTCGGTCAAGTTCGTGAGTCTCTTACTCCTTTAAGGGATTTGCCGGGAAAGTCCAGCCTTTGCAGCGGTCTTGAGGAATGTTCATTTGCAGACCAACAAAACGGTATTTCTAAAATTGTATTACTGGAATGACTGGCTCGATAACCAAGCCAGTCATTCCAGTCATAAATTTTCAAAAATACTTCTCTTGGCCTGCATATGGATATTGACTGACTCATAGAAAATGTCCATTTTCAGACCAAGACATTATTTTGGACACTTTCTCATTGGAATCACTGGCTCGGTTCTCGAACCAGTCATTCCAGTGATAAATCTTCAAAAATAGTCTTCTGTTGGGATGCGAATGGATATGTTTCAAGACAGTGGCAGAATTTGATATTTTAGCCGACTTGAGTGCTAAAGGGTTAAAATGAAATTCTTTTTTTTTGTTTACTTTCAGCTTCCCGCATTATGGAGAATGATGATACAGTCGAAATTAATGGCGTCGCCTTTAACAAGCCATTTGTCGAGAAGCCTGTGTCAGCTGAGGACCATAATGTGTATATATATTTCCCCACGTTAGCCGGTGGTGGGAGTCAAAGGTTATTTAGAAAGGTAAGAAAGACCTTTACACGCTTAGCGGTAATGCAGACCAGGGGAAATAACTCGTCACATTTATAAAGAATCTTTTGCGGGATGAGGTGTTGTTAATCTTTTAATAGTCAAGATTTGTAAAAAAAAAATTTTGCTTAGTGAATGTTCATGTGCTTGCCAATAGAAGTGTATTTTTTCTAAATGTACCACTCAATAGGCTGGCTCGCTTATTGAGCCAGTCATTTCAGTGATAAAATTTCTAAAATTTTCTCGTTGCTTACAAATGGATATTCCTGAAGACCATGGCAGAGGCCAGCTTTGGTCAGCTAGGCTGATAAAGGGGTAAAAGACTTCCTTCCAATGATATATTTGTGTCAAACCTGCGCGAGGGACCACTTGCATTTTGGAGCCAAGAAGATGATGGTCCTGTATGTCAGGACATACAAAGCGTGCCTAACTTATGCACCTGTCTAACTGCCCACACATATTGAGAAGAGCAGACTACATCATAGTCACAAAGAGGTGGCTATATGTTCATCTAGTGAAGGTGAATGCAGACTTCCAAGGCGTTTTTTACTTACGCCATATTTACACATTTTTTATACCCAGCCAAAAAATTTTGTAATGCCGTCCGTCCGGGCGGGCGTGCAGGCGGCAGAGTGGTTTCCGGATGATAACTCCTTTACTGTTTGTCGGATCGCATTGAAACTACATAGGGTGGTTGGACTTGGTCTTGGGAAGGAACCTATCGATATCGACGCCGATCTGAAATCTAAGATCGCCGCCAGCCACCAGCGGCCATCTTGAAAATTGGATTCCGAATGATAACTCCGTTACCGTTTATTGGATCGCTTTGAAACTTCATGGAGTGGTTAGACTAGGTCTCGGGAAGAAACCTATCGAATGGCAATGATACAAAATCCAAGATGGCTGCCAGCCACCGGTGGCCATCTTGAAAATTGGTTTCCGGATGATAACTCTGTTACCGTTTATCGCATCGCTTTGAAACTTCATAGAGTGGTTGGACTAGGTCTGCGGAAGAAACCTCTCGAAATCGACAATGATCCAAAGTCCAAGATGGCCGCCAGCCACCGGTGACCATCTTGAAAATTGGTTTCCAGATGATAACTCCGTTACCGTTTATCGGATCGCTTTTAAACTTCATCGGGTGGTTGGACTCCCTCGGGTGAAGAAACCTATCTAGATTGACATTGATCCGAAATCCAAGATGGCCGCCAGCCACCGGTGGCCATCTTGAAAATTGGTTTCCGGATGATAACTCCGTTACCGTTTATCGGATTGCTTTGAAACTTTGTAGAGTGGTTGGACTAGGTCTGGGGAAGAAACTTATCGAACTCGACACTGATCCAAAATCCAAGATGGCCGCCAGCCACGGGCTGCCATCTTGAAAGTTGGTTTCTGGATGATAACTCTGTTACCGTTTATCGCATCGCTTTGAAACTTCATAGAGTGGTTGGACTAGGTCTGCGGAAGAAACCTCTCGAAATCGACAATGATCCAAAATCCAAGATGGCCGCCAGCCACCGGTGACCATCTTGAAAATTGGTTTCCAGATGATAACTCTGTTATCGTTTATCGGATCGCTTTTAAACTTCATCGGGTGGTTGGACTCCTTCGGGTGAAGAAACCTATCTAGATTGACATTGATCCGAAATCCAAGATGGCCGCCAGCCACCGGTGGCCATCTTGAAAATTGGTTTCCGGATGATAACTCCGTTACCGTTTATCGGATTGCTTTGAAACTTTGTAGAGTGGTTGGACTAGCTCTGGGGAAGAAACTTATCGAAATCATCGAAATCGACACTGATCCAAAATCTAAGATGGCTGCCAGCCACAGGCTGCCATCTTGAAAGTTGGTTTCTGGATGATATATCCGTTACCATTTATCGGATCACTTCCTAGGGTCGTTGGAATATGTCTGGTAAAGAAACATATCCAGATTTACTATGATCCGAAATCAAATATGGCCGCCAGTCAGCGGCAGCCATCTTGAAAATTGGTTTCCGGACGATACCTCCTTGACCGTTTAGCGGATCGCTTTGACACTTAATAAGGATTACTGGTCTGATGGGTCTGAGGAAGAAATAAATATTTTCTGATAGCTGTTATTTATTAGTTTGTCATCATGGCGGGGTATTATGCGCCGTTTGCGGATCTTTTGTTTGTACTTAAGTAGCCTTCATGAATACGGCTCCAGATGTTCAAATGATGGAGTCCTCTTGATGAATGTCTATTTGTTGAACATGAGAAGACTATTTTTGAAATTTTACAAGCGAGCCAGCCAGTCCAATAGTAAATCTTAAAAAATAATAACTTATCCTACAAAACGATATTTGCTGAGCAAAGATATCAATCTTCTAGTCAGACAAATTAAGAAATATTTGTCAGAATATTCCTTGCATCATAAAGAATTGTTCATTTCTGGTTTGTGATGGTTAAAGGGTTAATGAGTAGATAATAGCTATTTGATGAATGCTACATGTATTAACCCTTTCATGGCAAAACCGGCCTCTGCTGTGGGCTTGAGCAATGTATATTTGCAGGTCAGGAGAATACTATTTTGGACAATTTAGCACTAAAATGACTGGCTCGATAACTGAGCCAGTCATTTCAGTGGTAAATTTTCAAAAATAATATTGGTCTGAGAGTGGACATTTTCTACATTCTGTATAAGAAAATTACAAATTTGAGGGTTACAGGGTTAAACTCGACCAAGCCAGCCGTTTCAATGGTAAATTTTCAAAAATAGTCCTCCCGGCGTGCAAATAGACATTCAATAAGCAATTGTTTTCTTGACCAAATTTAGACATTAAAGGGTTAATAAAATGAGGTTACGCAAGAGCAATGAGTGCATGTTAACCCTTTATTGGTCAAAATTCCTCAAGAAAATATCTAAATTAACCGGCCAAGAACAGCTTCCGCGCAGCGATCTGGACTAATTACCATTTGCAGTCTAAGTGAAGACTACATGTATTTTTGAAATTTTATCACTGGAATGACTGGCTCGATATTCCAGTGGTAAAACGTTAAAAAATAGTCTTCTCTTGGTCTGCATATAATCATTTTAATTTTCTAGATCAATCTTTGCCGTTAAGGGTTAACCCACATATTTGTTCAAGAATATTTCAATTTTCTCATTAAAAAGATATTTTTGAAAATTTATGATGCAATGACTGGGTCGGTTATCGAACCAGTCATTGCGGTGGTAAATTTTCAAATATTATCTTGTCAGTCTACAAATGGACATTTCTCAAGAGCACTGCAGAAGGCATTTTTGGCTTATATGAGTGTTAAATGGCTATGGTGTTATGGAATCAACATGGCGCCTTTTATTAACGTCGTCACATCGTGACCTCTACAATTCATAAATAAATGTGAGTACTGTATAAGGTTTTTCCTATATTTTCAGATTGGTTCTCGGAGTAGCATCTACTCTAACTTCAGTCGAGTCCGGAAAGTAGGTTCCTTCATTTATGAGGAATTTATGCCAACTGATGGCACAGATGTGAAGGTAAGTGTTTTTAGTTACCTCTATGACTAATTATGTACCATTTCATCCTGAACGATAACCCTTTTAACCCTTAGCACTCTGATGTCAAAATTTAAAATTTTTTAAATAAATTAAATTTATAACTCGTGTTCATTCTTCAACAAATTTGGTGGAAGATGGACAGCAAAATCGTCCACCAAAATTGTTGGAAAATGAACACCGTTTTCTTTGCTCCTGACACAATAAAAGATAGAATATTCAGATCAGAGTGATAAGGATTAATACTTGAATTTGTTTAAGAAAATTATTTTTAGAAAATTTACCACTGGAATAACAGGCGTGGTTAGTAGTGTCTTCCAATCCAATTGTGTTCAAAATATTCAACAATTCGTTTTATTTTGTTTTAGAAACATGTTACGTTATTTCTGAGCTGTACTGTGTTACTGATAAGGTACAGATTGAATGTCTTGTTTATTTGCTAAATATAAATTCTAATCATTCCAGGTATACACTGTCGGTCCAGATTATGCGCATGCAGAAGCTCGTAAATCACCGGCACTGGATGGTAAAGTCGAGCGAGACAGGAACGGGAAAGAGGTCCGATATCCTGTGATGTTGAGTGCGAAGGAGAAAATGATAGCCAGGAAAGTCTGTCTAGCATTCAAAGTGAGTAATCGCCTCATATGTGTGGAACTTATTTAGTACCGGTAAAGAATTTTATTGTGTCCCAACATCCTCAGTGTCTCCCCGCATCCCAACATCCTCAATATGGTACATAGGCCATGCTCCCTCATCTGTCTGTGTGTATGCATGCATCCAGTTTGCTTTCAGATCATAATTTTAGAACACTGCAGTATTTATCATGGCATCTAAATTTTGGAGGTCACAGTGACCCCACACCGTGAGATCTGGGGCAGTTTTTTCATCCATGCTAAAATTAGACGATACCATGGACTCGGCTATGAAGTATAGGCGGTCCATGCTAGTTTTTGTGGGTACTTTTGTAGAAAAACATATAAAACTAATGAATATTTAAAGGGATGCTAATCTCATCTCAAATGTTATACTGCACCGATAGATTATGGTTTATAGATTCCATATCATTAGTCCCCTACTGGTAAAACCGAGGGGACTATAGGTTTGCATTCCGTCTGTCTGTCCGTCTGTCGCAGTTGGTTTTCCACACTTTTTCGCAGTCCTTCAAGGTATTCAACTGAGAATTGGTTTATTGCTTTGTTATGAGAAGTTACAGACCATGTTCGAGTTTCAGGTGTATGCGTCAATTTTTTATGCTTTTATGCCCTTTTCGAGTTAAGAAATACGAAAAATATCAGCTTTCCGCACTTTTTTTCGCACTCCCAAGATATTTAGGCGAAAATCGGTGCATCGTTTTAGTATAAGGACTTACTGAGCAAGTTCGAGTTTCAGACATTTTCGTCAATTTTTCATGGCGTTATGCCCCCTTTTGACTTAAGAAATACGAAAAATATTAGCTTTCCGCACTTTTTTTCACACTCCTTCAAGATATTTAAGCAAAAATCGGTGCATCACTTTAGTATACGGAGTTACAGAGCGAGTTCGAGGTTCAGACATTTTCGTCAATTTTTCATGGAGTTATGCCCCCTTTCGACTTATGAAATACGAAAAATATTAGTTTTCTACACCTTTTTTCGCAGTCTTTCAAGATATTATACTTAGAATTGCTACATAGCTTTGTTATGAGAAGTTACAGACCAAGTTCGATTTTCCGGTGTATGCGTAAATCTTTGATGGAGTTATGCCCCCTTTCGAGTTAAGAAATACGAAAAATATCAGCTTTCCGCACTTTTTTTCGCACTCCTTCAAGATATTATACTGAGAATTGCTACATTGCTTTGCTATGAGAAGTTACAGACCAAGTTCGAGTTTCAGGCATATGCGTAAATTTTATGAAAAATATTAGTTTTCCACACTTTTTGCAGTCTTTCAAGATATTATACTGAGAATTGCTACATTGCTTTGCTATGAGAAGTTACAGACCAAGTTCGAGTTTCAGGCATATGCGTACATTTTTTATGGAGTTATGCCCCATTTCGACCTATGAAATACGAAAAATATGAGTTTTCCACCCTTTTTCTCGCAGTCTCAAGATATTCAACTGAGAATTGGTACATTACTTTATTATGAGAAATTACAGACCAAGTTCGGGTTTCAGGTGTTTGCGTCATTTTTTGATGGAGTTATTTCCCCTTTCGACTTATGAAATACAAACATATCAGCTTTCAAGTCTTCTTCCTTCTCCTTCACCATATATAACTGAGACTTGGTTTATTGCTAGGTTATGAGAAGTTACAGATCAAGTTCGAGCTTCAGCTGCTTTTGACAATTTTTAATGAAATTTTTTACTGTCCCAAGTTACATATTGGGTGTAAATACCCTCAAAAGGACCCTTATGAGAATCTCTGACACCTTGGATAAAGTTGGATTTACATCAACTTTTCTGCAACAATATAAAGTCACAAGACCGTGGTTGACAATGTGACACGGCATAATTCATCCATATTTGCTGGAGTTATCTCCCTCCACAAAATTTAAATTCTTCAATAATCTGGCTTTATAAGCACGTCTTTAGAAAGATTGATTAGTGTTGAATTTGGTCTGCGGATACCTTAATAAGAGTATGTTACAGCAAAATATGTCCATATTCAAGTTTTCTGAAAAACCCCATGATGATGATGGTTAAATGGGAACAAACTGAAAGGGTTCAAAGCGTGCCAAATGAAGTTTTTCTTTAATTTACATGAAATAAAATATATTGTTTGCATATTTTTAAATTCCTAAATACTAAATTTCACCACGGAAATTAATTTTCTTCCATTTCCCATGCGAATCACAGAGTGATATGATGGCTGGAATGATTGTTGTGGTATGACGTCATTGTGTGCACCATCATGTTAATGAGGGGAAAGAGTGTTTGATAACTTAAAGCGTGACTTGGGACTGATGTCCTGGTTAGGATTTGACGCCAGTTTTGTCTGTTCTGAAAGTGTGCTGTAATCTTAATCCATGTGGTTGACGATTAGCAATTCACAAATGAGAATTAAATTTCAATAAAAACGCAAGAAATAACTCATATTTTATGAATTAAAAATCTAACAAATTTTCACACACTATCACTGAAAGTTTTGGTAGTGATGATGGTGCTGATGGTGGTGGTGGTGGTGGTGGTGGTGGTGGTGGTGGTGGTGGTGATGGTGATGATGATGGTGGTGGTGGTAGTAGTGATGATGGTGCTGATGTTGGTGGTGGTGGTGATGGTGATGATGATGGCAATGATGGTGGTGGTAGTGCTGATGGTGATAATAGTGATGATGATGATAGTGATGATGGTGGTGATGGCGATGATGATGGTGGTGGTAATAATGGCAGCAGTGGTGGTGGAGGTGGTGGTGGTAGTGATAATGCTGCTGATGTTGGTGGTGGTGGTGATGATGATGATGATGGTGGTGGTAGTGATGATGATGTGGTGGTGATGATGATGATGGTGGTGGTGGTAATGATGGTGGTGGTGGTGGAGGAGGATGTGGTGATGATAGTGATGATGATGATGGTGGTGATCATCATCATCATCATCATCATCATCATCATAGTCAATACCAAGAATAATGATGACATTTAATTGTATGGATATGAGTAGAATAAATGATGCTTAAAAAAAGCTATGAAATTCTTTACCCTGTGTTTTATCCAGCAAACTGTGTGTGGTTTTGACTTACTGAGGGCCAATGGTAAATCGTACGTCTGTGATGTCAATGGTTTCAGCTTTGTGAAAACATCCAGTAAATATTACGATGATTGCGCAAAAGTACTTGGGTATGTATTTACATATTCTAATTTTCCCACAAAATCTTGTTATCCCCCCCCCCCCCTGCGATTATGTTTTCGCTTCCGTCCGTGCGTGCATCCATCCATCCGTCCATCTGTGCAAATTAGGGGTTTTCGTTCATTAACTTTATCCTTGCTAGGAGTATTGTGACGAAACTTCATGGGAACATTGGCTATGGTACTAGGGAAATATACATTATTTTGTGGGTCAGACAGCACATCCATACGTCCATCCATCCATCCCTTTGTCTCTGAATTTGTGTCCGTCCATCCGTGCAAATTTTGGGCTTTCGTTCAATAACTTTATATTTAGCTCACCTGGCCTGAAAGGCCAAGTGAGCTTATGCCGTGGCAACCGTCTGTCCGTCATCCATCCATCATCAGTCAACTTTTGCTTTAAAATGTATCTCCCCCCTTAACGGCTTGCCGGATTTCAGCCAAATTTGGCTAGAATGATCCTATAGGGGTAGGCTCTAGCACATCAGGTTTTTGATATTTCATATTTTGGGGTAAAAAACCTAGATTTTGTTTAAAGTTTACCGAAAAGTGTAAAAACGCATCTCCTCCTTAGTTTCTTAACAGATTTCAACCAAATTTGGCTAGAAGAGTCGTACCGACATAGGCTCTAGAATTTCTATTAAAATTTTTGATATTTCAATTTTTTGGGTAAAATTTACGTGAAAGTGTCAAAATGCATCTTCTTAGTTTCTTTGCAGATTTCAATCAAATCTAGCTAGAACGATCATATGGAGGTATGCTCTAGAACTTCTATTCAGATTTTTTATATTTCAATTTTTTGGGTAAAAAACTTGGATTCTATTTAAAATTTGCCTGAAATTGTCAAATTGCTTTAAAGCGCTTCTCCTCCTTAGTTTCTTGTTAAATATGTACAATAAAACTATATAAACATGTCTACATGTATAACATTATTTGTGTATGTGTGGTTGGGAAAGGGGGCGATCAGGAAGGTTTATTATTTAGCCCTGAAGTATAGTATACAGTAAAACCTGTGTGTTTTGTCTCCCAACGATTCTGATAAGACCATCCATGATATGTGACCATCATCAATAAGCAATATACCATTGGAAATGAGCTGGAAAATGTGCTCATGTGTGGTTACTGGCCAGCGTATGTTGTGTCTGTGGTGGTTAGACTGGAGATCTTGTATGTACAGTACAGCTTATGTGTGGTTACTGGCCAGCGTATGATGATCTATAAGTGTGTCTATGGTGGTTAGACTGGAGATCTTGTATGTACAGTACAGCTTATGTGTGGTTACTGGCCAGCGTATGATGCTCTATAAGTGTGTCTGTGGTGGTTAGACTGGAGATCTTGTATGTACAGTACAGCTTATGTGTGGTTACTGGCCAGCGTATGATGATCTATAAGTGTGTCTATGGTGGTTAGACTGGAGCTCTTGTATGTACAGTACAGCTTATGTGTGGTTACTGGCCAGCGTATGATGCTCTATAAGTGTGTCTGTGGTGGTTAGACTGGAGATCTTGTATGTACAGTACAGCTTATGTGTGGTTACTGGCCAGCGTATGATGATCTATAAGTGTGTCTATGGTGGTTAGACTGGAGCTCTTGTATGTACAGTACAGCTTATGTGTGGTTACTGGCCAGTGTATGATGCTCTATAAGTGTGTCTGTGGTGGTTAGACTGGAGATCTTGTATGTACAGTACAGCTTATGTGTGGTTACTGGCCAGCGTATGATGATCTATAAGTGTGTCTGTGGTGGTTAGACTGGAGCTCTTGTATGTACAGTACAGCTTATGTGTGGTTGCTGGCCAGCGTATGATGATCTATGTGTGTCTGTGGTGGTTAGACTGGAGATCTTGTATGTACAGTACAGCTTATGTGTGGTTGCTGGCCAGCGTATGATGATCTATGTGTGTCTAAGGTGGTTAGACTGAAGAGCTTGTATGTACAGTACAGCTTACGTGTCGTTGATGGCCAGCATATGATGCTCTATAAGTGTGTCTATGGTGGTTAGACTGGAGATCTATGTACAGTACAGCTTTTAAATAGGTTAACATTTTCCCAAAAGAAAAACAGAAGCATGTTGCTAATGTAAGAAATCTTCTGTTTAATATTTTGAACATAATTGGATTGAAAGACCTTCCAATCCAATTAATTATGTTCAAAATATTAAACTATTAAACAGTCTGTTTTGTTTTTTGTCGAAACATGTCATGCTATTTCTAAGCTTAATTTTAATAAATAAAGGCTAATTTTAATCAAATAGTCTTCTCTTGAACTTCAAATGGAGATTTCTCAAGACAACTGCAAAATCCGATTTTTTTAGCCAGCTTGGTTGTTAAATGCGGGCTATAAGGTTAATGTGCAGGTCGTGCTCTGTATATACTGAGAAAATCATCAACATTCTACTTCGAATAATACTTACCAGATGTACTATTATGATAATGTCTATTATCCAGTCTAGGTCAAAATAAACAATTAAAACTCCGCACTCTCCTGGTCCTGCCCATACTGTGTCCGGGAATACCATAGCCGCAGGTACCGAGTCTATTCCCAATCACAGTCAGATTCGTTTATTTTGCGCTTGTTTCAAGTCGCATGTGTTTAGAGTGTCATTTAATTGATAAATTAAGCAGTTTTAGCGCGTGTTTGGGAAAACCATCGCTGGACTAATGGAGGAACTTGGAAAATCATCACAGGGGCAGGTTGTATCAATCTAGAATTTATACATTCGTGCCATAATGCCTGTTTGAAATTTCCTTAAATTGGCACATTGATTTATAATGGTAGCCATTGTTGGAGTCGCTTCTGTACCCGTTAACTTTTAGTTTTAATTCGGGTACTCGGTTAATTTTCTCTTGCGACTCGGTTCCTCTAAGATGGATGCGTCCTTAGCCAAGATGGCGGCGCCCATGTAATATGTCGTTATTGGCTTGGGGTATCCAGGCACTCTGTTATCGCCGATTTTAGCTCTCGCTTCATTGTCGAGGGTGTTTGTAGTGATCGGCGAGGTTTTCTTGGTTATTTAACGCTAGTTAAAGGCTGAGTTGTGTTTTGTAAAATTTTCACTCAAAAAAGTTTCAAAAAATTTCCTGCCTAAGACTTGTTATCATTAATTTAAGAGAAAGTTAATGTGTTTAAGAAATCTTAACTATCAAGTCTATTGTGCGTATTGCTCGTCATCACTTGTCATGTGCAGCGTTTTAATTCTCCTCTGTGTTCGCAGAAACCGAAGAACCCGGACACTTTGTGCCAGAAGTGTAATAGGTTCATGAAACGCAAGTATCTTGGACATCACTGTGTGGCGTGTGCGAGGTGTAAGGTCGGCAGTCCGTGTGATGTGTGCGCCAAGTGGTCGTCGGCAATGGTGGCTGAGTTTGACAGGGATCGACGGGCGAGGCTGGAGCGCATAGAGAAGGATAAGACAGTGAAGCGTCAGCAGGCGTCGTTGGTTGGACTGGAAGGTCGGCTGAATGAGAGGATGGATTCAGCACTGGGCGTATGGGCGGCCCAGTTCAAGGCCATGTTTGATTCGTTACAGTCCACGGGTCCGGTGAGGCAAGCTGGTGCAGGGCAACCATTAGGTGGCCCGGCTAGTTTTGCTGAGGGCCATGCACCTGACCTTTCTCTGTCCTCGGCTCAAGAGCCGTCGGCAGAGGAAGAAGAGTTCCTGTTGATGGAAGATTCCGGCATGCCGGATCTTTCAATGTCGGCAATGCCGAGTACGTCCCAGGGGTCTCCCTCGGGATTTGTACGGGTTTGCCAGGCGGATGGTGATGTCGACGTTCCGTCGGGCATTTTTCATCCGTCACTTGTGCAACCGGATATGCCGGCGGAGCCGTGGTTTGCGGTTCCGACGGCTATCCCGACGGCGTTGGGTGCGGCTCCTATCGGAGTTACCGTGCCAGCCGTGATTAAGGCGGTCGTAGTCCCGGATCCCGTGTTGGAGCCGATGGACTGCGGAGAATCCGTATCCGACGGGTCGTTGGATACTGGTGCCGCCGGTAGTCGCGCTACGGATGCGCTCTGTCCTGGCAGAGACGTTTATCGTAGCGCTCAGCATGGATCGTCGGTGGCCCTCTCATCTAAGGGTGAGAGGGAAGATGAAAACGGAAGCTCTTTAATGGACGATTCCGCTTTCTGCGCCGAGGCTGAATGGGTGCAGGTCCTAGGATGGATGACCAATCGTCTCGGGTTGGCATCGGATCTCGGATCTCAGCGCGATCCGGCGTCAGAGCGTGCGGCTAGCGCTCTGTCCAGTGGCTCTTCGGCCATGCCTACACTCCCCTTGGACTCGCAGACTTCTGACATGTTGGAAGTTGCGGCATATCGTCTGGTTCAGCCAGACTATGCATTGCCCAAGGCCCCGAAGGGGATAAGGAGTAGGGTCCGTTTTCCGGAGCAGGCCTATCATCAATACGCCAGGGTTCCACGGCTTTCCGTTGCGGAACGTGAGGCGCTGAATAGGCCGTTGGCTGGGAAGGCCAAGGGGCGGTCACGTCCCTTGGTTTCCCAGACCAACAAAGACCCGTTTAATGAGCTCACGCTCATTGAGGATGCGGCTAGGGCGGCCATGGCTGCGCTGTCGCACGGGTGTACCGTCCTGCAGGGTATGCTGGACTGCACGGCGGAAGGCGGACAGGTGCCAGAGGCTGCTCCCGGAGTTGTTCGGGACACCATGCGCCTGTCTCAGGATTGCCTGGCCAGGGTGATCACAAGAACTTTAGCAGAGCGACGGAGAATGGTTCTCGATTGTGTGGAACCAGGACCGGAAATGAGGGCAGCGTTATCTTCTGCGCCTTTCATTGGTCCAGGCTTGTTCGGCGGCTCGGCACGACAAGCGCTCTCTAAAGTGGCATCGATGGTGGCGGAGCAAGAGGTGGTCGGCAAGTCGTGGAAGTCGACCAAGAGGACTCAGCCGCAACAGTCCTACCGTCAACACAGACAGGACCAGCAGAGGCAGCGTCCTAGATCGCCCTTCCGTCCTTCTGCCCGTGATGCCCATAGGCCATCCGGAGCGCAAGGACCTGGCCGTTCGTCCACATACAAGCCCTCTAGTAAGAGGCCGTATGAGGACGACAGGAAGGGTGGCGGTTCGGGCCGTGGCGGCTACCGTAAGGATAGTCGCGGCGGCGGTTCCGGACCGTCATACCACAAGAAGCCGCGGGGCGGCCGTGGGGCTCATTCCTGACGGGTTTCCGGCGGAATCAATACCGGCGGCTTTGGAAACAAATGGAGTCGAGAATCTTCACCCGTGCGATGTAGCGTCTTGTCGGCTAATCTCGACCGACAACTGTGTGCAGATTCCTTCCGTCGGAGGCAGACTTCAGCTATTCCTAAGCCAATGGGAACAGGTCGTGCGCGACTATTTAGTCTGTCAGTGGATAAGAAACGGCTACGATCCGGACTGGCTCATCCATCAATCGTTAGTTCCGTTAACCTCGACTCCAATATGGACTCCTATTCCAAGGGAATTAGACCGTCTAGTTGCCATTCAGTCAGAGATAGAATCGCTTCGTCTAAAGAAGGCGATTCACCTGGTAGCCGATCAGTCATCACTGGGCTTCTATTCGATTATGTTCCTAGTTCCGAAGCGTACCGGAGGGTGGAGACCAATTCTCAATCTCAAACCGTTGAACAAATTTATTCTTTCTCCCAGGTTTCAGATGGAGACGGTAGCAGCTGTGATGGCAGGCCTCAGGAAAGGCATGTGGGCGGTATCAATAGATCTGAAGGATGCTTATTTTCATATTCCAATGTCAATTCCCTTTCAGAAGTACCTGCGATTTGCATTCCAAGACAATGTTTGGGAATTCAATGCTCTTCCATTCGGCCTCACCACGGCTCCGAGGGTCTTCACCAAGGTGGTTCTCGCCATGACTTCTTTACTTCGCAGGAGAAACATAGCTGTTCACACTTACATAGACGACTGGCTGCTAAAGGCGGGGAATCCAGTCACTCTGCGCAGCAATCTGGAGGTAGTCCTAGACTTATTGAAGAAGCTAGGATGGATTGTGAATCTAGAGAAATCAGAACTGACTCCATCCCAGGAGTTTGTTTATCTGGGAATTTTTTTCAATCTCAGGGACGGCGTAGCTTTTCCGGCGGAGAGCAGAGTCAGAAGCCTGATTGCAGTATTGGAGTCAGTTTCTCTAGGAGCCTATCTGACGGCACGTCAATTTCTCAGAATACTCGGTTTGCTAGTATCTCTGGAGAAGGTGGTGCCATATGCGGCGCTCAGGCGCAGGCCGATTCAGATGTATTTGATGTCGTTCTGGTCACAGAGAACAGATCCGTTATCTCTGAGAATACCAGTGAAAGAACCATTGATATTCCACCTTCAGTGGTGGTTGTCGGAACAGAATCTCCTGCGAGGTGTTCCTCTACAACCTCCTCAACCTCAGATGTCCATGTTCACGGATGCGTCGTTGACAGGTTGGGGAGCGGTATTGGACAATCAGTCAGTGTCCGGGGAATGGGATCGGACCAATGCGCAGAAACATATCAATGTACTCGAGCTATTAGCGGTGGTATTAGCACTGCAGAAGTTCGAGGGTCGAGTTCAAGACAAAATTGTCCTAGTAAGGACAGACAACTCAACAGTGGTGTCTTATTTAAACCGCCAAGGCGGGACAAGATCACCGGAGTTGTGTATGATGGTTTGGAACCTTCTGCTGTGGTGCCAAGAGAGGAATATTATTCTTCGGGCAGCACACATTCCAGGAAGATTGAACATCTTAGCGGATGCTCTCAGTCGAAGGACGGTTTGTCGTCCGACGGAATGGCAGCTCAACCAAGTGGTAGCAGAGGTTCTATTCAAACAATGGGGCAAGCCGAATGTCGACCTATTTGCGATGAAGTCAAACGCAAAGATGGTCACGTACGTGTCACCGATCCCGGACCCGTTGGCTCTAGCAGTAGACGCACTGGCGATAAGTTGGAAGGGAATGTACGCGTATGCGTATCCTCCAACAATTCTCATCCCGAAAGTTCTGGCAAAGATAAGAGAGGGGATGTGCCAAGTACTACTGATCGCTCCTTATTGGCCAGGCCGATCATGGTTTACAGATCTGCTGGACCTTCTGGTCTGCAGTCCAATCCCTCTTCCAGACACAAGAGATGTAATCTCTCAGAACAAGGGTCTGTACCTTCACGACAGACCAGAAATGTTCAAATTGACTGCATGGATGTTGTCAAGCAGCGTGCAATTGAGGGTGGCTTTTCTGAGCAAGCAGCGAAGTTTGTTGCTTCGGCCAGAAGAGTTTCTACCACAAAAACATATAATTATAGAATCAACAAATTTGCACAGTGGTGTGAGAGAAGAGATATTGATCCCTTTTCTGCATCTGTTCAACACGTAGCAGACTTTATCTGTCATTTATACGAAGTTGACAAACTTGTACCTTCTACCCTAGCAGCATATAAGTCTGCATTAGCTTCTGTCATTCCTAGTCTCACCATTGGGGGAGTAGAGAATGACACCTTGAATGAAGTTATTAAAGGAATGAGCAATCTGCGACCTAGACAGCCAATTCCTATCCCGTCATGGAATCTATCTCTTGTTCTACAGGTTTTAGGGCATGCTCCCTTTGAACCGATTAGAACTATTGACATTAAACTGTTAACTATTAAATCAGTTTTCTTGGTTGCAGCAGCGTCGGCGAGAAGGAGAAGCGAGATCCATGCGCTTTCTGCCGAACAAGACCGTTTTGTCGTCACGGGTGAAGGTTTAAGATTACTTCCACGTCTTTGTTTCCTGGCAAAGAATCAGTCACTTAAATATCCAGGACAGCCGATCAATTTGCCAAGTTTAACTAGACATGACCCAAATTCTTGTACTTGGTGTCCTGTCAGATGTCTTAAGATGTATAAGAAACGTACTTCTGAGTGGAGAGACGACCCGAAATCTCTGTGGTTATGTCTCAAAGCTCCCCATTTACGTGCTTCGAAAGATACTATTTCTCGTTGGATAGTTGATGCTATTCAGATGTCGCACAAGATCGCTACAGGAAAGCAGATTGATCGTGCGAATGCCCATGAGGTCCGAGCACTAGCAGCATCATCGGCCCTTTATAAGGGTGTCTCTTTAGAGCAGGTGATGTCTGTAGCACAATGGCATGCCGAGTCGTCATTCACTGATTTCTACCTTCGAGACATCTCCAGCACACTTAATCCAGTAGCCGTCGCCAATCTGTCGAACCTAAACTAAGCCACGTCCGACCACTACTTCGCACACATCACAAAGGACTTCCGCCTACACTGACCAAGCGCCATGCACATGACTGAGTACGACCGTGGATTGGGCCTAGCTCCTGTGATGATCAATAACAGATCGACCATTCAAAAATGGTGAGTTTTTACATTAATTAAGTGACTATAAATATGTTTACTTCCAGTCGAAATACCAGACTGAGTAAGTGAATAGTCTGGTACAAGAGTATATTTATCCTCTCATACAGACATGAGACTCATTCCAGTTTGAAAATCTAATCGATATACTGTTAGTTTTTTCAAAGATTTGAAGTTGTAGTAGCTTCTTTGCACTCTACTGGACTGCCCTAGCTGAGACTTGGGGCTGACACGGGTCTGGTGGGTGTTGCATCCCCATGGACATCCCTCTGGTTTTGTGCGGACAAAAGAGGGGGGGGAGCGCGGTCTAGACCATGGAAGTTTAGCACTCTATGAGTCAGATAGCAGAACCCAAGCGTATGCCAGGGTTTTAGTCTCTTCACAACCTTCTCTGTTGGATGGTTGATGAGTGCTGGTTCGAGCCTCACCTCCTCCCACCGGCATTTCCTGGCTGTCGAAATCCGGAGTTTATCATAATAGTACATCTGGTAAGTATTATTCGAAGTAGAATCAAAAAAGCATCCGCTTTTGTTTCTACGAGAATTCTTAATACTTACCAGATGTACTATGGCCCTGTCTCAGCCGCCCCGCTGAGGTGAGGCTGAGCTGCTTTCGCAGTTTGCCAAGGCAAACATAAGACGAATCTGACTGTGATTGGGAATAGACTCGGTACCTGCGGCTATGGTATTCCCGGACACAGTATGGGCAGGACCAGGAGAGTGCGGAGTTTTAATTGTTTATTTTGACCTAGACTGGATAATAGACATTATCATAATAGTACATCTGGTAAGTATTAAGAATTCTCGTAGAAACAAAAGCGGATGCTTTTTTGATTCATCAACAGAATATAATATTATACTACTTTGCTTGGCTTTGTCTACATATATTGCTCTAGCCCATCCACCCAGCCCTCCAATAGAAGAGGTTTGAAATGAAGGGAGCAGATGTGTCACACAAGTATTTGACATCATAATCAATTTCGTCATTGTGTAGGTGATGTCACAATCAAAATGATGTACCTCTGTCATGAGACTCGAAAAGTTTGTCATGAAAATGTATGAATTGTATGGCTTTGTGGAATTTATAATTTAATAGCCATTCTTTTAAATATTTTGAAACTAATTTAACGGGCGGCTGAGCTCCCAGTCAAATAAACTTCAAAATATTCAAAAGCTTTCCTGTATACTTACTTTGAATTTGGAAATTCTCAGAATTCACCATTCCAGAGTATCCATCTATCATCTGATGTCTTAATCAGCTAAGCAGTGTGTAGGATGATGTCATAATCATTACATCATAAATGATTCTATTTGGCCTGTCTTTAACTCTTAATAGTCTGGCACGTTGTATAAATTGTATGTCTACTATTTAACAAACATGCTGTTGAGTAATTTGAAACTAATTTAACTGGACTGCCATAGGCGGCAACAGCGCCCAGTCAGATTAGTTCCAAAATATTCAATAGTTTACCTGTATGGTTTTCTGGAAATTGATAGTCAGGGAGTTCAGAAATCGATCGATCCCAACACAGGTGTGGTGTGGTTGGAGCTTAGATTGAGATGGGCGTGGCATAGCTAAAAGTGGAAAGGTCTAATGAGCGTTCAAAGTATATAAAGCTATCCCAACATGTCTAAAAAGTGGGCGAAACTTAGGCCTTAGCTTGAAATGGATCCATCCACTAAGGATTCTGGTTTAAGTTTGCCAGGAACTAGTTATAGATTGACATCCTGGGTAGCTAGCAGTTTGTATCAGAAAACTTATAAAGCATGGTAGATGGTTGGAAATCCGTGTAATCCTGAAAACTGGTGTTATTTTACTGAAAGCTGGTGCACTAATAGCTTACAGCAATATTATTACCTCAGGTGGCATGAAACCCCAAGTGAACCTAAATGTCATGATGACCATCCGTCACTCATCCATCAGTCAACTTTTGGTTTAAGAGCTTACTTCCCGATAACTGCTGGGGGAATTTCAACTAAACTAATCTGGAATGATCCTATGTTTGTAGCCTTTCAAACTTGTATGTACAGAAATCTGAAAGGTCAATTACTCTGGTGACCATCTTGCTTGCTTATAAGCATAGAAATCCATAAAAGACTACTTCTCACTCACCACTTGATCGATTTCAATCAAGCTGTGGTTTCTGATCTTGCTTAACTTCAAGTGCTAGAAGTTCTATGAGTTTCAGGACAAAGCATCAAACATCTAGTTCAGGCGATTATGCAGTGCATACCAGAATACACATCTTGACCATAACTCTGGAATGCAAGAAGGTAGTAATACCAGATTTAGCACATGCCTTCATATTCCGACAGTTCATGATTGCTTAGAGATTGAGGTCAATGGATCTACTATCTAGGTCACAGGGTCACTAAGTGCATTGTCAAGACAGAGTGTAAAGGTCAGCATCTTCCCATGTGCATTCTAGTTCCATCCCTTTGTATCAAAGATTATAAGAGCTTAGGTTTTTATGAAGTTTGTGTTTTTTCTACCATAATGTCTATGCTATTTTAACCTTTAGCACTCGGATAGGGTTGCACGATTATTCACTTTTCATAATCGCGATCATTTAAAAAAAATAATCGCGATCATACGATTAATCATGAACTATATTAACTACATCAATGCTGCTTAGAGGACGTTATTATGCTACTGCAGATTGTAAGAGTATGGGTTAGGCACTTGGCCATATGTACATGGACAGAATACGCCAGTTGCTGATTGCAAACAAAGGAATGTATCAAGATTTGTCTAGACGGAAAACGGAAGGTACCATATTTCGCTTAATTGTAGCCTATGCTCTAATAGAAGTCCACCCCCTAACTTTGACATATGAGCTCCAATGATTTCTTAGCAGTTTCAAAACGGCAAAACTCTGTATTAGAAGCCCACCCCCTAACTCAGCAGATTGCATAGGAAAATATTTTTTAAGAGCAAATTTGTAAGAATAGCGTGTATAATAATAACAATCGTGTCACAGGGTGTGTTTACTTCAGACCGATCTCTGCCCTGATACATTTCCGGCCCCTCTAGAAGTCAATACAGGCCTCGGATTTGTAAATCTCGACCACCTATTAGATTAATACTAATAGTAGGCCACGTATGTTCAAAATATAATAAAGTTTATTCCACACTTTTGTAGTCATAATGCGATTAAAACAGTCTTGGCGTGATTAAATACCTTCCTTATAAATATATTTTAAGACCAAATTTATGTACCAAACAAGTATGGGAGAAAAAGTGCATCAATTTTGTAACGCCGATCAACATTAAATGATCCAAATTGAATTATTACGAACGACAATATAGCCAGCTTCTTAAGTTGGCGAGCCAGCATCTCTTGCGATGGGAGGCGGTGTGTTCTCGCGAGATATTATACGCTAGCAGGAGTTTATCAAACGGGTACCCGTTATTCAAATCAGTATAATACTCAGATCCTATCGCGCAAGGATAATATATAGAAATTCCCGAGTTCCGAGTCCCCGATTCCAGAATATTTATATCCGAGTACTCGCTCTAAAATAAACTCTTCAATTGGAGGTGAATCACGTGATTTGTATTTTTTTGCGACGCCATTTTATATCAAATTGTGGATTAATTTTGATGTAATAAACGACCTTTATTAAAGGATACGCAATATTTAGGCGCTCAAATCAAATAATTTCACTTCCCCGGTGATGTTTTGAGGTATACATTAAACATAGGCGTAGGCGGTGAGAATTTTTACGGGAGAAAATGCGTTGAATTTCTGTGGTATCAGTTTTAGAACTTTTTTGGGAAAACCGTTAGCGCATAACTATTCAGAGAATGGGGAACGTGGGATAAGGGTGTGTGATTACAACAACAATGACAAATAGCGACCAACTGAACAATCTTTATTCATCTAAAACTAATCATGAGTCAATACAAACAAATCAGTTATTTATTTATTTAGTTTATTTAATCATTCACACATTCGGCTGATAGCCGGATGTTTGTTTCCATGATTGGTAACGCGAGCAGAGTTTCACAAGCGTAGTGTCTTGACAAAAATTTTAATATGGCGATTACACAATTATTTCATTTTATAATCGTCCACGATCATTTTGAATTATATAATCGCGATTAATCGAATAATCGAAAAATCGTGCAACCCTACACTCTGATGTCAATATTCTGTCTTTTTACTGTGTCATTATCACAGAAACTGGTGTAAATTTTCAACAATTTTGCTGGAAGATGTTGCTGTTCACCTTCTAATTTAATTTGAAAATTTAAAATTTTGACACCAGAGTGGTAAGGGTTAAAGCTTTTTGTATGAGCTGCTTTTTCTGATAAGATTCTTCAATATCTTCATTTACTTGGTCCTTTCCATGCCTTGATTTAAATCTTGTTTCGGTTGCTTTATTAACCCTTACATCTCTCATATTCTATCTTTTACCGGGTCAGCTACCTCGTTTTTAGCTCACCTGGTCTGTCCGTCCGTCAACTTTTTGCTTTAAAACACTACTCATTAACCACTTGGCCGATTTCAACCAAATTTGGCTGGAAGTACCCTGTGGTCGCAGGCTCAAGACTTTCCGTTCGGAATTTTGATTCATGAATTTTTTGGGTGAAAATCTTAAATTTTATGAAAAATGTACCGGAAATTGTCAAATTGCTTCTCCTTACCATTCTGACTGATTTCAACCAAATTTGACTGAAAGGAGCCTATCGCCATAGGCTCTAGACCTCCATTCAGAATTTTAATTTGTCAATTTGTTGGGTGAAAATCTTAGCTTTTATGAAAAATGTACCAGAAATTGCCAAATTGCTTATTCTCCTTACCATTTTGACCAATTTCAACTAAATTAGGCTAAAACAATCCTATGGTCATAGGCTCTAGAACTTCTATTCAGAATTTGTATTCCTCATTCTTTGGGTGAAAATCTTAGATTTTATGAAAAATTTCTCATAAATTGTCAAAATGTTGCTTCTTAGACGCTTGACATATTTCAACCAAATTTGGTTAGATTGACCCTATCATGATAGAACTTCTATTCAGAATTTTGATTGATAATTTTTTTGGGTGGCCAGCTTGGATTTTCCGAAAATTATCCATCATATCTATTTAAATGTAAATGGTTCAAATGCTGTTGGTCCAGGTGTGCACCACAGGCCCGTGGGCCTCTTGTTGAAAATTTACCACAGGAGTGGCTAGCTGGATAACTGAGCCAGTAATTCCAGTGATAAATTTTCTAAAATAATCTCTCGCTTTCTGAATTGACAAAATAAAAATCTGATAGATGCTATGAACTTTAATACATTATTGAATTAATTCAATTCTCCGTGACCAGTGCCCAATTAAGTCTTTTTATCCTATGTGAGCTTTGTATCCCCTTTATTCAATCACAACCACTGATCTTGAACTTATTTTATTCTGCATTCCCTGGAAGCAGGGTTTCATCTCTATGAAATCATGCCATCTTTAAAATCATACAAATTAGTTAAAATGATTTCAAATATATAAGCTAGAACCAAGATAACCAAATTGGGTTAAAATTATTCATCAAGATGTCAGCAATAGTGTTCAGTAAAGTAATAACTATCATCTGTATGGAATGAAATGGGTGAAGAAAGTAGTACATTACAAGATAATTGCCCTGTAATTATACCCTCCTACATAACAAAGGAATCATTGAACAACCCCCCACTCAGTGAAATGTCTCAGTTTTTAAAACACAGACACATGGACTAGAGGTGTTATTCAAACTCTACATACATGTGCTCGTACTCTCACTCAGTACTGTACTATATACATTGTTAGCTCACCTAGCCAGAATGGCCAAGTGAGCTTATGCCATGGCGACCGTCCGGCGTCCGTCCATCCATCTACCCATCTGTCCGTCCGTCAACTTTTTCCTTTAAACGACTTTTTCTCAAGAACCACTAGGCCGATATAAGTTATCTTTGACAGGAAGTATCCTTAGGGCATAGGGATCCAAGTTTGTTCAAACGAAGCCGATCGGCCAATTTGGCCGGTGGCCAATATGGATTTCGGCCGATTTTAGGAAATGTCTAAAAATCTTCTCTGAAACAGCTTGGTGGATTGAAGCAAATCCCATGAAATATGATCTAGGGCAAGAGCTGAACCATGTTTGTTCAAGGGAACTTGATTGGCCAAATGGTTCAGCGGCCATTTCGGTTGACCTAGTTTTAGCGAAAATGACTTCTTCTCCAGAACCACTGAAGGGATCAGGCCGAAATTTGGCAGATATGATTAGGGACTAATGGTTTGGCGGCCATTTTGGTTGACCTAGTTTTAGCCAAAACAGCTTCTCCAGAACCGCTGAAGGGATCGAAATTTGGCAGATCTAATTAGGGATTAAGGGCCATTAAAGTTTATTCAAGGGAAATTGATCCATTAAAAAAACATGGCCGCAGTGGGCCAATCAAAATACAGCATGTTTGGCGGCCATATTGGATATTTTTATTTGATGGATCTTGAAGCAAAAATTTGTTTAGTACAGGGTTATGAGTATGCTGATTTCAACCATGCCATTTTTGAATCTATCAGATAAACGGCTTGGCGGCATGTAGTAAAATTGGCATTTAGTACAGGTGGTCTTTATAGCATGTTTAACTGCATTCTAAAACCCTTGTAATCATTTGACAGAGTGACCAAACTCACTTAGCAGCAGTTGTTCACTAGTTCAAAATAATAATTTGACTGAAAGTCATTGCTGCATTAGAATGCAACAACTTTCTGTCAAATAAATATCAAAATATTCAAAGTCATATATGTCAGCATGCACAATACATATCTTAGATATTTAGCGCATTATTTCCAGTTAAATGCGTTAATAAGTTTCGCTTCTTATCAATTTATTATTATTAGCTCACCTGGCTATCGATATCAGAGGACACAATATCTTACCTATTTTGGTAGGTTAGGAAAACGGTTAACCCGTTAGCCATCATATCAGCCAAAAACGGCTTCGGCAGTGGTCTTGAGAAATGTCCATTTGCCGACCAAATGAGGACTATTTTTGAAAATTTTACCATTGGAATGACGGACTCTTTTTAATGAGCTAGTCATTCCAGTGGTAAATTTTCAAAAATAGTCTTGGTCTGCAAATAGACATTTTCTATGAGAAAATTTAAAATTTTCTTAAATTCAATGGTTAAATGGTTAATTAATGTGCAATTGGAGTTTTATTTCCACCATCCATTGACATATGACAGCTTTTATTACCATAATAGATAAAAACTAAATTAACAGGTTAACCTTTTCCCTGCAACTGCTGCCTAAATATTTAAGATATGTATTGTGTACTCTGATACCTATACTGTTAAAATATTTTGAAATGTATTTGATTCATTGAAAGTTGTTGCTGCCTAAGTCAGCTATGACTGAGTCAAATTATTTTTTAAATAAACTGCAGCATCGCGAACTTGGCCATTCAGCAGGATGTACACGTTAAAAGGATGCTTTGGAATATACTCAGTTGAACATGCTATAAAGACCCTCTGTATTAACCCTTCTTAAATTAGTTTAACGTAAAGCCAATGTTGCCTAAGGCACAACGGCTTCGCGTCAAATTAATTTCAAAATATTCAACAAAATAAGTGTTATATCATAAAGAATATACTTTTTCCGGGATTTATGGGTGAAAGGGTTAAGAGAGACCACCTGCCTTAAAGACTATTTGCTTCATTTGCTAAATGCAATTAAGCAATGTATTTGAAACTTTATTAGCCCTTTAATGGTCAAACCAGCGAAAACGGCCTCTGCAGTGGCCTTGAGGAATGTCGATTTGCAGGCCAGCATGAGTATTTTTGAAAATTTACCACTCGAATGACTGGCTCGATAATCGAGCCAGTCATTCCAGTGATACATTTTCAAAATGCGCCTCCATATCTTGGCCTGCAAATAGACATAACCTGAAATTTTTGTTTTACTGAAAAATCATGACCATTAAAGGGTTAAGAAATCAGCTACCATAAGAGGCTGTCTTCTGATTCTCACTTGAGTGGTGTCTTAATACAAGGGTGACTGCATGTCATCAATTTCTGTTGTTAGTACTGATGTCTTCTATTTTTGCTTAAATATTGTTCAAAAGAACCTTTGCAAAATCAACCATTTGACTGAAAGTCATTGGAAGTGGCGCTGATTGATGTAAAACTCCATAAAGATTAGTTGAGTTGTAAATGTTCCAGGTGAGCGACACAGGCCCCTTGGGCCTCTTGTATTCTAATGCTTTTTATTGCAAACAATTATATAGCAAGGTTTACATGTATCTATAATGATTAGACATGACATTAACCTTTAGTCATATTCCTAAAAAAAAACCTCGCCATTAAGCTATAATTAAGTCAAATGAACTAAAAATAAGATCTGCTGAATGTTGACTTTTTGGACAATAATTTGACTGAAAGATATAACTACCTATTGGCAACAACAATTTTTATTCTAATTATTTTAAATATTATTGGAGAGGCCAACCAAAAATGCCTTCTGCACTGGTCTTGAGGAATGATCATATGTATGCTAAGAGACTATTTTTGAAAATTTACCAGTGGAATGACTGATTCCATAACTAGGCCAGTTATTGCATTGTTAAATTAAAAAAAATAGCCTCTTATCCTGCAAATGGACATTTGCTAATGATGAATCTAGTTTTTCTTGGCCAATGTTGGGCATTAAAGGGTTAAAATATAACAATGTTGATCTCCAGTAAATATTGGTATGGAATTGGAATTGGACTTAGAATTGATCAAATGGAATTGGAATTGAACTTGTCTGGGTGGAATTGGAATTGATAAAATGAATTGATGTGGAAACGGAATTGGAATTGATAAAGTGAATTGAGGTGGAATTGGAATTGATAAAATGGAATTTACCCCATCCCTGCTGCCTGCCTGCCTGCCTTCCTGCCTGCCTGCTTTCCTGCCTTCCTGTCTGTCTGTGTCTGGCCCAATAACTCGAGTCCTACTTGACAGGAGGGATCTTCAACAAACTGATGGGGGAAGTTGGCTTTGATATTTTGAAGCACCGTCTTGTTTTTGGACTTAAAAGGTCAAGGTCAATTCAAATGGTGCACAACGAAACTCTGAAATCTCCAAGTACTTGTTGTAGTCATGTTTAACTATTACATGAAAATTGTATCTTCCTGTGTAATTTACAGAACAATGGTGATGAGAGCCTTAGCACCAAAGTTGCATATACCCTGGGTGTTAGGAGCCGCGCCTGATGATATTCCTGTAGTGCCGACCACCTCCGGTACCATGTGAGTAAATTAATCAGTAAAAACCAGTTCATTTTGAAAGGAAAACATTTCCAGAGCTCTCTAAGAAATTCGCAGACTGAAAAAAGCATTTCCTTTCAGGTAGAATTTTTTGTTAGAGTGCCTTTGTGTTTCGTAAAACATGTTTGAAGGTGACTCACGAAAATAAAATAGATTTTTATTGGTGACATAATTAAACATGACGCAATGTCATATGTCATACGCATATATTACGTCATCGGCGTATCGCGCAAATGATGCTGTGGGAAAGCTCTCATTTTTGTTTGAGATGGAACATTATAGTTGGAGTGCAGTTCAAAAACACTTCAAAAACAAAATAAAACAGACTGTTGAATATTTTGAATATAATTGGACTGGAAGACATTGCTGGCTATCTTTCTGTTTTCCACCATTTATATTTTCCTGGGTTTTTTCCTTTGGCTGGTCGTTACTGTTGCGTCTCACTGTTATATAGTCATCATGCTCATTAACCCTTTAATGGTCAAATCTTTGTCAACAAAATGTCAATTTGCAGGCCAAGAGAAGACTATTTAATAATATTTAACACTGGTTATCGAGCCAGCCATTCCAGTGGTAAATTTTTTTAAATAGTCTTCTTGTCTGCAAATGGACATTTCCCAAGATGGCTGCGGAGGCCGTTTTTGGCCGACTTGAGTGTTAATGGGTTAATCCTATTGCTACAGCTTCATTATCATGATAATCACCTCCCCCCCCCCCCCCCAACCCACTTCTATACAATGATGCCCTCATATATGTACATACTTGACTCTTTCACCCAAAAATAACTGAAATCGTATATTCTTTATGATATAAAGCTAATTAGAATTGCTGAATATTTTGAAATTAAAGTGTCTCTAGGCATTGCTGATTAAGTTGTCTGTGTGATGTGCTGTACGTCTGTATGTATGGGTGTGTGTGTCTCGTGGTATATTTTGTAATTATGTTCTGATTTCTTACTCATGCAATGCTATGAAGCTAGTTCGCTTTGTTTATGTGATGACCCCCCCCCCCCCCCCCCCACCCCACCACCACCACCACCACACACACACCACTCCCACTGACTAATCAGAATTGCATGCCCCTTTCAAGGGAAGCAACTCTTACTAGATTTGTGATCATGTGCTTTATAGTGATCAAGAGTTGTTCCCCTTTATGTATAAAAATACATGCATGGTTTAACACTTTAATGATAAAACCAAGTTTGTTCAAGGGAACTTGATTGGGCAAATAGTTTGGCGCCATCTTATATGACCTAGTTTTCGACAAAACGACCTCCAGAACCGCGGGACGGATCGAGCCAAAATTTGGGAGATATGATTAGGTACTGAGCCCCATTAATGTTTCTTCCAGAGAAGTTGATACGTCAAGAAAATATGGCCGCCATGGGCCAACCAAAATGTAGCATGTTTGGCGGGCATATTGGATGTTTTATTTGATGGATTTTGAAGCAGGAATTTGTTTTAGGTTTTTGGGTATTCCAATTTCAAATTTCTGCTTGGGGGATTGATTCACAACTCATGATATATCATCTGGGCAAGAGCTGAACCAGTTTGTTCATGGGAATTTGATTGGCCAAATGGTTCGGCAGAGATCTTGGATGACCTAGTTTTTGCGAAAGCGACCTCCAGAACCACTGAATGGATCGGAACTTAATTTGGGAGGTATAATTAGGGACTACAGCCAATTAAAATTTGTTCAAGGAAGTCGATACGTAAAAAAACATGTCCGTCATTGGCCAATCAAAATGTAGCATGTTTGGCTGACATATTGGATTTATTTATTTAATGGATTTTGAAGCAGAAATTGGCTTTATATATGTTTTTGCATATTCCGATTTCAAATTTACTATTTTTAAAGGTGTCGGATAAACAGTTTGCTGGCCATTTTGGATCTTTTTCCCGGCAAAAGCTCCCATGCAATGGGAAATTTGTTTAATATTTTCTTTTCGAGATCCTGTGGACCATATAATGGTTCCTGTAATGATTTTGAGAAATTAACCTTTCTCAAGACCACTACAGAAGCCGTTTTGGACTGCCTTAATTGTTATTTAAAGGCTTAACAATTCGTCTGCTACAGACCATATCAGAATCTCTTTGTAACTCATGTGATGACCAGGAAGAGTAAGGCTTAATTTTGAAAATGGTGTTGCTGTGAGATAACTGAAATTTTCTTGAACAAATTAAGCACTAAAGGGTTAACCCTTTAACACTCATATCAGCCAAAACGGCTTCTTCAGTGGTCTTGAGATACGTCAATTTGCAGGCCAAAAGAAGACTATTTTTGAAAATTTACCACTGGAATGACTGGCTCGATAACCGAGCCAGTCATTCCAGTGTTAAATTGCAAAAATAGTCTTCTTTTGGTCTGAAAATTGATATTTTCTCTGAAAAAATTGAAATTTTCTTGAACAAATTCAAGACTTATGGTGTTAAGGATAAGGCAGTGACAGTCCATTTACAAATCACAGTCAAAGTCCTAATGATGTAATAAATAAATTTTTAACGTCTAAAGAATAATTTGTGGCATCCTTATTACCGATAGCCTCTTAACCCGTTTAATGATCAAGATTTGTCATAAAAATGCTTTGTGAATATCCATTTGCAAGCCAAAGGAGATCTGGTGTTTTTTTCAAAGTTTACCACCGGAATTACTGGCTCGGGTATTGAGCCCAGTCATTTCAGTGGTAAAGTTTCAAAAATATTATTTTCTTCTCTTGGAACCTGATTGACCACTGCAAAGGGCAGTTTTGGTCAACTTGGCTGTTTGTATGATGTAGACATTTACTAAGTGCGAGTAAGAGCATTATTCTTTGGTCCAAACCCTGAGAATCACCCTTCTTGCATTTATCTACATGTACACTGACCTAAACATGTATTGTCAATGACATACCTGGCAACAAACAGATTTTGCTGATCGTTCTGATTAACAGCAAGATCGTAAGTTTCTCGTATATCTGACTTTATTATCCTAATCTTCTTGTAATTGTGTGCGTCATTTGATAAGGTGTGGTTACAACCCATCAGCACTATTCAAGTAATCAGATTAATAACTATCTTTAACTCTTCTATGATCAAGACGACCAAAATTGGATTCTATAGTGGTAGTGAGAAATGTCTATTTGCAAACCAAGAGAAGCGTATTTTTGAAAATTTATCACATGAATCACTGATTGGATAACCGAGCCAGCCATTCCAGCAGTATTTTTCAAAAAACAGTCTTTTCTAGCTTTGCAAGTGGTCATTTTCCATGAGGAAATTGTCATTCTCTTGAAAAAATTTCAGGGTTAAAGATGGTTAATAAGCCCAGCTTTGCTACAATCCCGATATTAATTAACCCTTTAATCCTCAAATTTGGTTAAGAAATTTGAAAATCTCATAGAAAATATCCATTTCCAGACCAAGATAAGATCCGTTTTAAAATTTCACTACTGGAATGACTTGGTCAGTTATCGAGCCAGTCATTCTAATGGTAAATTTTGAAAAATAGTCTTCTGCTAAAGGGTTAACAATGCAGACTAAATCAGAATCTTCTCGTAGCTCATGTGATGACCAAGAAGACTAATGCACATTTTGAAACCGGTGTTGCTGTAAGCTGTTGATGTCTAAGACCACAGCATCTTAAAGCAGCACTGTCTTCAAAATGTAAAATGGATATAAACCTTGAATAATTCCATGGTACAAATGTTAATAATTTGTCTCATGGCCTTTGATAATCGCGGGTTGCTATGTGGCCTGAGGGTGTATTGTTCGTCGCTATTTGGCTTACTGTCGAGGCCACATGTCTCTGTATTCACAGAAAATCACTGTAACTCTTACCACCCTGGTGTCAAAACTTTAAATTTTCAAAATAAATTAAAAGATGAACTAGTGTTAATTTTTCAACAAATTTGGTGGGAGATGCTGCTGTCGTAGACAGCAACATCTTCCACCAAAATTGTTGAAAAATGTACACCGGTTTCTGTGATATTGACACAGTAAAAGGATGGAATATTGATGTCAGAGTGGTAAGGGGTGATGACGCAATTGTGTATTTATTTTTTGTTTTAAGGGTACTGTATTAATGTTGACTTAAGGCTGTTTATATCCCTTCATACGCATGACATTAGATATCTTAAGTCACCTTGACTCTCCAATCATGGAACCTAAGCCACTGATTATATTTCTTTCCCCTTATCCCTTCTTCATCAAAAGTAGAAAATGAATTGAGCAAAGAATGCACATGTATTAGAATGCACAATTGTCAATTACATGCAAGATTGTGTATGCACGTGCGTGCCTGTATGTGTGAGCATACGTCCGGGTTGTGATTTCAAGGTTTGTTTTGTATTAAGCACTGCATAACATCTGACAAATATTTCATTTGTTGAAAACATAATTAGGGCCCAGTACCGGAAGCTGCAGAATCCCTATAGTAATCACTGTGTCTGTCCATCCATCTGTCCATCCACAATATCTTGTAACCGCTTCAGATATTTTAATGAAACTTGGTATACCTCAGTTATGATATGCAGATATGGCTTTTGAAGAATTCACGTTTATAGATCCTATATTTTGGGTGAAAATACGGCTTCACGATATACTGATATTATATCATATACCGGTATCATAGCTATACCGTTAGTCATACCGATATGATTTTGCTGATACCGAAATATCGCGATATAAGATAAAACCGGTATAACATTTTGTTAGGCAGATAATCTGCTTCCCATTAGTAATATTTCAATAGTATACACCTGTGCAAAAGTTAAGCACCACCCTATTTTTACGCACATGCGAGGGTATATTCATGTGCTATGAAGAAAGCAATAGCATAAACATTTATGTACCCATCCATCTTAGTGCAAGAGGTAATAATGCAACTAGAGGAATGCTGATTATGATGGTGGGGAAACACTGTATGTTTTTGTTTGAACTTGAAAACGAGGCCTGAATATGGTTACGTTGACACAACTGACAACTATTGCCCTACAGTTGACACACGTGGCTAGATTGTCATTAATGGTGTCTGAAAACGAAGTTTAACATCTGTGCACGAGTTTGAGACTGTCATTATTAATATCGGGTATATCCACCTTGTGCCTGGATGACGGCCTGGACACGACGTCTCATGCTGGTCACCAACCGACTGATACGCCATTGTGGTATTCGTTGCCATTCAAGATGGAGTGCGTCTGTTAATTCCTGTAGGTTCTGCACAGGAGGATCCCTCCTTCTCGCCATGTTTCCCAGAATGTCCCAGATATGCTCAATAGGGTTCATGTCAGGGCTCCTTGCTGGCCATGGTAGGGTTTCGATGGCATTCTGGCGGAGGTATTCATGCACAGCTCTAGCACGATGTGGTCGGGCGTTGTCATCCATGAATATAGGGTGGGTTCCAGGTGCATGATTTACAAAATGAGGGACCACAACTCTATCCAGTATGGAATCTTGATATCTTTGTCCATTTAGTGTTCCAGGTACAGTCAACAGATCCAGCTTACAATCAAATGAGATGCACCCCCATATCATAACGGAACCTCCACCAAATGGAACTTCTTCCATGATGTTACGTTGGTCGTACGCCGTGCGTCTGGACCTCCATACACGAGTTCGACCATCTGTGGCATGAAGCAGGAACCGACTTTCATCGGACCAGTGTACCCGTCTCCAGGATCTCATGTTCCAGTGTTTTCTTTCGTTGCACCACCTCAGACGCTCCTCTTTGTGGTGTGCAGTGAGGAGAGGACGTCTGACAGGTCTCCTAGCTTTCATGCCAGCAGCATACAGTCTCCTTTTGACGGTAGACATTGACACTCTATTGCGCGTTTCCCATTGCTGGCTGAGCACTCTGCTGTTGGTGAATGGAGATCTCCTAACAAGGCGTACTAGGGCTCGATCATCACGGGCAGTAGTCTTCTTCGGTCTTCCAGATCTAGGCCTGTCCTTCACCTCGTTAGTTTGCCCATGTTTTGCAATCAAACGACTGATTACAGTATGGTTAATGTTCAGCTGTCTGCCAATCTCTCTGCATGACATACCAGTGGTATGCATGCCTATGATTTGCCATTTCACACGATCACTTAACCTTCGTCTTGCCATAGCGGTTCACAATCAAGAGCTAATTCTCTCTGTACAAATAAACCACGGTCATGAACACAAAATTCCTAATCTTGTCGCCTAAATCTGTATGTAATGTTCTACACCTCAAACTGGACTTTTACATAACTGAACACGTGTGCTGTTTCCCGCCACGCACGGACATCAAGCGGCGTGAAGTCATGCATGCATGTGCATTTCGTACTTGGAATTATGTCAGCTAACGCGGGGACAAAAAGTATGGCAGCCTAGTTGTACCATCATGTTTCTACGTTCTATTGTTTTTGCTGGTGCTTAACTTTTGCACAGGTGTATATAAAGCTGTCTAGCGATAAGTTACTGCTCTTCGTATGGGAAACTGATATTTTACCTGTATTTAACGATCACGCTTTTCTTATTTATCCAGAGCTGTCAAATTGTTGTTTTGAGGCTAGTGTTAGAGTAATTGATAAATTAACGATTACGGCTATGAAAGTTGCCTACTTATAAGAATGCACTTCTTGCCAAAAAATTTAATAAAACATTTTAATTACCATCATAGGACATCGGATAGTTAAAAATGTATAAAACCTATCTTTTCCTGCGCTAATATTTTATAATTTCGGCCCGTTGTTTGCTAGAAAAATCATTATATGAAATGAATATTTTGAGTGATATTTTATATCAATTACTATAGCCTGGTTAGTCAGCGATTTCCCGGAATTGTGCGCCTTTGTAGTGACCGCCCAACACCCGAAGTAAAGAGGAACCCGACAATATGAGAAAAACGTCTCAATTCCCTCAAGCTTTATTCACTTCTTATGTTGGCAGGTATCATTAGATATCGATCAATACAAGGTACTCTAACGAGAGCGAGCTTAGGCCTATGTATTCGCAGCAAGAAGTAGTCTATTTACTATGTGTTATAATGGCTAAGTTGTACCCCTGCGCAGAGATTTCCACGTTTCGTGGCAGTTTCGTCCCATTGCAAATTCATCCTATAAAGTACAGGCTATCATGGAAAGTTAGTTTATTATTCTAACAAATACATCAATGCAGATAGCCAGGAAAATGAGTAAAACATATGTTTATATTCATATCCAACGTGTTTGCCTCATAACATTGATATTTGTCAGTCAAATATCAACAGCTTTAGCTGTTCGCAGTTTCACTGGTCGAGTTTATACGGGACGAGGTGGTTACCGATATCTCGCAATCTCCAGGCGGAAATAGTTGTAATTTTGTGACAATTTCAAATCTTTTGTAGGGATGATTTGGGGGAGTTTCAGCCATTTTGGGATATGATTTAACTGAAGACAGTTAAAATTTACCATTTAATTTCAGGATTCATGTGGTTTCTGGGTTTTATTGTGGAAATTTGCGGTGACTATTTAAGCAGCGCTGGTATACAAAATGTACGTTGAATATGGAATCATGCTACTCAAGTCTCACTCCGTTATTCCCATTGGAATAATACCAGTAGTAAAGGTATACTGGTATGAAAACTGATACCTATATTCATCTTTCTAATACTGTGAAGCCCTGGGTGAAAATGAGCCTTTTAATGCAAAAAGTTGTGATTTTTGTTAATTTCCTCGTAAACACCGTATCATACAGAATCGTTTAAGATAATTTAATGAAACTTGGCAGGTGGCCTCTTTATAATGGGTAGATGTGCCTTCTGAAGGATTCACCTTTATCAGACCAAGATTTTGGGTAAAAAAGGGCTTTTTAATGCAAAAACTCGCAATTTCTGTTAATTCCCTGGTACACAGCATAATATAGAGGACCGCTTCAGATTTTTAAATGAAATTTGGTGTATGCCACAGTTATGATACGCAGATGTGCCTTTTGAAGACCTCGCCTTTAGAGGTCCATGATTTTGTTTGAAAATGGCTTTGAAAAACAATTTTTGTCATTTTCCTGCTGAACACCATATCATACAAGATCGCTTAAAATAATTTATTGAAACTTAGTATATGCCTCAGTTACGATACGCGGATGTGCCTTTTGAAGAATTCACCTTTGTAGGGCCACGATTTTGGGTGAAAATGGGTTTTTTAATGCCAAAACTTAGAATTTTTGTCAATTTCCTTGTTTTTTCAATCTTTTTATTATTTAAAACAAAAATAATATGAAGGCTTTGAATACAATTGCTGCCTATTCCATAGAGAAAGGTATTTCCAGTGATTGTGGGTCCCTCAGTCAAACAACGTTTTCTAGTTGTTGCAAAATTCATATAACCTTTTAAACTTTGACAAATACAACAATCCGGTACAATGCATGGCGCATTCTGTGCGATATTTTTCACATACACGCATACATGCATTCACTCACTCACTCATGCACATATGCATGCATGCATGCACGCACGCACACACATGATTTGTTTCTCCATTTGGTTGTTAAGTAGCTGTGTATTTAACCATTTAACTGTCTCACTGCTACAAGCTACCAGACACTAATTTCAATGCGAAAAAAAATTATGAGTTACTGAATATTTTGCAAACACTTTGACCGAAAGTTGTTGGTGGATTAACAATCAAACTTAGCATACTGCCATACTTTTCTTAGATTTGTCTCATGACCTCACTTGGAACCATATCTTTGCGTAATCCATCCACATTCCAAATCATCTAGAGTTATCTCCCCTGTAAGTGTTAAGACATGTCCAATATGTGGTTTCTTCAAGATCACTAAAATTATTTAGTGCCACTGGCGGTGTGGGTCAAGTGTATACTATATCATCCCATGACCTATACAATATCATAGCATAGCGTAGCATAGGATAGTAGCAAGAGCATAGCATAACATTAGCATAGCATAGCATATCATAACAATAGCATAGCCAAACATGGTGTGGTATGGTGTAGCAGAGCACAGCGCAACATAGCACAGCACAACACAACATAGCACAGCACAACCTAGCACACAGCACAACACAACATACCCCAGCACAACATAGCACAGCACAGCACAACACAACATAGCACAGCACAACATAGCACATAGCACAACACAACATAGCACAGCACAACATAGCACAACCTTGCACAACACAACATAGCATAGCATAGCACTTCTTGTTTTGCGACACTGACACATATGATATGCTACAAAACAAAAAAGCTAAACGCACAGGATGCAGGCAGGCCTTCTACCCATTGAAAGTGCTAAAATAAGACATGAAACTGTCTCAAGCTTTCTACCTGTTATCACACCTCTAACATTTGTGCTAATTATTTCCCTGTGACCTACACAGCTCACGGAATTACGTATAACCTGCGTCATAAGTGAACTTTTGGACTTTGGCAACTGTGGGCGTTTTGCTATGCAGTGCATTGGATTATTTTTGGAAAGCAGGAAAAAAACCCAGTGCGATAAAGCTATGATAAATGATATATCTGTGTTATAATAATAATAATACCTGTTGGTAAAGGTTGAGACCATAGATATAGATATGCATAGAGAGCATGTTTTAATATACTTAACACTTTAACATTTAAGTCGGGCAAAAATTACTTCTGATGTGGTCTTGAGAATCGTCCATTTGCTGAACACGAAAAGAGTATTTTTGAAAATTTGCCCCTGGAATGACTATCACGTTAGCCGAGCCAGTCATTCCAGTGATAAATTTTCAAAAGTAATTTTCGCTTTATAAGCAAATGAAGAATTTAAAGAGAAAATTTGAATTTTCTTGAACAAATATGAGAATTCAAGAGTTGAGTAATTAGAACATTTACTGAGGTATTTATTACAGTAATAAAGAGTTATTTCTGGTGAGTGCATAGAGGTCAACACCATCAGCGTTGTAATAACCGTCACATTTGTTTGAAATATATAGACCTTCTCTGGTGCACTCTGGGGCCAGTTTGACAATTTAACCCTTTAATCCTCAAATTTTGTTTTAAAAAATTTTCATTTTCTAATTGAAAATGTCTATTTGCAGACCAAGAGAAGAATATTTTGTCGATCCCATAGCAAAGCGGAGGATCTCCCTTGTAAGTGTTAGAACGTGCCCATTATTTCTTTGAGAGCACTAGAATTACTTACTGCCACTGGCTATGTTGTGGGTAGAGTGTGAGGTATTTCAAGTAAGCACATATCATTTTGAAGTCATGAGGGAGGGTGTTAGTGTAAGTGTCACATTTATTTATCTCTTGAATATTTTGAATTACCTGGTTTGGACTTAGGCTTGCACCAAAAATAAGAAGAATGTTAAAGGTTTTCAATTGCATTTAATTCATCAAAGGCTTATCCAATGTCAATAAAATGCCCCGCCCCTATACTATAATATATCATCCCATGACATATACATATAGCATAGCATAGCAGAGGATAGTATTAGCATAGCATAGCATAGCATAGCATAGCATAGCATAGCATAGCATAGCATAGCATAGCATAGCATAGCATAGCATAGCATAGCATAGCAAAGGATGGGGTGACGCTTCGTGGCGTGATGTAGCAAAGCACAGTACAGCACAGCACAACATAGCACAGCACAACAGAGCATAGCACAACATAACACATCACATCACAACATAGCGTATCACAGCACAATATAGCACAGCACAGCGCATCACAATAAAGCACAACACATCATAGCACAGCACAATATAGCACAGCACAGCGCATCACAATAAAGCACAACACATCATAGCACAGCACAATATAGCATGGGTCATGACACAGCACAACACAGCACAACCGAGCACAGCACACTATGGCACAGCACAGCACATCACACCATAGCAAAGCACAACATAGCATAGCACAACACAACATAGCATAACACTTCTAGTTTTGCGACGCTTAAAAAAAAGCACACAGGATGCAGTTCTTCTACCTGTTGAAAGTGCTAAAATAAGACGGGAAACTGTCTCAAGCTTTCTACCTGTAAGTAGATTTGTACTCTTATTCTAACTTGGATTATTTCCCAGTAATCTCTAACATTTATGCTAATTATTTCCCCGTGACCTACACAGCTCACGGAATTACTTATAACCTGCGTCATAAGTGACTAGTGAACTTTTAGACTTTGGCAACTGTGGGAGTGTTGCTATGCAGTATAAATGATATATCTCTTATAATAATAATAATACGTCGGTAAAGATTGAGACCATAGATATAGATATCCATAGAGTGGGTTTTTTTTATATACTTAACACTAACATTTTATATACTTAACACTAACATTTTATATACTTAACACTAACATTTTATATACTTAACACTAACATTTAAGTCGGCCAAAAATCACTTCTGATCTGGTCCATTTGTTGAACAGGAAAAGATTAACGGACAATTCCGGTTAAAAGTGTACTTTATTTGAAAGACTATTATATGACTAACATATTGGTCGACCAATTAAAACATCGATTGATGTGAGCGTGACGCATAGGGATTACTATGCGGTACTGTTTTACTACGATTTGTTTACTACGATTTGTCATTCACGAAATGCCATCGCAAAATGTCATCGTTTGACAGTTTATCAGTCGGCAGCGAAGTAACGATTGATGGCCGTGGCTATAATTTTCAATGACCAGTTAAAATACTATTTAACGGCTGACATCGCCAGATTTTGTTTGTCACTATATTTTGCTGCGCATTCAGTATCTGTTATCAAGTAGTGGTGCGTCACAGCGGCGGTATCGATTTCACGAAAATCAACAATGAGAAATCAGATAAAAGTCAGCACCTATTGGCAAATATTTACAGTTTATATGATAAATAAAATCTCAAACTCGGTCACTTCATATCACTATTATGAACCTCGTTGAAAATTAAAGCTAGTGCAAATTGATAATTTTCAACTCGGTCCATAATAGTGACCTCATTGCAGATTCTATATATATGCATGGAGGCCTAAAATGTGCTAATTTGTAATCGTTAGGACATTGTCCCGTTAAGCTAATAAGTTTTTCAAGTAATTCTAGTATCCGAAGTCGGTGGGGAATCGTTAACCCCCTAGACCGCTGAAGCATAGATTCCATTTTCTCTGTCCGATCAGAATGTGTTCATTTTGGTAACAGTGCTGCTGTAAGTCATTGCTGTGCACGACAGTAACACGTTTCAGCACCATTTTTTTCTCAAAATGTACCCCGGCACTATCTCTGTAAGTAGGCTATTACGCATTTTACACCATGCGATAAGGGTTAAATGAAGTGGCACACTTGACACGTGCGTATGTTCAAATTACTCAGCCGACTCAAGATACCGTTATATAGTGTGTGTCGCAGGCAGTGTAAATATATATTCCAAGAAAACATGATATGATAATATTGCCGGAAACACAGAACCGATTGTAATAATTCTGATACCTACCTGTAGCTGCAAATTCGAAGATTTATCCAATACTAGGGATGTTAGAATCGGCCTAGTGGTTCAAAAGATATACTGCGGAAAAAACTAAGGCAGCAAAATTTCAAACAAAAAATTTCAGGATGCACTCTCCATCATCCCATATCAGAATGAGTATTACAGCTACAATGATGGAATTTGCTGTGCTGAAGCTTTACAATGTTATCACATAACGGGGAAAATGTCATCAAAATGTCTTAATTATTGAAATTACTACGGCTTGCCGGGCAATATTGATCGGCATATTGATCGGCGATGAAAATTCCCCAGATTTTATGTCAAAATGTTAATTCATTTGGTGATATCTCTGGCAATATTCACATGAGCAAAATTGTAATAGGTCAGGCAAATAGCCATTTCTTCCACCTTTAAGTACACGCCAATTTAATGACAATACGCAAAGATAGTCTGCGAGACAAAAACCATCTCATGCTGAATTTTGCCAAAATAGGATAACATATTCTCAGATCGTATCTTAGATGAAAAATTTATTTTTATATATTCCAGTCTTTTGAACCTCTTGTCCGCTATTAACATCCATTATATCATATTAACCCCGAGGTCGGCACCTATTTAGAGATCCTAGAATCATTGGAATTGCTTCAGCGGTTCATTTGCTATAATCATTTATGTATACTTCCTTAAAATATATACCCGCGTCTATTGGCCTCGCTCCTCGCTCATAGCAATAGCAGTGGTGCTGGACTGACGTAGCTAGACACGATAAAATGGCAGCGCCCCGATGTGTGGAAAATTGTCAATTTTACCGACTATCTAGCGATAGTTTGTTACGCTATTTCTATCTGGTTATTATTCTGGCGCAATTTCATTAAACATGTAATAATCTTTCAAATAAAGCACACTTTTTATCATCCCGGAATTGTCCTTTAATTATGAAAATTTACCACTGGAATGACTGGTTCAGTTCCAGTGATAAATTTTCAAAAGTAATTTTCGCTTGGTCAGCAAATGAAGATTTTTAGTTCACCTGGCCTGAAAGGCCACGTGAGCTTATGTTGTGGCAACCGTCCATCGTCCGTCCATCGTTCGTCAACTTTTCCTTTAAACGACTTCTTCTCAAGAACTACTTGTCCGATTTCAATTATGTTTGGCAGGGATCCAAGTTTGTTCAAATGAAGCCGATCGGCCAATTTGGCTGGTGGCTATCTTGGATTTTGGCCGATTTTAGGAAACGTCTTTAAAATTGAAGCAAGCTTCGTGAAATATGATCTAGGGCAAGAGCTGAACCAAGTTTGTTCAAGGGAACTTGATTGGTCAAATGGTTCGGCATCCATCTTAGTTGACCTAGTTTTAGCAAAAATTACTTCTCCAGAACTGCTGAAGGGATCAGGCGGAAATTTGGCAGATATGATTAGGGACTTTAATTAAGGGCCATTAAAGTTTGTTCAGAGAAGTTGATCCGTCAAAAAACATGGCCGCCGTGGGCCAATCAAAATATAGCATGTTTGGTGGCCATATTGGATTTTTTTATTCGATGGATTTTGAGGGCGAAATTGTTTTTATTTTTCAAAATATAACGTTTTTGGCGGACATCTTGTATTTTCTGCAAATTTCTGAGAAAAACATAAAAAGACTTAATTATTAACCACTGGGCCATTTTAAATAAAATTTGGCTAAACTTTCTTCACAGAAATTTGGTTGGTAAATTTTTACAGTGGTCATCTCATTTTATTCAGTTGTGCCAGTCACCAATAATTTCAGGTGAGCGATACAGGCCCAAGACACAGGCCCCTTGGTTTAAATGTCAATGGTTCAGATGAGCGCCACAGGCCCTTGGGCCTCTTTTTAAATATAGACTCTGGTGCACTTGGAGGCGGGGGGAGGGGGGGTGGTGCAGTTTGACACAGTAACGCTTTAAACCTCGAATTTGTTTTACAATTTTCTAATTGAAAATGCCTATTTGCAGACCAAGAGAAGACCATTTTTGTCGAGGCCATAGCACAGCGGAGGACTTCGGCATAGCAATCCAAATGACTTTCATCGTCAGGCATCCGACAAGAATTAAGTAAATGTTGAGGTTTTTTAAATGGGCATATAATTCATCAGGGAATTAATACAAGCTTAACTAGATGAAGTTGATGTTGCTGAAGCAACTTCAAGTCTGCATGCAGGATCTGAAGATCGCAGGCTAACAGATGCTAGAAGGCCGTTCAGTTTCACCATGATCTGCCAGAAACTCTAGGAGGAGTTGAGGTCCTAATATCACTCTCTTACATTTCCTATGGGCAAATTCGGGCAAGGAAAAGGGGATTTCTCAGAAACCATACACCAGATACAATCTCTATAGAGGGCCTATAGATCCCCTCGCGTGTACTAGGAATGTATCAAGTTTAGAGGTGATCATTCCAAAACTGGGTCATTTATCATCAAATCAATTGTCTACGTTACAAAAATTAGGATATCTCATGAACCGGTCATGATATCAGAGTTCTGTGAACGGCGTCTGAGATGCAATTTCGCCTCGGATCAGCGGAACCAAATCAGGAAACAATCTAACCATAATTTCGTAATCCATTAGAAAATCACGGAATTATTTGTCAGTGAGCAGATTTGCAATAACAGAAAAGTTAACATGTTCACTGATCACTACTGATTTTATTGGTGTTAAGAATAGGAGTATCTAGTATCTATGGATGTCTCAAATTGTAACACTCTGACCATCATAGAACTAAGAATTGTAATGATGCCACAAAATTGTATTTATGCAACCTTTTCTCAAAAATAGGTTACCGGACTAAAAAAATAATTTTGGTCAGAATGCGGGTCAAGAGATGATAGATGTATATTAAGTTTCAAGATGATTGAAAAATGCTGGTAGCAGTTGCTGTCCGAATATCACTCATACATTTCCTATGGGACTTTTTGGGTAAGGAAAATTGGATTTCTCGGCAACCATACAGCAGATCAAGTTTCTCATGCTCTGAAGTGTACCAAGCTTAGAGGTGACAGTTCCAAAACTGGGCCATTTATCATCAAATCAATTTCCAGTACATTCCTATGGAAATATTTGTCTACGATACAAAAATCAGAATATCTCATGAACCGATCATGGTATCGAAGTTCTGTAAATGTCGTCTGAGAGGCAATTTCGTGGCAGATCAGGCGAGATAAATCGTGAAATGAGCTGACCGTAATTCCATCACCTATCGGCAAATGATGCCAAAAAGTTGTGCTTATGCCGGATTTTCTCAAAAACCAGTCATTGCACCCAAAGATTTTTTTGGGTCAACATGCAACTCAAGAGATGCTAGAAGTCTGCAAAGTTTCAAAACAATCGACTAAAACCTCCAGGAGCAGTCGCTGACCGAATATTGCTCCAATACATTTCCTATGGGACAGGTCCGCCACGGAAATGCAGATTTCTGGAAGGCTTATAGGTTCGCTAAAGATTTTATTGGTGTAATCTATAGTAGTACGATGTATCTAGCTATATGACAAATTTCTAGAATATGACAGCCCTAGAAATATGAATTATCTTTATTAAAAAAAATTGTACTTATGCCTGATTTTCTCGAAAACGGGTCACCATACCCAAAAAAAAATGTGGGGGGTCAAGATGCGGGGCAGCACATGGTAGATGTCTGTGTAGTTTCAAAATGATCGAAAAAAACCCTAGCAGCAGTTGCTGCATGAATATTGCTCCCATACATTTCCTATAGGACTTTTTGCCCACTCAAAGGTGGGTAGCTCGAGAACCATTAGGCCGATCCAAAATAAAAGTAATAGCGCGCTAAGTCTCAAGGGGTGCTACAAGTTGGCCAACTTTGGAGTTGCTGGGGTGAAAACTAGGAGGAGCTAGGCTGGATTTATAAGTCAAACTTCTCTTGTGCCGTGCCAGCTAAATTTGCCTGAAAATGGCAGAGTCCACTATATAAATCAACCAGTCGTCATTAGCGCGGTGGGACAGAAAGTTTGACTTATAAAACGGGCCTTACAGTCACACAAATTTGTGAGGAGGATCAATAATAATAATAATAATAATAATAAAGAACCGTAGTTAGAACAATAGTCTGCATGTATTTCGTATACGCAGACTAATAAAGCTTTTACAGAATTGATCTATAACATCATTGAATTTAGTCGACATCATAATTGAAAGGATTTTCAGTTTTTTCCCATATTTTTACATGGTTTGGGCTTAGCTTATTTTGCAGCAAGTATTAGGTCAATGTTAAAGTGGACTTTAATTCATCATGGACTTATAAATAAAACCGGTTTCTTATAAGACAACCACTATTTCCATTTCAACATAACTTCAATGAAAATAGGGCAAATCTGCATGATTAGACGCGCGCGCACGCGCACACACGCACGCACGCACACACACACACACACACACCTCTGGTAAACAATTTGGGGATATTAACTCGGAATGTTTTATATAAATAACTACGAACGAATTCAGCTTGACAAACTAGCTAGAACTAATTTGAAGTATCACTAAATAAATTTTGGTGACACATCTTTGACAGTGTCTGCCTCGATTACTATTGAATCATATACAGGGCCAAGGTAACCATGATGAGTGATTGTCGGTATTAAAATAAATTAAAACCATGTATTCCTGTTTAGCGCATTTAAAAATTTTTATTTGACAGATTTTGATTGTATTTCAGCTATATCATATAAATAGCTATCAAAATCATTCTGATATATTAGTGTTGTGAGTCGGATAACTTTCCGAGGAAAATTTTCCAAAAATAAAATTTTCCGGAAAATTTACCAATATATTTTTCCAGAAATTTTTCCGCTCACATAAGGATGAAATTGCAAATCTTTATTACCCTATTGCATTAATATCAATGCTTTTGAAACTAATATAAGTTAATAGATTTAGATTTGTGTCATCTATCGCCGTGGCTGAAATGGCTTGCATCAGTTTACACTATCACTATAGTTTGATGATGATGATGATGATGATGATGATGATGATGAATGTAACATGATGATGATTGATGATCAGACAATTGAAAAGTAATTTGCATACATGACAGTACATGTAAGTCATTATATATTTCATGATGATGATTTATTTGATTCCAACTGATATTTGATGGAATATAAAAGATGACTTCTGATAGACACCAAAACAGGCCTGTAATGACCAAAATGAACTGTTGAGCTAAATATGAAACTTACTCACTTCAGTTAGTCACATGTAAATCAGCCAGTGTAAAGGGCATGTAATGTGACAGTTGCTTTAGTCATTAAACTTGCAAAATAATTTGTTTAAAGATACCCATTTGGTTATTTCTTACACTTAAATTGGTAAAAATTAGCAGGCAGTCTGTCAAACAAACAATCAGACAGCCCTGCAGTGCCTGCACCCACCCACCCACCCACCAACTTACCCACACACCCATACACTGTGACACACCCACAGACCACAGTGCCACACAAACACCCATGGTTCCACACACACGCACGCACGCACACTATATATATATATATATATATATTTTATGGTTCAAAATATACACATATTTTTCCAATTTAAGGAAAATTTTCTGGAAAAATATCGGAAAATTGTTTGCAAAAATATTTTTCCGGAAAAATAACATCACTAGATATATATACATTTTGACCCTTTTACCACAAAATCCCTAAAAAGTATGTTCTTTGCTATATAAACATTCTGTTGAATATTTTGAAATTAATTTAACTGGAAGCCGCTTCTGCCTAAGGCAGCAACGGCTTCTAGTCATATTAATTTCAAAATATTCAACACTCGACAGCTTTCCTGTTTGTTTGTCCCGACATCAAGATATGGCAAATTTGTCAGTAAAAGGATAAGTATCAGCTTAGTAAAATAAGAATTTAAATAGAATATATGTACTTACATAATGCTCCAGACACAGTATAGATAACATATCTCTGAATAAGATGGGTGGGAATGGAAGTGTGCAGTGTTAGAGGGAGGTGGGGTGTGGGGGTTGTGATGATGAGATATCTTAATAGTGGGTTATTTCTTTAGCTATTTGTATCACATGTTTTTGTCATGTTATTATAATAGATACAGATGTATAAGATTGAATCTGCCCAAGAGGCCACCATCTCCCTTTTGAGAACCAAAAGATGACAGGTGTTTCACAATTTAACCCTTAAATTTGTTCATGAAAATTTAAATTTAAATTTTCTTATATTAACCCTTTAACACTCATAGCCAAAATTGTTTCTGTAGTGGTCTTCAGAAATGTCCGTTTGCAGACCAAGAGAAGACTATTTTTGAAAATTTACCACAGGTATGACTGGCTCGATAAATTTTCAAAAGTAGTCTTCTCTTGAAGATAGATTATTTTTGAAAATTTGCCACTGAATTGTCACTGGCTGGTTATTGAGCCAGTCATTCCGATGGTAAATTTTCGAAAATAGTCTCCTTGGTCTGCAATTAGACATTTCTCGAGACCACCGCAGAAGCTGTTTTGGGATGTCTTGGGTGTTAAAGGGTTAAATCTTTGATGCTTGGGCCAGCAAAAAACAGCTTCTGTAGTGGTTAAATCTTTTTTTGTTACAGTGCGGAGGGCCAGCTTGACCACCAAAGGCGTAATGGTCAAGAAAATTCAAGTTTATGCTTAGCAATTCTCCATCTTCTCCAAGAGAAGACTATTTTTTGAAAATTTACAACTTTAATGACTGGCTCGATTCATTCCAGTGCAAATTTTTTAAAAGTAATCTTTTCTTGACCTGTAAATGGACATTGAATGAACAAATATTTTGATTTTCGTAAGAAAATTTGACTATAATAGGGTTAAGCAGAGATCTTTCAGAGCTGTAGATTGTTGTTGTTCCTAACCATTTAACCCTTGAAACTCCACTGTCTCAATTTCAAGACAATGTTTCAGGAATTTAGCAGTTGACTATGTTGAAATTAATCAGCAAACTCCCAGTTAAATTACTTTCAAAATGTTCAGCAAAATATTCCTTGTATCATAAAGATCATTTGCAATTTCTGGTCTGTGGTTAAATAAATGTTAATGATCCAGAGTTAGCTCCCTTGCCTCATATATATGTACCCGTAACCCTTTCACTGACAAATCCCAGAAAAAGGTATATTCTTTACCATATAAAACCTATTCTGTTGAATATTTTGAAATTAATTTGACTGGAAGCCGTTGCTGCCATAGGCAGCAACGGCTTCCAGTCAAATTGATTTCAAAATATTCAACAGTTCCTGCGTGATTGCCTTGAAAATGAGATATGGGGAATTGTTCGGTGGATGGGGTAACCATTTAATACTTGAGTTTGTTCAAGAACATTTAAATTTTCTCATAGAAAATGTCGATTTGCAGACCAAGAGAAAACTATTTTTGAAAATTTACTACTGGAATGACTGGCTCGGTTAATGAGCCAGTCATTCCAGTGGTAAATTTTCAAAAATAGTATTCTCTTGGTCTTCAAATGAACATTTCTCAAGACACCTGTAGAAGCCATTTTTGGCCGATATGAATGTTAAAGGATTAAATGATAAGTAATTAGTCTGGCTTATAAATAATCTAATAATTATTGTTACATAATTATAGCAAGAGAAATCAGAGATTGAAGACCCTCCCCATCCCGTTTTTGTCATGTTGAAATTTTTTCCCTGGATTACGTCCAAATGTCTGCAATTCTAGTGGAGAGTCATGCATTTCTTGTGTTAAAATTTGAGGCAAATCGGACCAGCTGTTTTTGAGGCATTTGTAGATCCAGAATATGATCCGATCCAGATTTAAAAATCTCGATACTAGCCAATGTCTGCATAAAATCCTGGTTTATGCTCAGTTCCTTTGTTGAGTTAAAATGGTACCTAAATCGGAGCAGGTGTTGTTGAGATAGATCTCCAGACAGGCATGCACACACAAGCATGTGCACACAGGCATGCACACACGTGCACGCACGCATGCACGTACGCACGCACGCACACACGCACACTTCCCCTTTCTGCTAGTGTTATAATGAGTTGATAACCATTTCAAAACATGTCAACACAATACAATACAATAAAAGCTTGTAGAAATCCACCATATTTACATTATTTTCCCTGTAGTAGTTTATGTAACAGCGGCTTTAACATTCAGTACGGTAATAACAGTTTGTTTGATTTATTTGGCCACTAGCCAGATTGTTTTGGCGGCCATTTTAAAATCATGAGTGAAGCATGAGTGTAGATTTTTCTGTCAGTTTGTAACACCCGCCTAGGTTAGATGATCCTATAGTCTGAAAGGGTATTTGGTTATTGCTCTTTTCAAGTGGAGAATAGGGATTATTATTCTAATGATATATCATCTGCTCAATCTAAGTGTAATTGTGGTGTAAAGCAAGCCATATCATTCCCACAAACATAGTAGCTTTATTTCAAGGTGACCAGATAGGAAAGCTGTTGAATATTTTGAAAATAGTTTGATGGGAGGCTGTTGCTGTCATAGGCAGCAATCAGCTCTCCAGTCAGATTATTTTGAAAATATTCACCAGACTAAATCTAACACAATGAAGAGTGTGTTGCTTCCAGTCTCTGGGATTGAAATGTGCTCCATTCTATATATGCATGCCAATGAGATATTAATAGTTATTGTATAACTTTTTATTCTGGCTGTTTATTTTGAAAATGATTTGTCTGAATGTTCTTGCAGTAGTCGGAATTTATAAAATATTTAGCAGGTCTTAAGTTTCTTGATTTCAGATTGAAAAGGCTGAACCCTTCAATGAAGAATTTCAAGAAAGCCCATTTACAGAATAAGAAGACCTTTTTGAAAATTTTCCGCTGGAAAGACTGGCTCGATAAACAAGACAGTGTTTCCAGTGGTAAATTTTCAAAAACAGGTTTCTTGTTCTGTAAATGAGCATTCATTAACCAAAAATGTCAATTAATAAATTGAACGGGTTAATCTCTGAAGAAATTAATTGTATCTTTTGATTGGTCAATTCCATACCCCATTTGATGATATATGTGGAAATCCTCTTGCAAGGCAAGTTCGTTCGTTGTGCTAAAATTCGAGCCAAATCGTATCAGCAGTTTTTTAGCTACAGTGCCGGACACATAGACAGTCAGTTGCGTGGACAGACAGACATACACACAGACCCGATCACAAATTCACAATACCCTCTTCCCCTTACGTGGCGATGGTAAGAATTTAATTCTTGTACACTTGACTTGATATATGTAAAATCAATAGTGCATCTGAAAGTGCAAATAAAAATCTGATGTGTGCACCTTGTATGCTTTTGTTAAGTGTTTCAGGGTGGTAAGGTTGAGCTGGGTGGGGGCGGGGGTGGGTGGGGGTGGGGCGTGCGGTTCTCTTGAGTATAATATATAGGTTATAATTCCCTTGACTTCTTCTTTTAGATCGCTGGTATCACACTTGGAGAGCCGTTCTCAAGATATTCCCTTGACTTATTTATGCTTATTCACCAATAAATTTCCATATCTCAATCTCGGCCATTCTCGGGGAAAAGAAACAGGAATTTAAAGCTGTTGAATATTTTGAAATTAATATGACTGAGAGCTATTTCTGCCTAAGCCTTAGGCAGCAATAGCTTTCGGTTATATAAATTTCAAAATATTCAACAGAATATGCTATACACCATAAAGAATGTACTTTTTCAAGGATTCTTTGTTGACAGTGTTTAAGTGGACAAAAAGATCAAAAAGATACTGCAGATATATGTATGTATATTTGTTCTCCGCATCACTAGCTTATGTTGTATATGAAGTCAGTACATACATTATTTGTATTCAACATGAACTCTCCAATGTATTCAAGAAAATTTTGATTTTCTCGTAGAAAATCTCCATTTGCAGACCAAGACAAGATTACTTTTTAAAAATTTACTACTGGAATGTTGCTGTCTTGATTATCGAGTCAGTTCTTCTTCTTCTTCTTTTCGATCGCTGGTGTCACACTTGGAGAGCCATTCTCAAGATGAAATCTGTGGTTTTCTGCAGTTCTTCCACAGGCCCATACAGCTTTTCAAGAAAGGAAGTTGACAAAGGCCAGATCTCTTCTCTCAGCAGCTGATATACGTACTGCAACATTGAAGTATGTGCTATGTGGTCTGTTCTGCTTCTCCACATGGACAAGCGGGTGATGTCGTAAGGTGGAACCGCCTGTACATGTGTTGGTTTAGTCTGTTATGTCCAGTTTTGAGACGAAAAATGGTCACTTGCTCTGGCCTCGAGAGATGATGGTAGGCATTTTCTGATTGAGGTGTTCTATAGAGTGACTTGATGATAGTCTTCATCTCTGTATGCGTAACCATGTTTTCTGTCTGATTCTCTTCTGCACCCACCTTTGCCATGTTGTCTGCTTCCTCATTTCCTTGGACTCCACAGTGTGAGGGGATCCACTGCAATGCTATCCGAAAGCATTTGATGGTTTGTAGTGCTTCTTCAAGTTGTGGCAGCTTACCTTTGGTGATAGCCTCAAGGACGGAGCGGGCATCAGATAAAAAGGCAATCTGTGCGATAGGGTCTGCTGTTCTGCTGATGGTATTAGCTGCATGAACCAGTGCTTCGACTTCAGCTCTGTAGTTTGTGCAGTGTTTGCCTATCGGTATTGCAGCTGACTCATGTTGTCCGTTTGGATACTGTATGTGCAGTCCGGCACCTCCGCTCCTAATTGCATCTTTGGCTGATCCATCTGTGTAGATCCTTATCCATGTCTCCTGAGGGTACATTTCTTCCAGCATGGCTAGGGTCAGGGCCTTCTTGCTCACATAACTGTGTGTTCATCTTTGGTTGTGAGATGAGGTACTGTGGTGCGAATAGCTATGCTCTCTAGTTTGTTTTCCCAGGGTGGAGGATCAAGGGTGTGGTTTGGGTCTTCTATTTGTGCTGGCAACATTTCTTGGTTTTTCCTTTGAAGTGCTTTTGTCTCTTTTACAAAACTTGATCTTTTAAGTCTTCCTGATGACAGCTGTGCTGCCTGATCTTCATCGGGTGGTTGTTGAACGATTTGAACTTTGCAGCTTGGATCAGTGCTTTGCATTCCCTTCCTTTGCTAAGTGGGGGGATGCCTGATGTCTGCTCCATTTTTTCTATTGGTGTTGATCTCATTCCACCAGTGATAATGCGCAGTGCCTGGTTTTGTAC